>CM071868.1:23236552-23277167 GCA_036759665.1 Gynandropsis gynandra | reverse complement strand
GCTGGGGTACGTTGTGACCTTACGAGATTTTCAGTGTGTACTGATAGCTGGGGTACGTTGTGACCTTGCGAGATTTTCAGTGTAGTGTACTGATAGCTGGGGTACGTTGCGACCTTGCGAGATTTTCAGTATGCTAGGGTCTTTTGGACTTCGCGAGCATATGCCCGAGCTAGAGTCATGTGGACTCTGTGCGTTATGATCCAGCGAGCATATGCCCGAGCTTGATATTAACTCCAACAACAACACCAACAAATTTTTCCTTGTTAGAGATCAATTCAATTAATCAATTTCCATAATATAAATCTTCGAATTAAGGGAATAATCATAACAAATTATTTAGAGATTTATCACAATCTCGATTAGAATCCACCACAAAGAACGCGATGAAAAAATAAATATCCTTCTCCAATTTATTCTTCCTCCCTCTTTTTCTTTTCCTTTTTCTATCTTCTTCCTTTTTTTCTTCTCCTTTTTCTCCCGGCGACTCTTTCTCTCTCTCTTTTATTTTTAAACACCCGTACGAATGCTACATTTTTTAAAAATTTTCATAACCTAATGGAATATATATATATACATACATGATATATATTGATGTATCCACCGACCTTTTTTTATAACGAGTCTCACAATATTTCTCACTACAAAGGAATTTGTCCTCAAATTCTATATATCTAATTCTTATGACAACATTTGTATCCAGTAATATATATATATATATATTATCTGTCGGTGTATCTTCCTCTTATAACGGGGAGAATATCAGATATACCCTCGTATGGATCTGCATAGATCGCATGGGTCACAGGGTCGCATTGATTGCCATATGTTTAATGAAGTAAATTTTATGCAGGTGCTGGACCTTTATCGAAGGATTCTGCGACATATGTTAAACCTCCGCCGGTACGTAAACGAGTTTTAAGACCATGGAAGGCATATGTTGAACCTCCGCCGGCGAAAAGAGCAAGAACAGTACGAGGGAGAGGGCGAGGGCGAGGGAAAGATGGTGGAGTCCAAGAATCGGAAAAGAAGGTTGTTCAAGAACCCGGAAAAAAGGTGGTTCAAGAACCTGATAAAAAGGTGGATGAAGAACCTTCGTTCTGGTGGACGCCCAAGGGATTAGAAAAAGGCTCGATAACCCGAGAACCTTCGTTCATTGACGCAAACGGTGAAAGGTTGACTGCTCTATATATGTTCCTGACGAAACCTAGACATGAGAGTTGGTGGAAATCTGATCTAGATACTCCCTGGGGGCCAGAGTTTTGGAAGATTATATTAACGCCTAACGTATGGTTTGAAGATGATGTAAGTTATTTTAAACCTAAAGTCACAGAGGTCATTTTGTGTCATATGTCTTCATGTGTGTTAATTTTTTCCAGCAATTGGAGGAGGCGTTGTTGATGCAGTATTGTAACATGAAGACATTCCCCGCGATATTTAAGAAACTTAACGTTTGTCCTATGTTTTTCACGAAGATCCTCAAGCATTGGTCATACGGGAATATGGACACTTTGCCGGAACTTCTTACTGATTGTTTGAATGACAAGTATCCATTAAGAAGTACAGAACCAATTAGTGTTTTCTAAGGCTTTGTCGCGGTTCTAAACATTCCATCGCACGATAATATATATATAGGATGTCATTGGGTAGCCATCAAAGCGGATTTCAAAACCAGATGCATCACGGTATACGACTGCCAGACGAGGCTTAAGGAAATGCATATCGATCCGGTGATTGAGAATCTAAGAAAAGTTATCCCCAAGATGTTCATTCTCGGAGGGTTTCCTTCTTTGGCTTCTGGACAAGGTAAATGGAAATATGAGTATTATGAAGGTGTACAGAACGAAAGTGGGGATGACTGTGGTGTTTACTCCTACAAATATTTAGAAGCCTCGGTAATGAAAATACGTAATGATTTGCACTGCATTTGCGACGGAAATATTATTTCCATGCGTGAGAAGATTACGGCTGATGTATTTAGTAATGGAAAAATGTATCCCTCCACCCTGAGATTAGTTTGATATTTGGTACATTGTTATTTTTTAAATATTTGGTACATTGTTATTTTTTAAAATTTGGTACATTGTTATTTTTAAATATTTGGTATATTTTTATTTTTTTAAAGTTTCTTCATAATAATAAAAGGAGTCGCAGGGGTAAAAGGGTCGCAAGATCAAGGGTCGAACGGGTACAATGGTTCGAGGGTCGTAGAGGTTCAAGGGTCGCAGAGGTACAAAGGTCGCATAGGTTTAAAGGTCGCAGAGGTACAAGGGTCACGAACCTCGGATCCATGCGACCCTTGTACCTCTGTGACCTTTGTATCTCTGCGACCCTTGTACCTCAGCGACCTTTGGACCCGTGCGACCCTTATACCTCTGCGACCCTTATACCTCTGCGGCCCTGGATCACTGCGACCCTTGTACCTCTACGACCCTTGATCAAGCTTTTATGGCGATTAGATATCACAACGATATCTCGTTCGTCCGGTATCACTTCGTTCAATCTTGATATAAACCACGTCCATGATTCTTCCTTCTCTCTGTCGACTATTCCCCATGCAAGAGGATATTGGTGATGTTCACCATCTTGCGCGGTCGCCACAATCAATGCTCCCTTGTACACTCTTGTCAGAAATGCTGTGTCCACATCAACCACTTTACGCATGTATTTCCATCTCTTTATAGCCGCTCCGACAGTCATAAAAAGGTATTTGAAGCTTTTCCCATCAATCTCGACCTGAAGATTTGCGACAGATGCGAGATTTCTTTGTATAAACATGTGCAACCACCCTGGAAGCCTCCTATAATGTTCAAATCACTACGAAAGCCTCCTATAATGTTCAAAGTCATCACCACGAATATCCTTTTGAGCACCACATTTGCCTCTTAATGCCATCAAATACGATACATTGGCATCGTATTTTGCTTTTACACGAGCCATCAATTCTTTTGTTGGAGGTGTTTCATAATTTCCGGCATATTCCTCTTTCAAATAACCCTTAACCATTTGCGTTGTACCCTTTGTAGCTTCGCTCCATTTAGATACAGGTGAACAGTTATGAATGGGATGGTGTGTTCTCACACTAAACCGTTTGGAATTCAGGATTGCTGCCACACGTAATTTCCATTGACAACCACTTCCGACAAATTTGCATCGTACTTCCCACAGCTTCGTATCAGATCTCAATGTTGTATATCTAAACGAAGCTGATTGAGAACCCTTCCTTACGCATTTGCCTCTTAATGCCATCAAATACGATACATTGGCACCGTATTTTGCTTTTACACGAGCCATCAATTCTTTTGTTGGAGGTGTTTCATAATTTCCGGCATATTCCTCTTTCAAATAATCCTTAACCATTTGCGTTGTACCCTTTGTAGCTTCGGTCCATTTAGATACAGGTGAATAGTTATGAATGGGATGGTGTGTTCTCACACTAAACCGTTTGAAATTCAGGATTGCTGCCACGCGTAATTTCCATTTACAACCACTTCTGGCAAACTCGCAACATACTTCCCACAACTTCGTATCAGATCTCAATGTTTTATATCTAAATGAAGTTGATTGAACCCTTCCTTACAATCAAACTCTTTCCTAATTTTAAGATCCAATCCATCTTCGAACTCGAAGATATTATTTTCGGTATTGTGAACTACCATTTCCGAGTTGTTCTCACCATCACCATACTTATGCTCCGTTGGCACATCAGAATCAACTTTATTACTGCCACAAACAACTCCATCAACTACCACATTCATGGTACACCCACCATCTTCTCTTAATCCGCTTGTATGTTCACTATCAGAATTATCCGAATCCAAAAAACATAGTCATCATAATCTACAACACCTCGATCCTCACCTTCTTTAGCAATGCTTCCAAAAGCAGGAATTAGAGGCTCAATTTTCCTCTCAATTTCGATTTCACAATTCACACTTGTCGATTCTATCTCCACAAAGAACAGTGGTTGAATTCCTCTTATGCGATCGAACATATAACAATGTTTGTCACATACAGCAGTGGTCGAATTCCTCTTATGCGATCGAACAGATAACAAATAAGATGTTTGTCATTCATTATATATGTCGGCTTCCTATTTTCATAAATATTGGGCAAATAGCATAACTTCAACTTCGTTGTATTATTTTCCACCATCATCTCTACGCATAACTCATCAATCAGTTGCTGGTATGTCAGACTAACCGGAGGACATAAGAAAAATACTCTATGGTTTTCCTGAACTTTACCAACCCATTCAGATTCTCCATTTGTGTTTTTTTCTCATTTACCATCATACAAAAAATAAATCAGTGTGATTTTCTCATCCACTGTACACCTGTAACAAAAACATAAAAAGATGGGTAAATTCTATGACCCACTGCGACCCTGCGACTCGATAAGACTCTGTGACCCAGTGCGATCATGCGACCCTTATACCCCTGCGACCCTTTGACCCCTCTACGACCTTTGTACCCCTTTGCGACCCTTGTACCTCTGCGATCCTTGTACCCCTTTGCGACCTTTGTACCCATGTGACCCTTGGACCCCTGCGACCCTTTCAACCCTTTGCAACCCTTTCAACCCTTTACGACGCCTTTCCCATGCGACCCTTTCAACCCTTTGCAACCCTTTCAACCCTTTACGACGCCTTTCCCATGCGACCCTTGGACCCCTACGACCCCTTTACCTCTACGACCCTTGGACCCATGCGACCCTTTGAACCCTTTGCGACCCATTTCCCATGCGACCCTTGGACCCATGTAACCCTTTGAACCCTTTGCGACCCCTTTTCCATCCGACCCTTGGACCCCTGCGACCTTTTGACCCTTTGCAACCCCTTTACCCTTGGACCCCTACGACGACCTTTGATCCCTTTGACCCCTCGATGAGACTCTATGACCCAGTACGATCGTACGCCTCTGTGACCCACTCTGACATTGCAATAAATATGACTCGTTTAGACTCGTTTTCAATAATTGCAATAAACACAAGAGAAACACGAAAAACTCACTATACATACCTGGTTTTTCTGCGGAACGTGCTTAATTGCAAGTTTCTTTGTTGACAACAAACGATTTCAACCTATTGGCAGCGAATCTGATGTCGATTTCAAGCTACTCTTGCCGAATCTATTGTGGTGTGGGGTACAGTAATTTTCGCGCCAGAGAGAGAGAAATAGAGGTGCTCTAGAGGAGAGAGAAAAATTGTCGACAATTATAATATGTGATTATCAATATTTTAAAAGTAGATTTGAAGTTGAAACTTTTTTTTCGTCAATTGTGTTTTTTTGAAGCAATTTAACCTACAAAAATATTTTCGAAGATTTCGTTACAACGGGTCTCACATAAATTATATGTCCAATACACATACACACTTATAAAATTTTTTATATAAATCAATGCATTTTGCAAAAATTGAGGGAAAAAAGAATTATACATTAAATAAATTGAATTTCTTCTTAAAAATTTAATAAAAAACATTTAAATTTCGATATTTAGAAAAAAAAATTTCTCAACCGTCGGATTCCTTTCTCCCATCCCATCTATGACCCCGTCACCTCCTCTCTCTCCACTCGCTCTCACGGTTCGGTGTATTTATCAGCAGGCTTCTATCTTCCTCTCCCTTCTCTATAAACCTAAAGGAATACGGCGAAATCGTCGATTCTCTAGTTTCCTCGGTACTTTCTCTCCCTGGGCTTTTAATGTTTTCAGAAGCTTCAATATCTCTGAGCTAAGTATTTTATCCGTTGCTCAGTTCATTTCGAGTCGAGCAACACCGTCGGAAGCAGTAAGTTCTCTTACTGCTTGTTGGAGGGATAGACACTCAGAATTTACGCATTCGGTTGTCTAAGTATGATCTCTTTGCATTCTCAAACTTATTTCTACATATATGGGTATAGACGTATGAATGCTTTTGGTAGGTAGTTGGAGATTTGGGGTTCAATAGTGATGAGATGGGTGATTTAGGGCTTGCTTGATCTATGTACCGATGTGGACAATTTTGGATTCAGGAGATTAGATGCATAGCTTTCAGGTTCGTGGGTCTGTTTGTCTCCTTGCAGAAAAGGAATGAACTTTGCAAGAATTTGTGTGATCGATATTTTTTTCCTTTGAGTTTCATACAGAAGTCGAGTTTTTAGAGAAATGGACGTTGTGTTAGTGACCACATTGTGGAATTGGTACCTACCTTCCAGAATTTCCCCAACGGAAGCATGGTTGAGGTGATTCAAATGCAACCCTCTTGATCGTCTCCTTTTATATACGTCTAAGATATGAACTCCATTACTTCAATCCTTTAAAATGTTGTCTGTAAACTGACTTATCCTTTTCTGCATCATTCATCTTTGGGCGATGAAGCTGATGAAGTGTAGGCCAAGGCGTAAAGACGAATGTGGTATGTTTGCTTCCAGTTTTTTCATCATGTCTTTATTTATACATAATCACAGGAAGATCTTCAGAAATGTCAGCAACGGTGGAGGCGGGATAGGAAACAGGGGTTTCACCACTCTTACCAAGTCATTCGTTAGGTTTGAATGAGATCATAAATGAGTTATTTTTAGGTCGTGGATGTTCACTTCAGGATTAGGATTGTTCTTGAAATTCATTCCAGCGATCTATTGAAGGGTCTTTCTCCTGTGATGTTTGAGGACTTTGTGAAGCCTTTCTAGAAAATTCAGATGAGGTAATGAACAATTTCCAAATCCGTAACTTTAGAAACTCAAAAAAGTTATAAAATCTGATCAAAATTCAATTGTTTTTGAATTGATCCAAATTGTTTAGAAAGAATCTTTTCCTCACAAGGATCGAGTGCGGTATCAGCCACTCAATTTATGGCCTGCTCTACTTCATAGATGCTAGAAGTGTTATCTTTAAAACTGAACGCTTCCATCACTGGTAAGAATAAAATAGGTATCCATAAGAATTCATGTCTCGTTTGGCATCTGGTGCCATCCAACAATTTACAAGGAATACATACAGTGTGTGATATTTTTTATATGTGTTCAGGGACTTTCATAATGTCGCTTTGTTGTTTATTATGTTGCATCACCGTGTTATAAAATTGTTTTCACTTCATTGTACATTGACGGTGATGGTGAGCGTTAAACCACTGGAACTCGCTGCCCTGGGATTCCATTAACATCCCTTATGTCTCTGTGTTGGATCCATTAGTCCTAACTCGGGTAATAGATTCCCTTCTCTAGATATTGTTTCCAATAGCGTTGTGGATGGAAACTTACATGAATGTCTTTTATTATCTTTTAGGTGGATATATATATGAATCAAGGCCTTTAATTAATGGTAAAGTGGGTTCGTTTGTATATAAGCATGAGAACTGGTGAATTTGCTGGATGATGATACCATGTCAGCAAATTTGGCTACGGGTGTATATGAAACTACTCAGATCCTGTAAACTTTCGCCACTTTGATACCAAAGGTGAATGTTTTGAACTTCGAGGATATCTGTGTTTAGGTGTTTCTAAGGTTGTATTTAAAAAGGGCAAGACTCAAACTCTTCATGGATGGCAGTTTGATGGTGTGCAATGTAGCCGTTGACAGGAGAATCGAAAAACTCCCCTCCAAACCGGAAATATTGTGATGGTGGTCGATGGGTTGGCTGGGGTTTGTATATTTTAGTTTTTTTTTATGTTCATTGTTGGCCTTATTCAAAAGGAAATAAGGTACACTTTTCTCGTTTACTCGATTTTATACAAAGAAATGTCACTCAAAGAGAAGATGCAACAATCAGGGTAAGAAAGGAATCTCTACGTCAAGCAAGTAGCAAAAGAACGTGTAGGAGCAATAGAGTCGTTCTGCTAATTTTTCAACCCCATTTTTGTGGACAAAATTTGATTCTTACTTGTAATGAAAATGTACATTTCTGTATATGTACGTGTTTGAGGTAGTATAATCTCAATCTCTTGATGCGGAGATATTGAACCTTAACTTGATCTATTTTCTCCAAGTGCTTCTTTCTATGTGTTTTTCCACTGCAAACTTTGAATTATTTGCTTTGTTGTCTCTACGGATTTGGTTTAAACTTTCAACTATTTATCAGCAACAAAATTTTGGTTGTGTTGACATAAGGAGGCGACTCCACTAAAATGATGTTGATATAAAATGATCATTTGTTTTAAAATTGCTATTTTGGGTTGTACGTAAGGAAATGTATTTCTTTTATTTAAATTATATTACAAATGATTTTTTTTATGTGATATATATAAAAATATATAGATAATTTTGTTTTCATACATTATATACAAAATTTTTATATTCTGTTTTTGGTAATTATTTATCATTATATTCTCATTGTATCATCTAAGGTGATAATCTTTAATACAAAATAATTGTCATGTTGTAATAAATGATATAACCATCTGCACATAACGCAAAATTGTTATAAACTTTATTATTAAAACCAAAATTATATGGTTTCATCTTGACTGATAAATAAATATGGTCAAAGGAAGGACCATCACAAGAGAGATACTTGTTTGGTCATTGAGAGAAACCCAAGGACCCATGGTGCACGAGCAACTCCCCGATTAGCATATTAGCCTTCAAGAGGGTAGAGAGGACCACAATCTTCACTCTTCCATTCATGAGCTCTTGAGCAATCCTTTATTTCGGCATTCTCTATAAAGTGTGTACATGAATATGGAATCAATGCGATGAGGTTCCGATTTCACTCTCTCGAGTTTGAATGTTTTAGTGGGTATCTGAAAGAACAAATGGTCTCGATTTTCCTTCACTGGTTACTAGAACAAGGCTTATCAAACCATCATGTTTTATATTTCTTTTTTCTAGACAGATGTTTTCATTCATTATACGATTGTAGTTAGATTTTTAAATTTAAATGATGCTATTGAAAATTAATTGTCAGAACAGTTAAATATTAAATATAAATTATATTATTTGTCACAATATTTCATATGATAAAACAATATTTTGAGTGATCTCTTTTTATAATACTTATCAATCTTCATCTACTCACATCGTAGAGGATTGTGTTTTCACTATCTATATTGCTTGGGCAACAAAAAAAATACAGATAAATTTTGTGACATTTGATATATAAATGTTTCACCATACAAACCTATATCAATATATGTAGGGTTGATTTCAATTGCGGAAACGTGTTTTTACCAACCCGAATAAAGATCTAGTCATATTTAACGATTAATTTTTCACGGATATTCAACGATGAAGAAATTAAGAAACAATTTTGTAATACCCGTCGTTAAACGCGGTACTGTATGGTTCGTTACTTGCAAGCCCTCTACGCGTATCCACGCCGAGATCGGATCTACTTTAATGCGGAATTCGGGAAGAACGAAAAACTGTTTTTCGTTCTTCGGATTTTTCTCTTCTGACGGTTAGGGTTTCTAGGTTTAGAATAGTGTGTTTACGAAACCTCGTAATGCGTTTATTTATAATTATTAACCTTTTAATAATTACAACTTAAACCCATAGTTATTGAAATATTACATAAATGGCATGAAACTTTCAATCTCCCCCTTGCCTTTACGTAATATCTCAAATAGTCGAAATACATGTATCTCCATACACATATTTGCATGTACATCTTATGTACTAACCCAAAAGAAAAAAATCAAATACAATTATATTCTTCGGTGCTAGCGGATGAATATAACTGTATCCCACACTGATTGTCTAACAATCATAAGCAGTACCAAGACAACTCGTATGCGTGTGACCTCGTAGGTTCATCACTAAACTGGTAGTCAATTAGTCTTACTAATTAACTAATCGAGGTTGGCGTCTAGCAACACTCCTCAACGACCAGATAGTGTGAAGTAACATCCTTACTCTGTAGAACCATGGTAGAAGGATAATATTATTATTTCCCTCCGTCTTTACAGCTCCGGATAATCCTAGGACATGGTCTGACTGTCAAGTCCTAATAGATTATCAACTATGTTTCATGCCTAACATAACTGACTGGTGAATGATCGCAAGAAACTCTTTTCTTCTCTCATTCAAATGCCCTGGCCAAGGTCTTTCAGTCATTATGTTGCTGACAACATACAGCTCAAACTCTTTACCTAGAGTTGACAGATTCCATCTTGATCAATCACTAACTGCACAAGCATCTAATCATTCCCAATATCCTTTCAACTTACATCCCAAGGCATAAGGTGTCCAGTATCAAAGAATGATAGATAACTTGTCAGTTACCATGATGATCTCAGGTCTAAGGAAATTATAATATTCCAATCCTTCCAGAGAAATTCCTATTGACAGTTCAATGGTAATGTAACCATTAGGAATTCTCCCTTTGGGTCGTTTTACCAAAACTTAACTCTCTTTATCATGATCTCTATCATGATGACAAGTTTCTAAACTTACTCATGGACTCTATCATACTAGCTATGAAAATATATACACATATATACTATGCTAATATCATCAAAATGATAAAATAATGCCATTTTATTTATTCATAAGTGTTCAAAATACATGACAAAAAATAGCTCTTAAATAGTTACAACAGTTGTACTATTCCTAGAACTAATTTCAGCATGTCATGTTTTTCAATCCAATCTTCAACTTGTGCTTGTCAAACTCTTTTGAACCAAGTGCTTTTGTGAGTGGATCTGCTGCATTTTCTTTTCCTTCTACCTTCTGGATTTGAACGTCCCCACGCTCAACGATTTCCCTTATTAGATGATACTTCCGCAGAACATGCTTTGATCTTTTATGAGATTTTGGTTCCTTCGCCTGGGCTATTGCCCCGGTATTATCACATAATAAAGAAACTGATTCCATTATCGAAGGTACCACACCAAGTTTAGTTATGAACTTTCTCATCCAGACCGCTTCCTTAGCAGCTTCGCAAGCCGCTATGTATTCCGCATCAGTAGCCGAATCAGCTACAGTAGCTTGTTTGGAACTTTTCCAACACACTCACCCCCATTGAGACAAAAGACATACCCCGATGTCGATCTGCTATCGTCCTTATCGGACATAAAGCTGGCATCCGTGAACCCTTCTAACTCTAAGTTAGAATCTCCATAAACGAGGAATTGGTCTCTAGTCCTTCTCAAGTACTTGAGAATGGTTTTCACCAATTTCCAATGTTCCTCACTGGGATCTGTCTGATACCGACTCGCTACACTTAGCGCGAAGGCTACATCAGGTCTCATACATGTCATTGAATACATGATGGCTCCCATTGCGCTAGCATATGAGATCCTACTCATGCTTTCTCTCTCATCTTGAGTCTGAGGACAATCCTCTTTGGAGAGAATAATTCCAGTGCCTATCGGTAGATAGCCTCTCTTGGAATTTTCCATGTTATACCTCTTCATGATGGTATCAATGTACTGGGACTGCGATAGTCCAAGCAACCTCCTTGATCTATCTCTATAGATTATTTATTCCCAAAATATAGGTTGCTTCTCCCAGATCTTTCATGGAGAACTATTCAGATAACCAAAAGTTCCCTTGGCAACTAGACGAGCTTTATAGGTCTCTACCTGCCCGTCTGCTCCAATCTTCCTCTTGTAAACCCATTTACAACCTATCGGTTTGGAAACCTGTAAAGAATCAACTAAAGTTCATACTTTGTTGATCTTCATAGATTCCATCTTGGATTCCATGGCTTTCCACCATTTCTCAGAATCAGGGCCTGGCATAGCCTCTTGGAAAGTCAAAGGGTCGTCATCTTCATGACCGACCACATCCTCTTGCACCATCAGATTAAGTCTGTTAGGTGCACGTCGAGAACGTGTTGACCTTCTCAAGAAAGTCTGTGTAGCAGGTTCAACCTGCACTGGGATATCTTGTTGGGCTTGTTCTTGAAAAGGTTCCTGAATAGGTTCCTGAACTTGTTCCTGAACGAGCATTGTCACTTCAACATTTGAAGATGAAGCGCCAGAGCCTAACACTGTATCACTCAGCCAAGAACGCTCATTTGACATCTCATGTCCATGAGCTTGTGTTGGCTCATGGGGTTCTTGAATCTCGTCAAGAAATACTTCCCCACCATGAATTTCTTCATTAAGGAATTCCCTTTCAAGAAAGGTTATCGTTCTGGCCACAAACACTTTGCAGTGTCAAGGTCATCCTTTTGCTTTATCCAAGCGAGCAAGCCATCCTCATTGTCATCAGCAGGAGATTCCTTGATAGGATTCTCGATCGCATCGAGTAACTTCTCCTGCTTGAGGACGATTTTGAGGTTGCGGTACCAATCATCGAAATTTTCCAAACAAGTTTGTGGACATCGAGAATGGCACGTATGGAAATTGAAGACATTCTTCGAGAAATCTAGAAGGAAAAATTACAGCATTTATTTGAACACTTATTTAATCAAATAGATATGGACTTTTCATCTAAATGATTATTTTACTGATTAATACTACAATCGTATTCAGAAATCGTATTTCTTTCAGTAATATTTCCTAAACTAATCATGCATAAGCCCCCTGGTAGTCAGACTGTTTCTTAAGCATATTAAACAGGTTGATTTTAATATGAATCTATATCATATAGTCACCTGGTAGTCAAGTCGTTCATATTGATATAGTTGAGTTCATCCTTCTTCTCATGGTTGGATATCAATTAAGTTTATGTCCCCCGGGTAGTCTAGGCGTTTACAAAAACTAATTGATCCCTCCCACTAGACATCTGATGTCATAGATGTATGAATCGAATTCTTGAACTACATGCCTCCTGGTAGTCAAGCCGTACCATGTAAACGAGAACCTATTCAAAACATCTACGATGAAGGAAAAGTCTAACGATAAACAATTTATCGTTTAAGAACTCAATTATTAATTAAAATTCTCAATTTTAATATGACTCTATATCACATGGTCACCTCAGGTCGTTCCTATCGATATAGTCGAGTTCATCCTTCAGCTCATGGTCGGATATCAATTAAGTTTATGTCCCCCGGGTAGTCCAGGCGTTTACAATAACTAATTGATTTCTCCAACTAGATATCTCATGTCATAGATGTATGAATCGAATTCTCGAACTACATGCCTCCTGGTAGTCAAGTCATACCATGTAAATGAGAATTTATTCAAAACGTCTACGGTGAAGGAAAAAACTTAACGATAAACAATTTTATTGTCTATTATTAATATTTAAATTTAAATTCTATAATTTTAATTTAACATATTTTTTTAATTTATTTTTTAAATTTTTTTTATTTAGGGTTAGGGTTAGGGTTAAGGGTTAGGGTTATACCCTAACCAACGCTTCCCCTCTAACGCCGCCGCTCCCTCTAACGCCGATTTACCGTCGCCCCTAAGCGACCGGAGGGAAGCTCGGTCGGACTAGAGAGCTGCCAGTCATGGCGCCTCCGAAGCGCCGGTTAGTCGCCTGTGAGACGCCGGAATCGCGAGCCCCTTTTCGGTCGACCAGCGTTTCGAAACTTTTTCGAAATGGCTGCTTTGTCCACCCCTGCCCGGCCGGTCATGGTTCGTGCTGACGGTGGTCCCTCATCCCACGCGCTACGCACGCCAGTTTCTCCCGCTTTTCGATCCAAATTTTCATAAAAAAATTCGAAAAAACTAATCCTAAACATGCAGCCAGACGCTCTGATACCACCGTAGGGTTGATTTCAATTGCGGAAGCGTGTTTTTATCAACCCGAATTTAGATCTAGTCATGTTCGGATTAGTTTTACAGATTTCAACGGCGAACAAATATTGAAACGGTTTCAGTGATACCTGTTGCGTTGAAACGGATGATCGGATGTGAGACTTGATGATGCAAGTCCTTTACTCGTATCCACGCCGAGATCGGGATTTCTTTGATGCGGGATTCGAAAGAACGAAAACTGTTTTTCGTTCTTCGGGTTTTTCTTTTACTGGCGGCTAGGGTTTTCGTCTTAGAATAGTATGTATTCGAAACCTCGTAATGCGTTTATTTATAATTATTAACCTTTTAATAATTACAACTTAAACCCATAGCTATTGAAATATTACATAAATGGCATGAAACTTTCAATATATAATTTGGAAAGACAACAATGGACCAAAGAAAATTTATGGTCACGATATTCATCCATTTCTGTAGGAGATTTCTCATCATTTACAGTGTGAAAAAACATTATATTTCAAGACTCGAATTCTCTTTGTCTTGAAAATTGAAATACTGTGAGTAAAATTAGAAATGTTAATGTGCAAAGTCATGGAGAAGTTGGATTGGTGAATTTTGTTTGAAAAGTCTAAGTAAGTGGGGCTACATTGGTGGACAAAGCAATGAATGAGAAAGAGTACTCTCTTGTCTTCTACTACTTCGGGTCTTTCTTGGTTGTGATGTCATTAAGATAGCCAAACACTCAGTACTAATGAGATATAAATGGCTACACCTCCATCGTCCTCTGGTCATCATTAACCGGTTCGAATCGGATCATACCGGGTAAAAAAGAATAGAATCTCAAATGCCACTAATTTAAGAGGAAGAAAGACTCATCACCAACCTTTGATTTTTTGTTTGATATTTTCTTTAGCTGATCCACTAATAGAAGCATGCAAAATCCTTAAAACTCATCAAAATTTTCTGAAAAACGCATATATTAATATTGTTATTTATTGATGCATATATTCAATATTGTCACATATGAGTTTTTTTTTTAATTCTTCAATTTTGTTTTAATATCACACAAACGAACGAAATCGAAATGATAATAGAAATATAAATGAGATAAAAAAATAAAAATTTCAAGACTTTTGATATTTACTTAAATAAGAATATTGTATCTATAGAATATACGAAACATGATATTAAAAGAAAAAAGTACAATAAAATTTAGAGAAATTTTGTTTTCCCCATAATTTTTCATCAACATATGCATTTCATGAACTTTTTGTTTCTCAATTTGTTAGTTTGAAAGAATAAACTTATGTCTTGGAGCCCTTCCTCTACTTTTCAAGTACCCATTTCAAAAAAAAAAAAAAAAAAAGAAACAAGAGTTAATGATTACCATAGTGTTTAGGAAGGAGTAATTAACTCATCTTAGGTTGTATTAGCTATTTAATAACCCCTAATTAACTAAGAAACATAAAGCAATTTGCCCCCACACACCTTTTACACTGTTAAGAGCATCATTACCATAATTATTCTATCAACCTCATGATTAAGGGATAAATAAACCCAAGCGACCCCATGTGGCTTTTCTTCACTCTTTCGGCTAAGTCTTTGCTGCTTAATTCTCCAACATTTCAATTCACTATAATTTAGGAGCAATTTTCGAATATTTTTTTATAACTGTAATTACATTTTTTCCGTTAAAAAATATATTGAAATGGGGCAAAAATCCTAAAAAAAATCATCATCATCATACATAACTCTTTAAACATTCCAAAACCAAACAATTTCTTATTGTTTATATTACATCATCATTCATAACAAATGACACTACAAAAAATATTTCATTAATTTAAAATGAACTATTAGGCTTTATTCCACAATTTATATTAAAAATTTTATATTATTTGTTGATCGTATTTCACAAATCACATTTATGAACATATTTCACAAATTGCAATAAAAATAACGTAGTGTAGAAATATGTGGCTATCGTCGAACACTCGTTATTAGATACAACATTCATATAAATTGGAATCCAAAATATCATATATATATATGTTGAAAAATTAAAATTGGAAATAAATAATTGGACCATGCGGACGTGCGTTTCAATGCTTATTAACTTTTATTTAATTGATTGATAATCATGATTACGATTTGCTTTTAAAAAACAGTTTACATTATTATACAGAGAAGAAAAAAACTCAGATTGAAGGCCGATACCGGTCTAATAATATCTAACCAATTAATTTTTTTTCACAAAAATATTTATATAATAAAAAAGAGAACTAATCATTTTTATTTTTTTAAAAGAAAGAGAAAATCATTCCCAGAAAATATTTGGTGGATCTTGCGAACTCACATTGATCAAATTAACTCAAAAATCAGAATACACATTATACAAATTTGAGAATTTCTCTATTTTTTTAATCTCTGTCTATGAATCTTGAAAGAGAAATTTTGTTTTCCCCATAATTTTTCATCAACAAATGCATTTCATGAACTTTTTGTTTCTCAATTTGTTAGTTTGAAAGAATAAACTTATGTCTTGGAGCCCTTCCTCTACTTTTCAAGTACCCATTTCAAAAAAAAAAAAAAAAGAAACAAGAGTTAATGATTACCATAGTGTTTAGGAAGGAGTAATTAACTCATCTTAGGTTGTATTAGCTATTTAATAACCCCTAATTAACTAAGAAACATAAAGCAATTTGCCCCCACACACCTTTTACACTGTTAAGAGCATCATTACCATAATTATTCTATCAACCTCATGATTAAGGGATAAATAAACCCAAGCGACCCCATGTGGCTTTTCTTCACTCTTTCGGCTAAGTCTTTGCTGCTTAATTCTCCAACATTTCAATTCACTATAATTTAGGAGCAATTTTCGAATATTTTTTTATAACTGTAATTACATTTTTTCCGTTAAAAAATATATTGAAATGGGGCAAAAATCCTAAAAAAAATCATCATCATCATACATAACTCTTTAAACATTCCAAAACCAAACAATTTCTTATTGTTTATATTACATCATCATTCATAACAAATGACACTACAAAAAATATTTCATTAATTTAAAATGAACTATTAGGCTTTATTCCACAATTTATATTAAAAATTTTATATTATTTGTTGATCGTATTTCACAAATCACATTTATGAACATATTTCACAAATTGCAATAAAAATAACGTAGTGTAGAAATATGTGGCTATCGTCGAACACTCGTTATTAGATACAACATTCATATAAATTGGAATCCAAAATATCATATATATATATGTTGAAAAATTAAAATTGGAAATAAATAATTGGACCATGCGGACGTGCGTTTCAATGCTTATTAACTTTTATTTAATTGATTGATAATCATGATTACGATTTGCTTTTAAAAAACAGTTTACATTATTATACAGAGAAGAAAAAAACTCAGATTGAAGGCCGATACCGGTCTAATAATATCTAACCAATTAATTTTTTTTCACAAAAATATTTATATAATAAAAAAGAGAACTAATCATTTTTATTTTTTTAAAAGAAAGAGAAAATCATTCCCAGAAAATATTTGGTGGATCTTGCGAACTCGCATTGATCAAATTAACTCAAAAATCAGAACACATTATACAAATTTGAGAATTTCTCTATTTTTTTAATCTCTGTCTACGAATCTTGAAATAATATGGTATTCCCCTTCCCCCCAAAAAAAAAAAAACCCAACGAATGATTGAACCATCCAAATTTATATATATATATATATATATATATGAATGAAGGGATGAA
This sequence comes from Gynandropsis gynandra, assembly GCA_036759665.1. Taxonomy (NCBI): domain Eukaryota; kingdom Viridiplantae; phylum Streptophyta; class Magnoliopsida; order Brassicales; family Cleomaceae; genus Gynandropsis; species Gynandropsis gynandra. Next base: position 23,259,823 of record CM071868.1, on the reverse strand, counting down.
ATTCAGAAGAAATCAAGAGCCTCCCGCACGTGCCAAAGACCCAACTCTGGAAATATCATGAACACCTGGGTTGAACCCTAAGCACCCTAACCAACCTTGCTTGTATGGCAAGAAAGTCTTCCTCTTCAGCTCCTCTGATACTGCTCTATTCGTTGTGTAATGCATCTCATGAGCCGACACCGGAGGCCACCTCCTCCGGGATGCGGAGGCAGAGGAAACGCTACCTTCTGATGACCGGAAACTCAAACTTTTTATGTCTTCGACCTCTTTCTTCGAGAGAATCTCGTATCGGCTTAAGGACTCTTTGGTAGGAACCGGTCTTCCCTCAGATGCGCTTCTGAACAGCAATAGATCCTTGAGTTTCCACTTCTTGTAGGCTCTTCCCGGGAGAGATAAGGCCGAGAAGATCGCAGAGGAGACTGAGGATTTGTGGTTGCTTGCGGCTGAAGAAACGAATTTCACTGACTGGACTGATGAGTTATCATCTTCTTCCTCGAGCATTATGTCTGAAACTCTCAATGGAGATACGGAACGGCTTCCCTTGTGAACATATCCCGAAGAAGAGACGCCCTGAGACCGCTCTCGTCCTCGTTCTTTCAGATCGGACTCTATTTTCCTTTGTTTTTTCTCTGTTTCCTTCTGAAACAGATCGAACCCATCTGGCTTCGGAACCTTAGATCTCGGAGATTTAGGCGATCTTGGAGATGAGATAGCAGAGTGTTCGTAGCCCGGAGAGGGACGCAGAGGACGAATCTTCCCTCCGTCGAAGAGCTCATCGGCGGCAGAAAACGATCCTCTATCCAGCTGGCCACTGAAATCGAACTCGAAATCTTCAGAGAAATCGCTGGTTGATGATCTCTTTCTGGAGAATTCATCAGCAGATGCTGAATCAAAGGGTGTGTTGGAACGAAAAGGCGGCGAGGAATTTGAAGGAGAAGGGCTTGTAGGTGCGCTGAAGAAAGTGTTGCCGAATCGAGTTGGAATCCCATTCCAACTAAGGATTCTTGTGGTTCTAGAGGATCCAGCTACAGGAGAGTATGGAGAAGAAGTTGTGCTGTCGAAGTTGAACTCTGTGGCGTGAGATGCTACTGCCACTTCTATCTCCATTAGTGGCGTCTCTCCGGTTCTCGAGAGATGATTTGTTCAGACGAAAAGCTTGACTTTTGTCTCAGAGAGAGAGAGAGAGAGAGAGAGAGAGAGAGAGAGAGAGATGGGGCAAATGTCTGATGATATTCAATGAGGAGTTGCCTTTATAAGTCTTCACCTACTGCTTGGGTAGTGACATAATTCTTGTAATTTTATAATCTGTAATGTGTTTTGACCATTTTTTTTGGGTGTTTTGTTATATTTCATTCCAACTAAAAAAATCATCTTTAGATTGAAAGATAGTGGGATTACACTAAACAAAGAAATTTTTACTAATTCGAAATGTTCACATTATTTAAAATACATTAATTTAATCATTACTGATGTAAAATGTTTTTTCGCGCAAATCTGAATCTTCATCTAGATTATTCGAAATACAATAACAAAAAAACCATAATGGCTCATAAAACCCTTAATTTCTTAAAAATAAAAATAAATTCTGACATATTTTTTATTTTACCATTTTACAACTCCATACTTGGAAAGAAAGTAAAAACAAGAGAAATTCAGTAATCATTTTTATTTTGAGAAATGGACCGATATGTGTTACTGGAGGAATAATATGTTCTAAATAGAAAAAAAAAGAAATAAAATATGATAAAAATAGACCGAGTGAAGTGATCAAATATGAAAGACAAGAGTAACAAACTATAATCTTTTAAATAAAAATTCCAATAAACAAACCTATACATCTCGGAACTTCGTCATTTTTGGGAATGGTTTGTTTGTTCACTTTAGCAAAAACACATTTATTTAAATTAAATAAATTATGAATACTTGTTTTAGAAATAAACAAAATTAAGTTTGGAAAAATATATTTTGAGTTCAAACTAAATTCTGTTCAATTTAGTTTACATTTCGATAATTTTATATAATGCTAAGAACTTGTAATGGAAGATTTAATTAAAATAATCATAATTTCTAAACAGTTATGTTTGATCATTTTATTTTAATACCCACCAATTGATGGTACTATTCTTCACATAGTTAATGAATTTATAGTTGATACTTGTATTGTTTAATATTAATTGTGATATATATTATAAATTTTTATATATAATATATATATATATTGAATAATTCGGAATTTTTGAATTAAGTTGTTGGTTAGATTAGACACAAATATAGAATTCGATTTGTCTTGTCTTTTAAATTTGATTGCTGGTTATCATTCAAGTAAAGGTGGAGAATTTTAATAAACAGAGAAAGAAAAAGATTTTACCTTTATTGATTGTTAAAAAATAATACATACGAACACTCATCAATAACTAATTTTACTAATTAATTAATAATCCTAACTAATTAATTAGTTTATCTAACAATTACAATTAAAAAAAGAAATAATAGAATTGTTATATACACTTTAATAGAGAACTCGTTTTCTTGGACGCCATGTCGGGAGAGATGAGTGTATATGAACCTTTCCTCTGCCAATTACAATTGTGAAAGTCTAGAAATTTTGTTGATAAATCATTACAAGAAATTAAGATTTAGAGATTGAAAAATCCGTCTATAATCGTGTTTAGGAACAACCAACAGTAATCTGCAAAAGAGCGTTGGCAAATGATATCCGTCCGTAATTAAAGACGGAAATTTCAGTCTGCAAATCGTCCATAATTACAGACCATCAGACCGTCTGTAAATCGACGGAAAAAAAAAACGACCAAAATACAGACTTGCGATACGTTCAGAAATTTTTTAGAAATAATTACGGACGAGTCGCCCGTCTGCAAATTTGCAGACGCCCCATCCGTCCACAATTTTCTTTTTTTTTAAAAAATTGAAATTAGATTTAATTACATTAAACTTTAAATGTTTGTACATAACAATAATTAATTAGGAAGCATATGAGTAATATTTGTATTACTAATCCGTTGAAGCTATTTCTGAATTGTCGTGATCGGAATCATTGTTCTAACATGCATCCCAGTCGATGTTAGACAATTACTCTTTCATTATGCGCATCAACTGTTCAATTCCTCTTTCTGATCATTCAGTTTGCTTTTGTGATCGTTCAACGTCCTTTCGTACTTGTTCAACTAGTAGTTGTGATTCTTTAACTCGTCTTTTGGATTCTTATTGCGCCTCGAACACTTTCAATAACGTATTTCGGAATTCGTATTTTGATACTTTTTCTATAACTTTGGAGGAACTTGAATCTTTTGGTGTCATTCCTCCAAGACCGAAACTACAACCTTTGTACGGTGTAACTTGCTGTAAAACAAATATCAAGATTTAATCACAATTATAAATAGAAAAATTATATCATATTGAAATGTCATTAATTTATTTCGAGATACAACTCGTTGTATTCTTCCTGACTAAGGGAAGTTTGTGTTATGTCTTCTCTCGGCGGAATTTGGAAAACTCGTTCCGCTGCCATGTTCTCAACATCATCGTGAACACGTTTTGTCATGGAATCTACCTATGAACCATCAGACTTCTTAACGTGCGTGCGTTTTAGAAATTCTACGTACGATGGTTCGTATCCTTTCTCTTTCGCCTAAAACAAATAAAAAAGATATAAGTTTAATATGAATCAAATGTTAATTGTATAAATACGTAAAACATATTATAAAGCTTAACATATCTTCGTATACTTCCGAAAAAGAATGAGATCCAGCGGAATGTGTGCTCATCCCGTATCATTCTCTATCAAAATGGCGGGATTTACTTGCTTGCTTGCTTTTTAGCTTAAATGCTAGATCATCCCAATAAGCGCACATCTGGTCCCAAACATCGTCGGTTGTCCAAACGGGTTTTTCTTTCGTCTCTCGATATTTTTTTAATCTTTTACGAGATATTTGAGATCAACTCCCGTAACCCGTTCAAATTCGGACTTTACTAGTCCGGTAATCTCGGGATTTCAATAAAATTTTTGCTGAAATAATGAAAGGATTATTTTATTTAAAATATAATTTGAATTATTTGATAAAATTAAAAATTATTTAAAACATACCACAGATGATTTCCACCATCGTTTCTTAATATTTGGGTTGGTATGCGTCCAATTGTAACACGATCGATCATAATAAGTTTTCATCGTCTTTGTTATATGACAAGAAAGTTTATCGTATCCAAACCTACAAGTCAAAATTAAGATAAATTGACATTTAATTAACTATTTATAAATTGATATTTGAACGTAAGTATATGCATCATTGTCTGCGGTTTTCACGAGAGGGTCTAAACGAGGAAGTTTATGTCGTTCCTCATCCATTGATAAAATTTTTTCCACGGTTGGTTCATCATGCATCTCAGATTTATTATGCATTACTGGTTTGACCGGTTGTTGCATTTGGAGATAATAAGGCATATATTACGCCAATTGTGCCGATCCAGTGTTCCGGAAAAAATCTGGATGCATGATTTCTGTAAATCCCGAAACAGAATGTCGCGAATAAGATGACACATTACCACTTTCCTTAAAATTAGAGCGATTTTTCGTTTTACCGTATCTTCCAACTCGACACGACATACTGAAATGTAAAATTAAAACATTATGTTTTCAATGTCTTTGAAGCATTCAACAAATACTTTATCTACATATTACATCTCTAACTAAAATTAGTTCATAACGTTTTTAAACTCTTTCAAACATTTCAATAAATACCTAGACTATACATTAAATGTTTAATGAAACTTATTCCAGATCTAACTAAATATATTAGAAATGGTAAAATTGTATGAAAATTAACCTGCTAAGTGTTGGGATGATTTGTCGGAATGAACTGTGGGGGACGGATGGACGCGGCTGCCGGGACGGGACTAGGGGCGACGAATGCGGCCGAGACCGGGGGCGATGAACGCATCCAAGACTGGAGGCGACGAATAGAGGCCGAGACTAGGGGTGATAGATAGCAGCCGAGATTGGGGGCGACGGGCGCGGTCGGGGAAGGAGAGAGCGACGAACGCGATCGGGGAGGGAGAAAATGACGAACGCGGTCGGGGAGGGATAGAGCAACAAACGTGGCTCTGACTAGGAGCGACGATGGGGCTTGGACTGGGGGCGACGATACGGCTCTAACGGGGGGCGACGAATGCGGTCGAGAGCAATGGGGGCGACGGACGACGGCGCGATGGGGGAGACTCCTGACATAAGGAAGGGAGAGAGCGAACAGAGAAAATGGCTAAGTGGTATTCCTGTCAAAATTTAAAAGATTTTACGGACGAGAGGTCGTTCCCGTCCGTAAACCGTTCGGAATTATGGACGGAGGAGCCGTGGCCATCCACAATTGCAGACAGACTTTGGAAGGCCGTTCGGAATTACGGACGACCATAACGCATGTGCCGCAATTCCAAACGGTGTTCTTACATCCGTCCGAAATTGCGAACGACCTTTCCGTCTGCAATTCTAGACAGTCGAGGTGCATTCAGAGTTTCCAGGATGGGACGGGACATGACGAATTGTCAAGACAGGATGAACAACCGAGATGAGATGGGATAAACTGTCGGGACGAGACGGGATGAATTGTCAGGGCGGGATGAACGGGATGAACTCCCGTCCGTTAAATCCTTCTCTATCCGTGACTCGAGTCCTTCCGTCTGTCTCTCCCATTAAAAAATAGCAACAGTGGTTTGAATATTCAATAACACGTTTAACATGAATCATCATCTTCAGAGTCACACAATTGTTCCGTCGACTCTTGTGTTTTTGTATCTGATTCAAATTCGTGTTCTTCTTTTTCTTCTATCTCTTCATAAAGATCATCTTCATTTCTTTTTAATTTCTTCCATTTCATCGTGCATAAGTGTTTCAACAGATACCTCGTCAATATCAACAATCTCGATCATTTGTTGTTGCTTTGGCAATTATTGTTGTTCTGTGTTTTCGATAAGTTTGCCCTTTGGAAGTATCTTCATTGCGACACGTCAATCTGAATATCTTCCAATATGCGGATAGGAAACATAACAAACTTGATCGGCATGTGACGTAAGAATAAAAAGCTCGTATTTTAAATATCTTCGTGTGGAGTTAACTTCTACAATGCCTAATTTATTTACTCTTGTTCCGCGACCAATTATTGGATCGAACCAATTACATCGAAATAACATCACTTTTAAACCTACATAACCTACAAAAAATATAAAAAATATGAGTCAATATAATCCAAAATGACATACGTTGTAAGGATAACATTGTTTTAAAATTATTATGAAAACCTGGATATTCCAATTGCAAAATTTCCTTCAAAATCCCATAAAAATTTGGTTCATTAGCCGATGCACAATAGCTTTCACATTTCACACATAAACCATAGTTCATCGTTGACTTTAATTTCCCGTACTCATAAGTGTGAAAATTGTAACCACATGTAAAATACATAGGCCAACTCGTAACTTTCACAATCGGTTCTTTGGCAAGATCTCATAGCCACAACGGGTGATTGTCCATCTCAACCTATAGTACATGTAAAATTTAGACACATCGTCAAAATATTATAAAAGTTATTTATTTATATGTAAAATTTCATTACTTACATATTGTATGACCCATGTGGATTCTTGGATTTGAGATTCATCAATGTTTGTATATGTATTCTTCAATATATCATCAAATATCCTGTAAAAATAAACAAAATTCTATAAATATTATAAAAAGAAACAAGATTCTCGTTGTGATAACCACAGTTATAGGATTTTACTATTCAAAAGGCTGTAGATATTTACAGTTTAATAAAACATACATATTTGTGGTATGGAGATCTCGTTGTGATAACCATAGATCTTTCGCCTTACCAGCATATCGACCAATTCCGCAAAATATATCTGGAACATCTGGTACTGGATATGAAAATGCCACACCAGCATCAAAATATCTATCTGCATTTCTACTCCGCATTTGAACATGTGGCTAGAAGTAGTATGAAGTTAAAAACAATATTTCCTCATTCATGTATTGTTCTACGATTGAACCATCCTGACGAGCTTTTTGTTTGGTTTTTTTCTTCAGTTGAAACATAAATCGCTCGAATGGATACATTCAAAGAAATTGAACTAGACCTCCTAATGCGGCTTCGTGTCGTAAATGAAATATCCAGTGCTCCATAACATCGAAGAATGATGGTGGAAAAATCTTCTCCAAGTTACAACGTATAGTTACTATGTTATTTTCCAGTCTACGAACCTCATCAATACTGAGATTTCTTGCACATAAATCTAGAAAGAATAGGCCAATACCTAAATCATGAAAGTATTATTAGTATATTTAACAATTTTTATTCATACTATTAACAACATCAATCACATACCTCCAATTGCTTCATTTGCATATTTGTCCATCAATTCAGAAAAACATATCGGAAGTAGTCTTTGCATGAATATATGACAATTATGACTTTTCATCCCTAATAACTTTCCTCCATGAATGTCCACGCACCTTCCGATGTTCACATCCCTAATAACCATCAGAAAATTTCACGTCTTCTTTCAACCATTTCAACAATTTATATTTTTTTATCATTTGACAATCTAAATATCGGAACTGGTGCTTTACCGTCATCACTTATATGTAGTTCCTTTCGTGAGCAATACTATTCTAGATCCTGTTGATATTCAGTATCGTGTTGATGATGTTATCGAAAAAATTTTCTCTTTATGCATGAAACCAAGATTATGTCGAAGTTTCAGATTTTTCCAATACAGAAAATCCCAAAATATGTTCTTCTTGTACCAATTATGAGTAATTCCATAACCACCAATTCTCGGATGATTATTCTCTCCGAAATCTATACTCCTATGAATACCCAAAGCAAGAAGTCGTTCATACAAAATCTCTTCGCCGGACAAAACTAGAGGAGGAGATTTCCACACAACTATATTCCTTTTGAAATTTCTCTTGTTGCGTTGTAATGTATCATCAACCGGAAGAAAACGACGATGACAATCAAACCAATTCGTCTTTCGTCCATATTTCAACTAAAAATCGTCTGTTTTCTCCATGCAATATGGACAAACAAATCGACCATGCGTTGTCCATCCAGATAACATACCATAAGCTAGAAAATCACTTATTGTCCACATAAGAGCACCTCGTAACATAAAATTTTTTTGCCTCGAGACATCGTACGTTTGAACTTCATTCCATAATTCTTTCAATTCTTCAATCAATGGTTGAATAAATATATCCAAACTTCTTTTCGGATGATTAGGTCCAAATCAATATTGTTAAGAATAAAAACTCCGTTTTCATGCACATATCAGGTGGTAAGTTATATAGTATCATAATAACTGGTCACAATGAATAATTCTTTCCAGACATCCTAAATAGATTAAAACCATTGGTACAAAGACCTAAATAGACATTTCGGCTCTCAACTGCAAAATCAGGATATACCTTGTTAAAGTGTTTGCACGCCTCACCATCTGAGGGATGGTACATCTCTCCTTCACAATTTGAATGTTCAGCATGCCATTTCATGTCGCTTGCGGTCTCCTTAGATTGATACAATCTTTTTAATCAGTTTGTAATTGGTAAATACCACATACGATGATATAAAACCAATTTTCCATTCTTTGTCAAATTAAATTGATCTTTTACATAAAATCGACAATTACTCATATCTGATGTCTCTCTCCAAAAAATATGCAATTGTATTAACAAACATTAATCTTTTGATATGGTAATAAATCCAATGATCTCATCATCTTCTTTGTCTCATAATAAGAGTCTATTACATTGTTATCTTCATACAAATAATCTCTTATTAATTGCAATATAGAATTCATGCAATTCTTAGACAGATTATTTTTAGTCTTCAAATTTATCAAACATGCAGATAGAGACAATTGTGAAAGACCACTTCTACAACCATCATACAGTGGATGCCTCACGCTTTCTAATATTTTTGAAATACTTTTTGCTTCTTCATTCAGATCTTCTTCAATATTTTCACATTCGTTTCTTTCACCGAATACATTTTGCACCATTCCCATATAAGGATTCATTTCTACATCTTGAGAAGTCTCAAACACTTCATGATGTACAATGCTCCTACTAAAATTTTCCACAATATTATTAGGTCGTGGTGCAAAATTCTCCCCATGACATAACCACATAAAATAATTCGAAGTAAAACCTCTTAAATAAAGATGCTTCCAAACGGTTCTCTCATTAAAAAAATTTTTATTTTTGCATTTGACGCATGGACAAACCAACTTACCGGTTTCTTTATAAACTTGTTGATTTGTTACCATCGTCGTAAACTATGTAACGCCTTCTATAAACTCGTTCTATACACCTTGAGTTTCTGGATCAATTCTTCTATACATCCATTGTCTAGAAACCAAAATATTAGATCTCGAAGAAGATGCCATTATCATCGCAAACAATAAAAAGATATGTGGTGAAAGATATGAGAATTATGTATGAAAAACATATCAAAGGTTGATGGGTTAAAAAGATAATTTCTTAACGGATTATGGACTAAGACAAATTGCCGACGAGCCGTCCCGAATCCGTCTCTAAATGGATTTGTGGCCGTCTCGGTTTAGGGACGGCGGTCGACGGGCGTATGCATATTACGGACGGACATTGCAACCGTCCCTCATCCGAGGCGTCCTCCAGATCCGTTTCCAATCCGTCCGCAAATATGGACGAATTAGGGACTGTTTCTCAGTACGCAAATTTCCAAACGGATTAGGGACAAATTTCTTTTCTCGTCCCTATTCAGTCTATATTTCGTCCCCAACTTTAGGGACTGACTACGCAGTCCGCAAATTCCATTTGCAATCATGAAATTTCTAGTAGTGAACTCTTAACGTGAGAAGGAGTTTCGTTGTAAATCGATAAGTTTTGTTGTATCATTTTATATCATTTTTTAAAAAAGTATTATAAAATTATATTAATGGTATTGAATAAATCTAATTTAAAATTTTTAAACTAAATTTTGGATTGATTTAAATTCAAAATTTATTTTGTAATAGTAATTTCAATAATCAATTGTTTTATTATATATATATATATATATATAAACATTATGAAACATTGCTTGTAAATTATTTTTTTTGGAATAATCATGACATGGTGAGGGAGATTACCAATTAGAGTGTTAGAATCCGTACACACATGTGAGATTAGCAAATTTACATGACTTTTGTCGGTTAATTATTTAATCAGAAAAAGTAACGTTCAAAATGAATTTGAATATTATCGGAAGTACCTGATCGAATGGGTTAAATAGTAGCGATAAGTTTTATTTCAATATGTTAGATAATAGAGATTATATTTATTTAATATCTTAGATAATAAAAATACACAATCGTCAAAATTTAATATAAAATTAGAAGCGAAAACAGATTTCACAACAGGAATTATAAACCATTCAACAATAAAGGCTGTGTAGTTATTTCATTTCATATTAATATTATTAATAATAATAAAATTGTAAGACATGGCGGCCATAATAATTTCAATATATTTTTCTCCTTGTATTACGTAAGAGTGTTATATATATATAAACGCTCACATTTCATTCAAAAACATACGCATACAATATATAAACATATAATTATAAATCCAAATGTTTTTATTGTGTGGTGTAGGAATAAATAAGACTCCATGCCCTCTATTTGATTTGTCAATGTACTTATACGTATAAAAGTCTATATAATACAATAGTATATATGTATGTATGTTCATGTATGTGTGTATATTATATTAAATACATAAACATATAGATACACGCAACTAATCTGACTATGCCACGAGGGAATTATTTAATGAAGCAAACAGACCAATGTGCAATGTTATAACAATTTTCTGTGGAATTATAACAATACCTGATTATAATATATGAAATCCATCTCCAGAAACGTCAATATCTAACGGTTGCTCAGCTTACAAAAATTGACTTTTGATTAATTTCATCTGTATAATCATTTAAATATTTTAATAATTTGAAGCATTTAAAACATGCTAAGTGTTCAAAATGGTTAGGATTTTCAAAATTTCGTTATCCTTACATTTAGGTCAGCTAATAATATTCCATTTTTCCAAATTATGATTGATCGATCCGACTGTAAACAAAATATAGAAAGATGTGTTGGCATTGTCAAATATTTTATTAAATATATGCCTTATGTCAAATTGGAGTTTAAATGTAAGAAAATTTGATAATCTTATATGTAGAATCAATTATTATCGACATTCTAATAGGAAATTAAATCAATCAAAAACAATAACTAAATTATACTTACTTGAATTTTCCATGATTTGTATTCGGTGGATCTTTTCTTTTCACCAATGCCAAATCCACCAATTTCTCCTTAATGTTCTCTTTGATGATATAAGAGAACTCTTTTGTTTTTGTGTTTTTGTTTTGTCATTTTTTGTTACCGTAAGTATATTTTAAAGGGCATTAAAACATTGTTTTGTAATAATGAAAAGACATGTCCTAAAAGACATGTCTTTTGATACATAACCTTTAAATTCTTATTAATTACAATAAATCCTCAATTTGTAATTAATCACAAAACCATCATTATATTTCTAGAATTGCGGAATGGCACGGAGGAATTTTCACCTGATAATTGTCTTTTCAATACGATACTAATTATCTCCGTGTGTACCTCAATAACAATTATCTAATATTTATATTTATATGAATCAACGTTATAATAAAATTTCTAACATTCTCCCACTTGATTCATATATGACAAGTATATAAAATCGCTGAGCTCACTTAAATGATCTTATATACGAGTCACAACTTTATAAGAATTAATTGACCGAATCATGGCGATCACGTGCCTGGCAAAGCGTCCCGATTCCTTCCATGTATCACAAATCAATATAATTCAAATATCTGTAATTTGATAAGATAGACATCTAAAATTATCTTATCCCACAATATCTTTAAACAAAGACTAAGTATCTATAATCATAATAAATATGCATAACTGAAATATGATTCATAGATAAGCAAAATCAAAACTTATATTGATATCTAGAGTCAAATAAACTTCAATGTGCAAGACTTATATTCATACATGTATAATCATCAGCAATACAAGGACTTCGCGACTACTCCCACTTCACTAACATGGCCAAGAAAGATCTTTGGAGCTAGTCCTTTAGTCAACGGATCCGCGATCATATCATTGGTGCCAATATGCACAATTTGAACTCTTTGATTTTGCACTTCTTCTTTAACCGATAGATATTTTAAATCCATATGCTTGACACCCTTATAGTATCTATCGTTCTTCGAGAAGAATACGGCTGCCGCATTATCACAATATATGTTCATAGGTTTAGCAATGGTAACAACGATGCCTAAACCATGAACAAAATTGCGCAACCACAACGATTGAACTGTAGCTTCAAAGCACGCTACAAATTCGGCCTCCATAGTGGAAGTAGCAATGACAGGCTGCTTACCACTCTTCCATGAAATAGATCCCCTAGCTAGAAGGAACAAATAACCGAATGTCAATTTCCGAGTCTCCGAGCATCCGGCATAGTTTGAGTCTGAATAACCAACAATCTCAAGATTACTAGTTCTTCTATATGTGAGCATGTGATCCTTGGTGCCTTGTAGATATCTTAAAACTTTCTTTGCAGCTCTCCAGTGAAATTGTCTGGGATTTGATTGGTAATGACCCAACATACCAACCGAAAAACTGATATCCGGTCTAGTACAAGTCTGAGCATACATCAAACTTCCGACTAAAGAGGCATAAGGAATGTCATCCATTTCCTTACGCTCTAAGTCATTCTTAGGACATTGGGATAGACTGAAACGATCCCCTTTCTATATGGGAACCGGACTTGGTGAACATGATTTCATTTTAAATCTTTCTAAAACTTTGTCGATGTAAGCCTTTTGAGACAATCCCAAAATTCCTTGTAATCTGTCTCGAAATATTTCTATTCCGATCACATAGGAAGCCTCGCCCATATCTTTCATCTCAGAGTTACTAGAAAGATAATCCTTAACATCATGTAATAACCCACGATCATTGGCGGCAAGAAGAATATCATCTACATACAATACAAGGATTATAAACTTGCTTCCTACAATCTTTATGTAGATACACCGATCAACGGTCATTTCTACAAACCCATATGATAATACAGTATCATTCAATTTCAAGTACCATTTTCGAAAAGCTTGTTTTAATCCATAGATAGATTTCTTCAACTTACATACCAGATTGTTTATACTTGTGGTCTCAAAACCTTGAGGTTGATCCATATATACCTCTTCTTCTAAATCTCCATTGAGAAAGGCTGTTTTAACATCCGTTTGGTGAAGCTCAAGATCAAAGTGAGCTACCAAAGCCATGACAATCCTTAAAGAGTCCTTTCTAGAAACCGGAGAGAAAGTCTCTTTGTAGTCAATACCATTCTTTTTAGTGTAACCTTTGGCGACAAGTCTGGCTTTATACCTCTCGACGTTGCCCTTAGATTCTCGTTTGGTCTTAAAGACCCATTTACAACCAACTATTTTAGAATCCTTCGGCAATTCTGTCATTTCCCAAACATTGTTGTCATCCATAGATTTCAACTCTTCCTTCATGGCCATCAACCATTTTTCAGAATTTCTACTGCTCATGGCTTGGTCAAAAGAGACCGGGTCATCATTTATGCTCAAGTCATTTTCATGTTCAAGTGCATAACACATACAATCATTTTAAATAGTTGGTCTTCTATCTCTAGTAGATCTCCTCAAAGCTATTCCTTCTTCAGGTTGCATTTGTTCATTTGCTTGAACATTTTCTTGCTCTTCTTGAACAATGGCATCAGTAACTAGGTGTGGAGAATCCATTTTTATTGTTCCATATTCACGCCCTTTGGCTGTACTACAATAATAGGAGCATCAACACAAGATGAATCACTTGATGGATTTTGGTCCATTAATGACTCTCTTATCTCCATATCACGTACTCCCACACTCCCACTGATTTCACCATTTTCAATGAAGCGAGCATTCCCAGACTCTACAATTCTCGTACTATGGTTAGGACAATAGAATCTATAACCTTTTGACCTCTCTGGATATCCAATAAAATAACCACTAATTGTTCTGGAATCCAATTTCTTTTCATGTGGATTATATATCCTCACTTTGGCTTGACAGTCCCATATGTGAAGATGTCTTAAACTAGGTTTTCTAGATGTCCACAGTTCGTAAGGTGTCTTAGGAACTGCTTTACTAGGTAACCTGTTCAATATGTATGCAGCTGTCCTCAATGCATACATCCACAATGAAATAGGTACAGAACTATTACTCATCATACTCCTAACCATTTCCATCAATGTACGATTACGCCTTTCTGCAATGCCATTTTGTTGTGGCGTGCCAGGCATTGTATACTGCGCACAAATGCCCTTAGACTCAAGAAGTTTCTAAAATGGACATGGAATTTGTCCAACTTCTGATGTCTTTCCATAATATTCACCACGTCTGTCGAAACGTATTACCTTAACCTTTCTATTTAGATGTCTCTCAACCTCCGTAATGAATGTCTCAAGGACATCAACAGATCGAGACTTTTCATGTAGCAAATAAAGGTAACAGTACCTAGAGTAATCATCAATGAAAGTAATGAAATACTTTTCACCGTCCCAAGACGGTATATCAAAAGGACCACAAATATCTGTATGTATTAAATCGAGTAATCCGCTACTCCTTATGGCAGTATGTTTAGACACATGTTTGGTTTGCTTACCCTTAATGCAATCCACACAAGTATCATTCCAATCAGTAAAATCCAACTGAGACAAAACAATCGGTATAATCCAATTGAGACAAAACATTAGTTTTAATTAGTCTCATAATCCTCTCTTTGGATATATGACCGAGTCTTTTATGCCACAAGTCAGCGGAGGACTCGTTAAGTGTATTCCTCTTCATACCAACAGTATGTTCAACCAAAATATGAAACAGGGAATTAATAAATTTAGAACTTAGATTGAAACAATACAAAGTATCTGATAATAAACCAGTACCACATAGGTTTTTACAACGATACAATGAAAAACAACCACGTCCAATCTTAAATTCAAAACCTAATAAATCCAACCTTGAAGCGGAAACAAGATTTCTAGAAAAATCGGGAACATATAAACAGTTTTCTAGATCCAGGCAATTGCCCGTCTCTAACAAGATTCTATATGTCCCGACACCTTCAATTCTAGCTTTCATCCGGTTTCCCATAAATAGAAAGCTTTCACTTTTCGGCATTCGTTGGAGATTTAGGTAACCCTGTATAATATTAGACACATGAGTGGTCGCACCAGTATCAAGCCACCAAGTATTAGAAGGTACTTCAATCAGATTTGATTCGAAGCATACTGAAACGAAATGTATACCTCGTTTTTCAAACCATTCCTTCCTTTTCAGGCAATCAGCCTTCTTGTGCCCAGGTTTGTTGCAAAAGAAACATTTCAGATTTCCTTGCCTTTCACCATGTTGCACCTTATATGGTTGCTTTCCCTTTCTCTTTCTTTTCTTACTTGGAGCTTTGCCGCCACTTGAACCAGCATTTGGATGGCCACGATAAGCAAAATTGGCTGGGGATATTTGACCTTAAGGTCTTCCTTTTGCCTTGCCTCCTCTTGCATGAGCATGACTTTGGTATCCGAATGAGACCATTTTTTCTTAAGTTGGTTGTAAGTTCTCCGAAATTGCTTGAAATCATCACCTTTGCAGGATTTCAGCATGAACTCAACTAACACACGCTCACCAAGATCAATATCCAAACTTTTGAGCCGGTTGTAGGTATTCACCATATGAGTGATATGGTCATCCATAGACTGAGATATGTTGTACTCTCTCGTCGATAAGTCATTAATGAGAATAGCACCAACAGACTTATCCACAATGTCTATCATAGTACACTTCTTAATCTCAGCAAGGAATTCCTTCATATTTTCAGTCTTAGGTTGGTAAGGCTTGACATTAGGCGATATGCTAAGCTTGAGAAAGCTCATCATAAGCCTATTCGACCTATCCCAATTCTCCAACAGTTTCTTATCTGCCTTGGAACTTGTATCAGTTGGTTTAGTGGGCTCATCCATAATGAGAGCTGAATCGAGTCCCAGAAGGCCAGCATTTAGCTTCACATATTCGATCCAGTCGTCATAATTATGTCCATTAAATTTGATACTATTGGCAGTCATACTTAACATAGTGGAGACCACTGCAAATAATCACATCTCACATTTAATTTGCTTTGAATTTTAGAAAATTATTCAGACTATATTACTTATACTAAAATATTGTATTTGAATTCACCTTTGGGCAGAATCTAAACACAATCAACATGCATCAAACAACTTATATAAGATTAATCACAACGTTACTTTAACATATAAGCCATCTTTGGATGTACATCATATGTTAATTAAACAAAGTTCATAATCTACTTCAATTGTTATTAAACATGAGTAAGATCTACCTTTGGGTAACCATATAACTACATGTTAATAACTATAAATGTTTATCATCATTCTTAAATGTCATTATGAAGTTAAATATTTATATAAATAATTTAAATCATTAATACACTCGAGTGGGCCACTTTGGTGACTAACGCACTCACTAAATATTAATGCATTAAATTACGTGATCTTACACATACTTTGAATTTCGTATGTCAATATAGTTAGGACCATTTCATCTGCTAATGAAATATTTATTTGGCCCAGTGATCATATCCGGAATAAGGACATACATGCCCTAGGTTCGATTCCCACATGACCAATATTCATTTGTTATTTTATTTTCTTATTAATGATATAACTAAAACATCATAACCTTAAATTAAATTTCTGATGTGGTCCAGTGGTGTAAGTCGTGCTCCTTAGTGGCGCCGGTTTGAATCCGGGTCTGCCAATATTTTTGCCTTCCTTTTTTTAAACAGATACATACAGTGCTGTATGTATCACCCTCTTCGCACAACTTTTCGAAAATCCTTCGAAACCCACTGGAAATCGAAGCCGATTCACCGACGAAACCTTAGAAATCCGAACACATGATCGAGACCGAAACCATGACCGACACCGACGTTCCGAAATTCGGTGGAGCAAACCGAAATTCCAAAATTTCGAAATTCCGAAACTCGGCGCAGCAACCCATCGACAATACCACAACTTCTGTCACGGACGAGTGGCGAAACGACACGACGAATCAATGACGATTTCCTTCCCACGTTGTCGATCATGATATCGACGTTTACCGCATACGAGACGAACGAATTCGTCACCGCAGGTCGTCCATGGTTTCATAAATTTCCGACGGCGAAGGCAACGACTTCGGTGGCCAGTGAAGGTTTCGGAGCGGGATTGTGGTTTGTGGAGTCGGACGAAGGTTATAGAGGAGGAGCAATCCTTCCTCCCCTCCGTCACAGTTACTTATTAAGGTTAACAGTAAAATTTTTTTTAATTCAATTAAACCCATTAAACCTTAAATTTCATCAAACCCACAAAATTTTATCCGAAAACATCTTAATAAAATCACACAAAATCCAGAAAATTTAATTCTGTATTTTTTACATATTAGATTTAATCAATAAATTTTAAATTCGGTGATTTAATTTCTATTAGTAGGCTCTGATACCAATTGTAAGAAAATTCGATAATCCTATATGCAGAATCAATTATTATCGACATTCTAATAGGAAATTAAATAAACCAAAAATAATAAATAAATTATACTTACTTGAATTTTCCATGATTTGCATTCGGTGGATTTTTTCTTTTCTCCAATGCCAAATCCATCAATTTCTCCTCAATGTTCTCTTTGATGATATAAGAGAACTCTTTTGTTTTGTGTTTTTGTTTTGTGATTTTTTGTTACCGTAAGTATATTTTAAAAGGCATTAAAACATTGTTTTGTAATAATGAAAAGACATGTCCTAAAAGATATGTCTTTTGATACATACCCTTTAAATTCTTATTAATTACAATAAATCCTCAATTTGTAATTAATCACAAAACCATCATTATATTTCTAGAATTGCGGAATAGCACGGAGGGATTTTCACCCGATAATTGTCTCTTCAATACGACACTGATCATCACCGTGTGTACCTCAATAACAATTATCTAATACTTATATTTATATAAATCAACAATAGAATAAATTTCTAACATTAAATTCTTCAAAATTTGTAGGAAAATCATATGACAATTGTTGAATTTGTTTTAAACTAAAGAAAATAATATGAATTATTTTTTATAGAAATAAGGTTTCTCACGCTGTTTTTCCAGAAAATATTGTGAAAAATCCTACCCTTTTAGTCTCTAAAGTGCAAATAAACTACAAAACAATTTAACCCTAAATGTTGCAAAGACTATTATACCCTTACTAATATCCATCAAGTTGAAGTATGCAGATTTTGAATGCTCAATTTGTGAAGAAAATTATCAAATTCATTTTCTCCAAATGCTTTGGTAAAAATATATGCAAGATGATGATGAGTAGAAACATGTTTTGACAATAATTTCGTTGAAAATCTCATTTTGGATGAGATGATAATCTACCTCTTTCTGCTTTGTCTTATCATAAAAACTGGATTTGCACTAAAGTGTAACGCTATCTGGCTGTCATAATACAACTAAATAGGACGATAATGTTAACACCAAGGTCAATTAAGAGAGTCTTGAACCACTTTAGCTCACTAACCGTCATGGCTATAGCTTTATATTATGCTTCCACGAAAGAAGAAGATAAAGTCGACTGTTTCTTTGTCTTCCAAGAAAAAGGTGATTCACTTAGATGAATAAACCAACCTGTTACCTATCGTCGTGTCAAAAGACATCTAGCCCAATCAGAATCGCACTAGAAGATACAAATCGCATGACACATGAAGCAAAATCTGTTGTCTTGGGTTTAATTTCGAATATCGTACCACACGCAAAGCTGCATTCTAATGATCAACAATTGGTGACTGCATGTACTGTGTAAGAACATTGATACTATTAGGTCAAGTCACACCAAGATAGACAAGACGTCCAACTAGGCGTCTGTAGCTAGCAGGATCTGAATAGGGCAAAGACTTTAAAAGAGATAATAGATGAGTTTGTTCATGGGGAATACGATAGGTTTAGCTCCAAGTAACCCTATCTCAGAAACAATATCCAGTGTGTACTTCCTTTGGCAAAGATAAATACTAGAAGAACTACATACAACTTCAAATCCAAAAAATACTTTAAAATCCAAGATCTTTCATATGAAAACACGGACACATTAACTGTTTAAATTTCCAGATAGCAACAGCCGAGTTTCCTGCAGCAACAAGATCATCAACATACATCAAAACATGAAGGCATACACGATCTACTGCAAAAGTGAACAACGAGTAGTCTGCAAAAGATTGTTGAAAACCGTAATACCATAGGGTTGACGCAAGTTTGACAAACCATCATCGCGGTGCTTGCTTCGTTACATACAATGACTTGTTAGACGACAAACACATCTTTCAGAATCTGTCTCAAATCCCAGTGGTAATTTTATGTACATTTCCTCTGTGAGATCCCCATGTAAGAACGCATTAGGAACATCCATTTGATGTACTTCCTAATTTAATGCAATATAAATAACTAGAAAAAAAATCGAAGAATAGTCATCTTCGCAACCAGAGCAAAAGTGTCACTACAGTCAATTGCCTAATATAACCAATCTAGCCATGTATCATTCAACAGAACCGTCTGATTTATATTTAATCTTATGTATCCACTTGAAACCAATTGCCTTCTTTCCATTAGACAACTGGACAAGAGTTCATATCTTATTAAGATTCAAAACATCAATTTCACTATGTATTGCATTGTCATTTAGAAGAGCGAGCAAGGCTCACCTTGTGAAGTATGTCCTCGAGAAAAACATTGTGTAAAGATGAGAAATGACCAGAGGAAATAAATTGAGACAATGGATAAAGAGTACCTAAGGACACCGAAGAAGCTGAGGTACCACATGAAGATCTCAAGATTCAGACAATGTTCGTAACATAATCATGGAGACGAGTAGAAGGTTTTTTTATCTTCGACCGTGACCTAGACTGTCCTATATATAGGAGAGTCAATCGGAGAAGGAATAAATCAGAGATGAAGATGGCACAAAGCATCAGCACACGAAAGTAAAAATGAGGTAGCTTCTAAATCACAAGACCTGTCTTTTAGTTCCCAACTTCTCACCTCACACGGACCTCACTTCCAATAACATCTTCTTCTAAAATGTGAGTCAGTGAGGTCAACAAGGTTGAATCTATCACTAGAGCAGAAGTAGTCGTTTTTGTTTCAACTACGAAAAAAATTGTTTCATCAAATATCACATCCCGAGACACCAAGAACTCATTTTTCATAAGATCAAAGAATCGCCAACCCTTTTGGCTATTAGGATAACCAAAAAGCACACACCACCTGCGATGAGAAGAAACTATATCAGCATTTTATTTTGTATTATAGGCATAAAACAAGCTTCCGAATATGCAAATATGAAAAATAGACGGTGGACTTCTATGTAACATTTCAAATGGTGTCTTCCCATCTAGAAGAAGTGTTGAAGTTCCATTTATCAAATAAACCGCAGTTAGAATCGACTCTCTCAAAAAAATTCAAAGGAAGTGTTTACGCTCCACGTGTCCATTCTGTTGAGGTTTCCCCACACAAGGCGTTTCATGATGAATTCTTTGTTGGAAGAAATACGAGGACATACACATGAACTCGGTACCATTGTCTCAATGAACAGTCTGAACCCACAAATCAACTTGTCATCAACCATAGCCACAAAACCTTTGCAAATACTTGGAAACTTCATTCTTCAATTTCATCAAGTACAACCAAACACCTCGAGAATAGTCATTGACAATGGTGAGAAAGTATTTTTCTCCAATATATATGGAAGTATGATAAGGTTCCCAAAACATCACAATGAACAATTTGTAATGCTTGTACACTTTTACTTTAACTTATAGAAAATGAATCACGAGTTTGTTTAGCACGTAAACAAGTATCAAACACTTCTATATTTGTGGTAGAAGTCAAAAAATTAACTTTAGGTAACAAACATAAAACTTGTGAAGACGGATGTCCAAACCAAGCATGCCATAGCTCAACATATGAACATGTAATAATTGATGCCACTGACACTACACCTTTGAAGAATTAGAACCCTTCACGTTGTTTACCCACTCCGATCAGCATTCTCGTAGTACAGTCCTGAATGAGATAGAATTTGTTAGTGGTTTAAGCAATACAAGGCATATCTCGCAAAAGTTATGACAAGGAGATCATATGAAATTTGAAATCATGAACATAAAACACATAGCGAATAATGATCATCTCGTTTTCATACGTATTCTTACACGGATTTTATAGATGTTTATGATATATACCACCCGATCGGGCACAACTCACACCCGAGCGGGCAAGAGCCACGACAATTTTGGTGCGCAATTCACGCACGACTCAGGCAAGGAAATGCACAAGCGGGTGCCTCATACCCGAACGGGCACACATCATGCCCGATCGGGCACCCCATGCGGATCGCGATTCTGCGCGTCCGACCTAGCCGTACCCGAGCGGGTAAATTGACCGCCCGCTCGGGTCGCGCACCTCTGCAGCAACTTAAGTTAAGTTAATTTAACTTAAAACAAAAGGAAGTTTGTGGGGGGATTCAGGCAACAAGTAAACCGACTTTAAAGACATAAAAGGGGGCCAGAGGTTGTGATTGAAGGACACATTATTCAGTTCGTAATTGAGGAGAGAGTAGAGAAGAAGGAGGAGATTGTTGCGAGGAGGCACGCGAGGAGCATTGGAGATCAACCCCCAAACTTCGGTTTTTATTTGGTTTTCATGTTCCTTAGACTTTCTATTTCGTTTATGTTTGTTTACAAACGCATGAGCGAGTAGTTTGTTTGTTCTAGGAGAAGGGAGTAGCCATTGGCTATCCCGGAACCATCTTTTGATTTATCTTTGAATGCATCTTCTCGTTTTCGTTTATCTATTCTTTATCTGATTGCTTGAATTTACTTGTGTTTGCGATGGCCACGTAGATGCATGTGTTAGGGGTTAGGAGAAGGACCGAAAGGAGAATTCTAGTCCTAGAAGATCAGGTTTAGAACAACCGAGGTTAGGCCACGAAAGTAGGGTAGCAACTGTTGAGGGTAAAACGGATGAATCATAGTTCTTATGGGTTTAGTTTAATGTGTCAACCACTGAAGTAGGGGGCAACTTGACTAGATCACGTGTCTATGCCTCGAGAGAGGGTAGATATCATATTAGGATCGTCTGCCTTAGATAACTTAACTGGGATTGCATGATAGATAGATTGATCGTTGGTTTCGGTAGTCTTGTGGTGAAACTGGATTCCTAGAACGTTTGTCTCATCGTTAAGAACTAATTTGTTTACTTACTTTTAGTATTTCATTCTTCAAACCATATTTCGTTTGTTAGCAAGTTTGGTTCATAGTTAGAGTCTAAGTTTCGTTGCATAGTCTCTGTGGGATCGACACCTGAAGTACTACACACGTGTCGTGCACTTGCAGGTAGTTTAGGTTATTTATTTAACTTCGAGAACGCATCAAGTTTTTGGCGCCGTTGCCGGGGACTATTGTCAACGCGTCTTAGATTCGAGCCTAGAGTCTTTCTTGCTTTGTTTTTATTTTTGCTTTTGTTTAGTGTATGACCAGGTCGCAGGGCACTTCTAGTCTACTCAGAATCGACCCAGAGATCGAGCGAACTTGCAGATTACCGAGAATGGGTAAGGAAGAAGATAACACAGAGCCGTCAGATCAACGAGATATGGATAATCAGAACGGCCGCGAACAGCTTTAGTTACCTCTTTGTAATTTGGGGCAAATGCAGCAACAGCCACTTGTGCCTCAACCGCGAGAACCACAGGCTCCTCCACCACGTCGTCTAAGGGATTACGTGCTGCCGAACATGAACAACGTGCAAACAGCCATAAGGATGCCTGCTGTTGCAAGAGAACAGTTTGAGATTAAGCCAGCGATGATCAACATGCTTTATCAGAAGCAATTCATGGGTGGAAACCATGAGGATCCCCATCAGCACCTCAGAGACTTCCTTGAGCTTTCTGTTACGTTCAAAATACACGGAGTCTCAGAGGATGCGATCTTGTTGTGTCTTTTCCCCTTCTCAATTGGGGGAAGAGC
>CM071868.1:23222418-23233688 GCA_036759665.1 Gynandropsis gynandra | reverse complement strand
GTAGTCTTGTGGTGAAACTGGATTCCTAGAACGTTTGTCTCATCGTTAAGAACTAATTTGTTTACTTACTTTTAGTATTTCATTCTTCAAACCATATTTCGTTCGTTAGCAAGTTTGGTTCATAGTTAGAGTCTAAGTTTTGTTGCATAGTCTCTGTGGGATCGACACCTGAAGTACTACACACGTGCCGTGCACTTGCGGATAGTTTAGGTTATTTATTTAACTTTGAGAACGCATCAAATAACGAAGTTGGAACAAATGCACATGGTTCCTTTCATATATGAAAATGTGGATCTTTTATTTGGAAGTTCAACATAGCACTTAGGCATCTGCATGATATTATTAGGAACTTAGAGACATACCGTCATATGGTTACTAGTACCTATGTCTAATATCCACTATACAGAAATAGGCGTACATGTAGATGTCTCACTAGATCCCATTTGCTGAGTAAGCATATCAATCAAGGTTTAAGTTGACTATTATCAACATCAAGACCAACAATATCCAAAGATGATGACTGAGTAGTAGAAGTTGCAGATTGAATCAGAGCTGCATTAGCCCAAACCACTGAACCGCGATCACGTCCACCACGAAATGTTGTGGATGAACTACTACAACCACGTCTCGTTACATTACCAACAATATAACTCGTACGATCACAATGTGCACACAATGAATTAGGACCCCAAGGTTCCGAATGACCACGAGGTTTGGACTCTGATTTAACTGTAAAATCCATAACTTCTGGACGTTCTTGATTTGATAATGAGTCAAATTTAGAAGTTCCATCTTGAGCCACCATGGAGTACACTTGTTTCGGAGTCGGTAGTGGATCGTGAGCAAGAATATTTGAGCACACCGTACCATAAAGAGTGTCATCCAATCCAAGTAAGAACATATAAACTTTGTTCTCATCACGTTTCTTCTCCAATTTTTCATATAGGTCGCACGTGCATCCTCCACACGTACAACTATCACACTCACACATCGGAATAGATTCATATGATGCAAGCTCCTCCCACAACTGATTTAATTTGTTGTAATATGCAGAGATTGATAGTCCATGTTGTTTACACGATTATAGATCAGACTGGAGACATAAGATGCATGGTATTTTCGCAGACGTCAAACGGTCCTTGATATCATCCCAAAGTTCCTTAGCCAACTCAATATGGGAAGCATATTTGGTGTCATTGGACTTCTTATCCAAGAAACAAGAATATAATTATAAGCCCACCAATTCTCTTAATCATCCGAATTCTAAACCTAATTTGGTATAGTTAAATCCACAAATCCAAACTTCTTTCAAGCACGTAACGTTATTCGCAATTCTTGAGTCCAATCAACATAATTGTGATAATTGAGAATCACTTGAGAAATTTGACATCCCAGATTATCACTTTTAAAAGGATCATAAGGAGAAATTGTACGTCATTGCACCATAAATGCAATTGAAGATAGCTTCGTTACGAAGAACCATCATCGTCTACCATAAATTTAGACAAATTTCACACGCCGATAGAAACCAAATTAACTGAAATGAAGGAGACAGATCGTAAAGAAACGCCAAGAAATAGCCAAACACAAGTCGTCAATAATCTCAGTGAATACAACGACAACTTTCACCAAAAAATAGCAACAAGTTATGCCAAAGAAAATAGATCCATCGAGGAGGCCAAAAATACCCCAGCACCTGAAGGCGACAGATGATAGAACAAAACCAACACCATGAGACGACGGACGCCATAGTCGCACTAAGTGACGGTGAAGAGACTATCGGTGTTGGATCCAAGTCCAAGACGGAGAAGATTGTTTCATGAATAGAAGGTTAAGATAAAAAAAATTGTAAGAAACAAAACTAGTTCACCAGAGCAGCAAGACTACGACGACTGTCAGAGACAAACAACGACCACGTGAGCAGAAACAAACACGAAGAAGATTACTTCACCAGAGTACATAAGCGACGATGAATGCCAGCCAAAACAGCGACCAGAGCAGACATTGAACGATGAACGCCAAAAACTTTGTCGATCAGAAATACAAACGTCAGAAAAGAAAAAAATGAAAAAAAATCTCAACATATCGTTTCAGATCTTTTATATATCTGATACCATGATAAAATCAAAATTTCTCGTGAATCAATCTTTATTATTGATTCAGTTTCTCCATAAATATTGTGAAAAATTCTCCTATTATAGTCTCTCAAGCATGAATTTATATACACAACATAACTATTTAACCCTACATATTGCAAAGATTAATATGCCCTTGCTAATATTTTTTATATATTTTTTATGATTTTTTATTGATTTATAGTAATATATGAACTAATATGTTATTTGTATGATAATGTATCAACTTTTTATTATTTTCAAATTGATCAGTCGATCTCTTTTACAACTATATTCATGAATGTATTAAAAAAAATTACAAATTCATATAACATATTAATTAATGTATTATTGTGAAATAATTATATTTGTAAATAAATATATTAAAAATAATCAATGCATTTTTCTCTTAATTTGAGACAAATTCAAGAATTATTGTGATATTCTTGCAAAATTTAGTACAAAAGTTTCTAAATAGTTTATATTTAATTGTGTCGTTGAGCCTTAGTTGATAAAGAAAAATAACAAAAAAAATGAAAAAAGTCTCTAAATCAATACAAGATTGGAATTCATGAACACACAAAAACAATACCACTAAATTTACAAGTTCTTCCACCTGACTTTAAGATGGAATAGGTCTGGTTGGACTTCTCAAACTTAGGAAATCCATTATCGAAATGTCATAACGGATATATGAAAGAAAACTCATCGAAAATTTTTAATGGTCCAATAATAATTGTAAAACCTTGGCAAAAATATGTCATCCCAAACTAATATAATGCTTAACCTTGAACTTTCCCAACTTGAGATTAGAGCAACAAATCTCCACCTTGGCGAGTTCTCTTTCCTTTTTAACTAAAAGCAAGAGATGCTTGATATTCCTCGAGATAAACTACTCGAGAATCTTGCACAAATCTATTGTTGAATTGATCTTTGAAACCACTTTGGTAAAGACATAATAGACCTTTATGTCTATGTGCGCTTGTGAAACACGCGTTCTAAAAATTGGTCTAGACGACCATTAAACGATCTAATTTTTTCAAGGTATTTGACGATCATTAGATAGTTTAGATGACCATTTAGGCGATTTAAGCGCATTTTTCGATAATCTAAACATTTCTAAACGTACATCCAGATTAATTATGTTATTTCAATAAATGAGACAAGTCTTGTATTAAAACAGTTTCATGGCTCGATTATAAATATATAACTTTATTACTATTTTAAATTAAATATTATTAATTATCTAGAAATAAATTTATAATTTTATTATTGTCACATCCATATATTTCGCTTCAATTTTTTACAATGACACAACATATTGTAGTTCTGATTTCAAATTGACAACACATTCTCAAACAATAAAAATGTAGTTTGATATCGATCTACATCTATCCATATCCATAGCAACGACTCTTAACTTGAAATGAGCTTTCATTGTGTGCTTACTTCCTTAACATTTGACATCATGTGGCTCTTAACACCAATTTAAGATAGTGTTAGTATCCCTTGATCTTTATTTTTTATGCACATTTCCAAAATTTTCTTAAATGCTCCCAAGTCTTTGATATCAAACTCTTTGCCATCTAGATTTACTTTTTGTCTTTTGATATCAAGAACACAACGTTTACTTAAAGTATGATACATTATATTGTTATATTTCTAATCCTTTCGATAAATACATGAATGAATCATAAAGACTTATATTGAGTCCATGCTTCTTTCCAAATTCATCAATCTCTTGCTCCATAATTGACGGGTTGTTTAAGTCCATATGATTATGGATAAACAATACTTGTATCTAATTTTTTTTCTTTAAATTAATAGATATAATAAAAACTTATTCCAAATTTTGTTCATAAACTTAATGTTAGAGAAACAATTTGTCCCATATTTAGGTATAAACCAAATTTCATCTCTAAAATTTTGTTCTTAAATTTAAAAATATCCAAAATTAAGTTCCTAAATATAGATAAAGAACCAAAATTTTCTAAAATTCGGTTTTAGAATTTAGAGGTATACCTAAAACTCGTCCATGAAATTCCCGACGAACTAAAATTTGTCACTTAAATTTTATCACTAAATTTAGAGACTTACGAAAAAATCGTGCATAATTTATAATCGTATATTTTTCGGATATCCGCAATTCAAATACTTGTGTCTCTCGGATTGAAATTTGGGGTCAAAATATAACACCTATTTGACATGAAATTAGGGTTTGCATATTCTAAAAATTCAGATATTCAATCCGTAATAAATCGTAATTTTAAATATAAAATGATTTATAATATATATATATATAAACAATATGATCTACATATACATATATATATATATTCTTTAATAAACTATATAATATATTATACACATATAACTCATTTAATCCAAATAACCCAATTCATTAATACATATAATTAAATAGATCGGATTTAATCTAACCCATTAATAAACATAATCCATTTCGTATTAACCCATTGACATTTTTAACCCTTCTATTGTGTCTGGTCTAGGGATGAACACTTATGTCTCATTTTTAATCAGAGGCAACATCTCCCCCACTATTGCTTCACTCCATGAACTCTAGTCCTTTCGTCATTCTGGTTGTACCGAATTCTGAAATAGTCTTTTCTTTAATCGTGTGAGTTCCTTGAATTTTTGGAAACTCTGAATGTTATGAGAACAAACTCAGACTTTCCATTGTCTTTCTACTCGATTTTCCATCACTTTATTTCTCTAGATGCTTGAAAACATTTTCTTATTGAAGATAGTATTTCTGTTAATGATGTATCCTTACGATATTCATATAAATATAATCGAATTTCACCACATCAAGTCCCTCTGTCGGCCTCTCTCTCTCTCTGCACGGCATTCATTGGTTGTTAAATAACAATAATAAGTTATTGATTTATTAATAATAATAGTTATAATTAAAAATTAATAAATAATAACAATCGTTTAATTTATTAAAAAGTAATAATATTTATATCATTTTAAAAATGTTCATAAACAAATTTATTTTAAAAACATGAAAAAAATTACACAAAAAGTAATATTGTATTAAAAAATCTTTGACAAGATATAATTACTTAACATATTATTATTACATTTACTTATACAAAAGTTTTATTGTTCCAATATAATTTTTGTGTGATAGAATGTTATATAAATGAAATATATTTATTATATTTTTTATGAGCAATACATGTCACTGTACTAGTTCTGTATATTCTATAATCCAGATTATAAAAGTTAGAGCTTCCTAAGGAAAAACGTACTCTGATAGTGGGGATGCTTCCGATGATTGAAACCTGTATCCTTTCTTTGATCATCCAATGCAATTAGTACAATACATAGGCAGAAATTAGAATATCGGATAAACGGTAAGCTGAGCTTAATGCATTACTTATATCTATGAGTGTCCAAAGTGCATAAAATCGAAAAAAAATGTATACTACATCGAATTCTGAATAGAAAACATTGCATTTACGTTTACATTTGGCGGCATTTCTGACAACGAAACGACGTTTTGTTTCATTTTGTCTGTTCCACAATGCTGCATTTGTAAGCGACTAGAAACAAATGGTACAAAACTGTTGCGATTGCGTTTTGAGGAAAAATTACCAAATTATACAATTATTAATAAAAGAATTAATTTAAATTTTTTGTTTAATGTATACTTTTTAATTATAATTTTAAAATATTAAAAATAAATTTAAATTTTTTAAAAATATTTAAATCTACAATATATATACATATATATATACGATATAAATTATAATAGAAACTTAAAATAATTTTATCAAAACATAATCAAATATTTTCATACATCTATATATATGTATACACACATATTTATATCTATTTACGATTTACGATAAGTATAAACTATAATAAATCATTAAAACAAAATTTGAATAATATCTAAGAAAAGAGAGAAATATATTTTCGTAATTTTATTCAAAACGCACCGAAACGCAAACGTAACGCAATATAATTTCAAATTTTTAAATTCTGTATTTCGACGCGTTTGCGAGCTACTACGCCTCCACCAACCGGTTTTAATGTCGTCCGTAGTCGCCAAAAAACGCAATCACCACGTTTGCGGACCACTGCGACTCCGCCAGTGAAGGCCTAAAAGCATAATGTCTTCTTTTCTTGATACGCCCTTCATGGATTGCAGGGAACTTACCAGGCACTGATGAAAAGGAGCATTGAAATTGGGACTCCTGTTGTGTTATTGCCCCGTGGACGCATTTCTGCTATTAGGAAGAAGGCCATCTCTTGCCATTTCGGTAAGCACATCGAGGACCGCATCCATGTTTCCCTCTCTATGGTTGATTTCTACCAACAATTTACCAAACTCTGAATCGGTGAGTTTACAGCTTTTCAGTACGCTTTCTATGACTCGATTCAGCTCCCGAGCCATCCCTTTCGAGTGCAATGCCTTAACCAGTGCAATAACAGAAACAGTATGGGGAAAAAATCCACAGTTCACCATCTCCTTGTACAAGTTATATGCTTTATGAACATCTCCACCTCTGCAATGCCCATGGATCATGACGTTGTAAGCGGCTTCATCAGGCTTGTGGTTTTTCCGAAGCATAGACTCGAACACTTGATCAGCTTGGCCCATCATACCCTTCATGCAGAAGCCCTTTATTAGAGCTACCACACTACTGAACTCAATGTCACTGCAGTTTTCTATAAGCGTTTGGTAGGTAACATCATCAGGGACCGACTCCTCATAAAACAACTTGAGTAGAAGTCTTTTCGCCTCCTTTGTTCGTGCTTGTTTGTTAAGCCCATTAATAAGCACATTATAGGTGACAACATCCGGCAACAATCCTTTCTCAACCATTTCATGATGCAAGTGAAGCGCCCTTTTCAAATCGCCTTCCATACAATAAGCATTGATCAAAGTTGTATAAGTAATTTCATCAGGCGCCAGACCTTTATTCAACATTTCTTTGAAAAGATCACAGGCTTCCTTTGTCCTCCTCTGCTCACAAAATCCTTGGATTAGTGATGAATAAGTAATGGTATCAGGTGAAATACCTTTTTCAACCATTTCTCGCTGAACTGCACATGCCTCGTCTACATTATAGTTTCTACAATACCCGGATATAATTGTGCTGTAACTCACAATATCTGGTATTAAACCTTTCTCCTTCATATCCTCAATAACTCCAAGGGCACCTTCCATGTTTCCAGCAATACAATGCCCATTAATTAAAGCATTATAAGTTATGATTGATGGTGAGAATCCATTATCCATCATCTCTCTCAGAACCCTATAGGCTTCATTCATAAAACCCTGCTGGGAGAAGCCATCGACTAAGGTCGTGTATGTACGTGCATTTGGATAGAGCCCTCTAACACACATCTGGTCGAAAAACTCCATCGCCCGATTCATATTTCCAGCCTTACACATGCTATGTATCAATGATGTATAGGTGATAACACTGGGTGACAACCCATGTTTCACCATCTCTGCATGCAAAACCAAAGCTTGGTGAAAATTACCTTCTTTACAATAACCATTAACAAGGGTGTTATAAGTTACTTCATCGGGACTAAAACCTTTCCCGTTCATCTCCTTGAGAACCAGACTTGTCTCTTTCATCCTCCCTTCTCTACACAACCCATTAAGGATCACATTGTACGAAATCAAGTTCGACTCCAGACCTTTTAATGCCATTGATCTCAAGAGCTCAAACCCATCGTCAATCCTGCCTAACTTACAATATGCATCAATCAAGGTGTTATAAGTAACAACGTTGGGCAAACATCCATTGCTTTCCATTCGACGAAAGAATTCCAGGGCAACATCCAAATTTCCAGCTCCACAAAACCCTCTAATCAGGATGTTGTAAGTAAACACATTCGGTGAAACCCGGGTTTCAACCATTTCCTTAAACACACTTTCAGCAAAGCTAACATGCCTCTTACACCTGATCGCAGCATCTAGCACCGCATTGTACGACAAAACACCAGGCATAAAACCATGCGACTTAGCCAAGTGAACGATATTCAAAGCCTTATCAATCAGTTTCAAACGGGAGTAAGATTTCACTACCAAATCGAAAACAGAGGAGCTCGAGTCGCACAAGCGGAAGGTCTCTTGGAGCGACCGAAAGACAAGAACACCTTCGTCGACGGTGTTCGCAGCGACATCCTCGGCGAGGTTTTGTGCGGTCTTGTAAAGCTTGAACTTGGTGAGGACGTGAAGGGTCAGACATTTGCAACGGAGGGTGAAGAATGGGTGGGATTTCGCCCAACTCAGGAACTTGAGAATCAGTCTCTGATCGTTCTGACACTTGATGAGTAAATATAAAGCTGCATCAGGGGTAAAATCGGGAGGCAGATAATTAAGGTGGTAAGGATGATGACGGAGAAGGGTTAGGGCCTTTTCGGCGAGAAGGGCGTCACTCGGAGAAGCGAGGCTAGAAATCGATCGTGAAATCAGGGTTTTGGAGAGATGCATTTAGAGGATAAAAAATAGGGTTTTAGAAAGGGCAGAGAGAAGATATGAGGAAGATGACGATGGTACGTTAATACGTATTTTAATCTTAATATAAACAAATTGAATTAGTTGAAGTTAAAAGAATAATCATATCTCATCTTATGTGAACCAACAAATATGTTAATATTGTTGAAAATTAATTACTGGAGTATATATATGTGTATATATATATATATATTACAATGATTATAATATAAATACAATTATAATATAATATAATATAACTATGACATGCTTAATAATATTAATTTATATATAATATATATATATATTATGTGTAATATGTATAAGATAAGATTATATACATGTATAATATATATATATATATAACTTTACGTAACCACATATATATAGTATATATACGTACGTAACTTTCTATATATAAAAATAATATATATATATACATTACCTTGCAAAATGAAAATGAAGGGAGAGTATAGGGAGAGAGAGTAAAGAAAGAGGAAAATCTTTTGTATATAGTTGCATTCTTACATAGGAATTGCTTATTTATAGCTAAAAATCCTTAAATTTTTAATAATAAAAAAATATATGGGCTGTGGCCCATTTGACATTTAATAATTCAACATTCCTCTTTAAATGTCTATTGGCTGCCTCGTTAAAAACCTTATCATGGAAAAACCCATTGGGATAAAAAACCATGATGAGGGAAAAAAGAGTACAGCCATAAAAACTCCTCCTCGATTTGTCAATCCTTTGTTTAATCATAAGCTTCGGAGGTGACGCATCCCGATATTCTGAATGTGTTTTCTCAATGTTGAAGTAGGGAGCGCTTTTGTGAATAAATCGGCTACATTTTCGCATGATCGGATATATTGAACATCAACCTCTTTCTTCTTCTCAAGTTCTTGTGTATACGTGAAAAATTTTGGAGGTATATGCTTTGTTCTGTCACTTTTGATATATCCTTCCTTTGTTTGAGCAACGCAAGCGACATTATCTTCATATAGTATTGTGGGGTTGATATTAGTTGATAATCTGCATGTCTCTTTTATGTGTCGAGTTAAAGCTCTGAGCCACACACATTCTCTACTCGCTTCATGAAGTGCTATGACTTCATCATGATTTGAAGATGTTGCAACTAGTGTTTGTTTCTGTGAACGCCATGATATCGCTGTTCCTCCAATTGTGAAAACATATCCTGTTTGTGATCTAGCTTTATGAGGATCTGATAAGTAACCTGCATCTGCAAAACCGATTAATTCACATTTGGAATCTCTAGGATAAAATAATCCTAAATCAATCGTTCCTTGTAAATATCGAAAGATATGTTTAATCCCTGTCCAATGACGACGTGTAGGGGATGAGCTATATCGTGATAAGAGATTAGTAACAAATGCTATATCAGGATGAGTGCAATTTGCTAGATACAAGAGAGCCCCTATTGCACTCATATATGGTACTTCTGGTCCAAGTATATCTTCATTTTCTTCACAAGGACGAAATGGATCTTTTTCAACATTTAAAGATCTACATACCATTGGAGTGCTTAATGGATTTGCTTTATCCATGTTAAAGCGTTTTAATACTCTCTTTGTATAAGTGGATTGATGTACAAATATACCAGTCTTTAGATGCTCTATCTGTAAACCAAGATAAAACTTTGTTTGTCCAAGGTCTTTCATTTCAAATTCCTTTTTCAGATAATTACGAGCATTTTCAATCTCTTTTGAGGTCCCAATTATATTCAGATCATCAACGTAAACAGCTATAATCACGAATCCACTTGTTGTTTTCTGAATAAAAACACAAGGACAAATAGGGTTATTCACAAATCCCCTTTTTAATAGATATTCACTTAGACGATTATACCACATACGTCCAGATTGTTTCAATCCATATAAAGATCGTTGCAATTTGATTGCACACATTTCTTTAGGTTTTGAGTTTGATGTTTTCGGCATTCTTAATCCTTCAGGGATTTTCATGTATATATCATTATCCAAAGATCCATATAGATATGCCGCAACCACATCCATAAGGTACATATCTAAGTTGTTGGATGCTGTTAAACTCATCAAATATCTAAATGTGATTGCATCCATAACAGGGGAATATGTTTCCTCATAATCAATTCCAGGTCTCTGGGAAAACCCTTGTGCGACAAGTCGTGCCTTATATCTCGTGACCTCATTATTTTCATTTCTTTTTCGTACAAAAACCCATTTGCATCCAACTGATTTGACACTATTTGGAGTTTGAACGATGGGTCCAAATACTTTTCTTTTATTTAATGACTCTAAT
The DNA here is from genome assembly GCA_036759665.1 of Gynandropsis gynandra. Taxonomy (NCBI): domain Eukaryota; kingdom Viridiplantae; phylum Streptophyta; class Magnoliopsida; order Brassicales; family Cleomaceae; genus Gynandropsis; species Gynandropsis gynandra. The sequence continues at coordinate 23,222,789 of CM071868.1, read as the reverse complement.
TCTATTTGCATAGCTTCTTTCCATTTGATCCAATCATGTCTCTTTTGACATTCTAACACTGACATTGGTTCTAGATCTTCACTATCATTTTCAATTTCTTTGGATATAGAGAAAGAGAATATTCCATCATTGTCATTTATTTCATCTCTTCTTATAATCTTTTCATCATAGAGATAATTGATGGAAATTTCATTGTTTTCTGTATGTTCATGATTATTTTCATAATTTTCATTTTGAAGATCATCTTCCTCATTTGTTTCTTTTTGAATGTTCTCTATTATTTGAGAATCGTCATTATTATCAAACTTCTTTCTCTTTCGAGGATTTTTATCTTTAGAACCAAGTGGTCGTCCACGCTTTAAGCGTGTTGT
>CM071868.1:23208043-23221535 GCA_036759665.1 Gynandropsis gynandra | reverse complement strand
GATTGATATAAGTTCTAAATTAATTAGTTTAGATCTAAAAACAGTTATATATTAACATTGTTATTTTTAATTAATGAATCAATAACTATTAAAATTGTTAATTTATTTTACTTTTTGTTGTATTATCACATAAATATTTTTTTAACTCCATTAATTTTTTTTATGCACTGTGATATATATATATATTAAAATAAAAATTTTAAATATTATAATTTAATCCTCTTATATAAAAACACTATTTCTTGGGCCCTTTCCAATATAGATGGATACAAAGAAAAATAGAAAAATCAAAAATGTTCGGTTGTCACTCAATCACCAATAAGGACTTTCGGATTCATGGGGAACTATTATATTTTATCTGAATTTATTTTTAGTGGGTCTTATTCCAACATTAAATAGATATATATGCAAAAATATTGGTCCATTTGTAATGGAAGATCTTTGGGAAGATCATTCCAAACCATTTTGGAAATGTTTCTATAGATGCCAAAAGTTTTAGGGTGGATTAGCTGTTTTTTAAATTAAACTAAATATATATGTATAGTTTTGCTGAAATTTATTTTTTTAACGAAATATTTTTTATATCGAATTGGATTCTTTTTTAAAGATGAGCGTTGAGTGAGGACGATGTTAGACCAAGATAAGGATAAAGGCGAGGGCGAATGCGGGAAATGAAACCAATGGTGGAAATGAAACAAAGATGAAGATGACAAATAAAGACGATGACAAAAGATGAAGACAATAACAACATACAAGAGACAATAGAAGATAAGAAACCAATGATGAAGGCAAATATACGAATGTAAAGACAAGAGACTCAGATGAAAACAATAAACGATGCAATAGATAGAAGAATATAAATGAAACGATGATAATAAAAGCATTGATATGTGTTATTGTTAATTTTTTTCTATAAATACCAAAACGATGTCATTTTGTCCTTATATTTTTTTAAAAAAACTGTTTAGGGATTAATCGGACGGTTAAGAAGCATCCAGCGTTTAGACGACGTCTAGGCTAACACCTAGAATGATTTTTAGAACATCGATTTTTATACGACAATCAATGAGGAACAAAACAATTCGATGAAAAGAATCGAAAGAATTGCTAAGATCAAATTAGTAGAAGCACGATTGTATACTCAAAAGCTTCGTCTGCTCTTTGTAAACATCAAAGGGTAAAATTGTATTTTCGAATTAAAGAATCAACCAAAATAACTGAACGACGCTCCAAAATCTTCACATATTTCAACGTCCCACTGTTGTAATGTTTTTTAAATGTTCCCCGATATTTTTTAAATTTCGAGGAATAATTACAACTGTATTTAATTCAGAAAATTATTATTCAAAATTTCTAAAAATAAATTAGCAAACAGATGCACATGTTGAAAATTAATTACTAATGGAGTATATATATGTATATATATATTACAATGATTATAATATCAATACAATTATAATATAATATAATATAACTATGACATGCTTAATAATATTAATTTATATATAATATATATATATATTATGTGTAATATGTATAAGATAAGATTATATACATGTATAATATATATATATATATAACTTTACGTAACCACATATATATAGTATATATACGTACGTAACTTTCTATATATAAAAATAATATATATATATATATATACATTACCTTGCAAAATGAAAATGAAGGGAGAGTACAAAGAGAGAGAGTAAGGAAAGAGGAAAATCTTTTGTATATGGTTGAATTCTTACATAGGAATTGCCTATTTATAGGCAAAAATCCTTAATTTTTTAATAATAAAAAAATATATGGGCTGTGGCCCTTTGACATTTAATAATTCAACAAATATTAAGAATTATTAATGATGGATATATGAAAGATAATATATATAAATATATATATACATGCAAAATGTATGATATATAAAATATTATATTGTAAATATATTTATGTATATATATAGATATATGATATTTTGAAAGGAGAAAAGGATAGAAAATTTATTTAGGTAAAATGATAATGAGATAATAAGAAGAGTTTTGGAACTTTTTTAAGTTGTATATTTAAATAAATAGGTGAATTAGTTTTGGAGGAAGATGAGGATCGTTTATCTTAATCTTAATATAAACAAATTGAATTAGTTGAAGTTAAAAGAATAATCATCTCTCATCTTAATTGAATGTACAAAATCTACGTAAACCAACAAATATGTTAATATTAAAAATTTATTAATAATAATGGATACATGATATCTCTAATATATATATAAAACATAGTATACATAAAATATATTAATATTTTTATGAATAGTGTCTTTTATGACACGTGTAACCTAATGTATAACCCAATAGTAGATATATATAGATATATTTGTATATGATATGTATAATATATATAATATTATATTATAAATATATTTATATATAATATTTTTTAATGGATAAAACGAAAGTTTACTTAGATAGAAAATTTATTTAGGGTAAAGAGATTATGAGATAAAAAGAAGAGTTTTGGATTTTTTAAATTATATATTTAAATAAATAGTTATATTGTTTATTTATAGAAAAATAAGTGAAAATAATTTATTTTTTTTTTGAAAATACTGTTTTAGTCTTATTTTTTTATCTTCATCCGATTTTGCCTTTGATTTTTAATTTTTTATTCGTATCCCTCCTCCACTATCAAAAATCTCTTCAAAACTCTTTTCGTTATTTATCCGTTAATTATTCGTTAACTGCGATTTAATTTTAAATGTTATATTTATTGAATTAGACGTGAATTTACTGCACACATAAACAATAAATGTTATTTTTTAGATAATTTAATCAAAATCAACGATTTAATTAATTTCGAATAAAAATTGAATACGATTTAGTTCATTGTATTAAAATCGGATCAAATAGAGTTAATCGGACCGTTTAATTGATTTCAAGTAAAAAACCGTACACAATTTTACTCGAAATCAATTAAACCAAGTAAATCGGTTAAATTGAATAATTAAGTGAAAATTTGGATCAAAATTAAGTACAAATTTGGGTTAAAATCGAGTCAAAATTGGGTCAAATTGAGTCAAATTCGGATCAAAATTAAAGTCAAAATTGAGTAAACAATGGTCAAAATTGGGTCAAATTCGGATAAAAATTGAGTCGGATTCGGGTCAAAATTGGGTCAAAATCGGGTTGCTTAACGAATAATTAACGAATAAATAACATATGGGTTTTAGGTAGATTTTTTATAGTTGAGGGAGGATTCGGATGAAAACTAAAAATCGAGGGGGAATCGGATGATGGTCAAAATCAAAGGGGAATAAGACTAAAGCAGTATTTTCGAGGGGGAATAGGCTTTTTCCCGACATAAATATGACTTTTCAATTTAAAAAATCATAAATTCATTATGATTCTTTAATAAAAGAAACATAAATTCAATATGATCATTCATAAAAGTATTAGACATTCACAATTTTATATAATTATAATTTGTTATAATTATAATACTCCTCCTTGAATGTCGATCGATTGCCTCGTTAAAAACTTTATCATGGAAAAACCCATTCGGATAAAAACCATGATGAGGAAAAAAGAGTGCAGCCATAAAAACTCTTACTCGATTTATCAACCCTTTGTTTGTTCATAAGCTTCGAAAGTGACATATTCCGATGTTATGAATGTGTTTTCTCAATGTTGAAGTGGGGACCACCTTTGTGTATAGATCCGCGACATTTTTCGTTTGATCTAATATAGTGAACACCAACTTCTTTCTTCTTCTCAAGCTCTCGGGTATATGAGAAAAATTTAGGAGGGATATGTTTCGTTCTATCGCTTTTGATGCATCCTTTTTTTTTGTTTGGGCGACACATGTTGCATTATCTTCATATAATATTGTTGGATTGATATTAGCCGATAATCCACATGTTTCTTGTATATATCGGGTTATACCCCTGAGCAAAATACATTCTCTAGTTGCTTCATGGAGTGCAATGATTTCGGCATGATTTGAAGAGAGCGCCATGGTATCGTCGTACCTCCAATTGTGAAAACATATCCACTTTGTAATCTGCCTTTATAAGAATCTGATAAATAGCATGCATATGCAAAACCGATCAACTCATGTTTGGAATCTCTAGGATAAAATAATCCTAGACAATCGTTCCTTGTAAATATCGAAAGATAATCCTCATTCAATAACGAGGTGTTAGGGAAGAACTATATCGTGACAAGAGATTAGTAGCAAATGCTATATCAGGAGAAATGCAATTTGCTAGATACAAGAGAGCCCTTATTGCACTCATATATGGTACTTCTGGTCTAAGTATATCTTCATTTTCTCCACAAGGACGAAATGGAACTTTTTTAACATTTAAAGATCTACATACCATTAGAGTGCTTAATGGATTTGCTTTATCCATGTTACAGTGTTTTAATACTCTCTTTGTATAATTCGATTGATACACGAATGTACCATTCTTTAAATGCTTTATCTGTAAACCAAGACAAAAAAAAGTTATCCAAGGTCTTTCATTTTAAATTCCTCTTTCAGATAATTTCGAACATTTTCAATCTCCTTTGAGATCCGAATTATATTTAGATCATCAACATAAATAGTTATAATCATAAATTCACTTGTTATTTTCTGAATAAATACACAAGGACAAATAGAATTATTTATAAATCCCCTTTTTAATAGATATTCACTTAGACGATTGTACCACATACATCCAGATTGTTTTAACCCATATGAAGATCGTTGCAATTTGATTGCACACATTTCTTTAGGCTTTGAGTTTGATGTTCCCGGTATTCTTAATCCTTGAGGAATTTTCTATATATATATATATATCATTATGCAAAGATCCATATAGGTATGCCACAACCACATCTATAAGGTACATATCTAAATTTTTGGATGTAGTTAAACTCGTCAAGTATCTAAATGTGATTGCATCCATAACAGGGGAATATGCTTTCTCATAATCAATTCTAGGTCTTTGAGAAACCCTTGTGCGACAAGATGTGCCTTATATCTTGTGACCACATTGTTTTCATTTCTTTTTCGCACAAAAACCCCTTTGCATCCAACAGGTTTAACACCATTAGGAGTTTGAACGATGAGTCCAAATACTTTTCTTTTATTCAATGAGTCTAATTCTATTTGCATGGTTTCTTTCCATTTTTTCCAGTCATATCTTTTTTGACATTCTGACACTGACATTGGTTATGGATCTTCAATTTTATTTTCAATTTCCTTGGATATAGAGAATGATAATATTCCATCATTATCATTTATTTCATCTCTTACGATTTTTCATCGTATATAAAGTTAATGGAAATATAATTTTTCTCTAAATATAGTTAGTGGACATTCTAACACTAATATCTTTATCAAATTTCTTTCTTTTTCGAGGATTTTTATCTTTAAAACCAGGTGGTCATCCACGCTTTAACCGTGTTGTAGACTCAATTGAAATTTTTCTATCCGCATGACCTTTTGGTATTTCTATATGAGCATGTGCATTTGCAGCCGATATATATGATTTTGTAACTCTTATTGTATCATTGAACCCATTTGGAAGTTGACTTGCAATATTTTGCAAATGTATGATCTTTTGCACTTACATATTACATTGTTTTGTAAGAGGATCAAGATATAACAATGATTGTGTTTTCCATGTTAAATCTTGTAAGGCTTGTTTTATTCCTCCTCCTAACGCTGGGAATTCATTCTCATTAAAATGACAATCATCAAAACGAGCTGTGAATATGTCACCCTTTTGTGATTCAAGCTATCTAATGCTGGATGGTAAATTATATCCAACATAAATTCCCAATCTTCATTGTGGGCCCATTTTTATCCGTTGCAGAGGAGCAATCAGAACATATACCGCACAACCAAATATTGATGAGATATATTTGGTTCATAACCATTTGCTAATTTCAATGGAGAATATTTATGAGAAGCACTTGGCCTTATTTGAATTAGTACTGCAACATGTAAAATGACATTTCCCAAAGCAGAAACTGAGAGTTTTGTTCTCATTAGTAATGGTCAAGCAATGAGTTGGAGATGTTTAATTAGCAACTCAACCATACCATTTTATGTATGAACATGAGGTACTAGATGTTCAATCTCAATATCAATCGATATACAATAATAATTCACCAGCGTTATCAAGCCTCACTTTCTTAATAAGGCAATTAGGGAATTGAGTTTGTAATTTTGTTATTTGAGCAAGAAACCTCGCAAATGCAATATTACGGGTTGATAATACAGAAACGTGAGACCATCCGCTTGAAGCATCAACCAATACCATAAAGTATCGAAATGGTCCACTTTAGGGATGGATTGGTCCACATATATCCCTATGTATTCGTTCTAAAAATGATGGTGATTCATGCCCAACTTTGACCGATGATGGTCTTATTATCTATTTTGCTTGCGAACAAGCAGCACATATGATCTAATGAGATTGAAATATCATCTCATTTTTTAATGGATGACCATTTGAGTTTTCAATAATTCTTTGCATCATTATTGAACCAGGGTGCCACAGTCGATCATGCCAAATCTTAAACACATCTTTATACTTTGGATTGAAGGTGACATATGATTCAACCACTCTTATCCTTGTGAAATATAATCCAGAGGATAGAACTTGTAATTTTTCCACAATATGTTTCTTTTTAGAAACCATTGTCGTGATATAAAGATATTCACGATTTTCATCATTCATTGTTTCAATATAATATTCATTTTGACGAATATCTTTGAAACTCAATATGTTTCTTTTGGATTGTGGAGAGGATAATGCATATTGTATAATAAACTTTATCCCTCTGGACATTATAAAATTTACTTCTCCATATCCCTAAATTATTTTTGCACTTCCAGATATCGTATTGATAATGGATTCATGTATTCTCATATTTGAGAAATATTTTTGATCTTTCAATATGATGTGGGTTGTAGCACAATATGCTAGACATATATCTCCATCGTTGATATTTGATCGTAACATTTTTATGTTACTTTGATCCGATAAATATAGTGATGAACCTGAAATATATGAAAATTATAGTTGCATATAATGTACAAAAATTTAACAAAATAAAACTTGAATTAAACATAAAAAGAAAATTAAATTTGAAATTAAAATAACAAGCTAAAGCTTTGAAAAAAAAGAAGAATCCATGTCGATATCATTCATTATCATTGTGGTCCACGGAATCTGCAATGTTGAAATGCATTCCATCCTTATTATCATTAAGGAATTCATCGACATCATCGGAGACAAAGTTCGTTGGAACATTTTTTCTTTTATCTTTTTGTGACTGTTGGTAGTGTACGACATACTTGAGATCGATGTCCACTCATACTTCACGGATAGCATATTGTATCTTTTCTCTTTTTAGTTACATTTTCATTTTCAGTAATTCGATGATCCTTCCTTTTATTATCTCCATGATGGAAGTTGTTTGGTGGAATGCTTCGGCCTCTTCCTCTACCGTATCCATGACATTGACCGCGACCACGTCCACGGCCTCGTCCACTACCTTGTCAGTGGTTATAATTCGAAAAAGTCGCGTTCGTTTCATAGAAAGGCGCAGAACCACTGGAACGAGCATGGTGATTTTTCATTAATAGCTTGTTTTGTTATTCTAAAATGAGGAGAAGCTGCAATAACTCGCGATAGGTTTTGAAATCCTTTCCGCGATATTGTTGTTGTAAAATGATATTATCCGCATGAAATGTATATAATGTCTTCTCCAACTTATCGTACGCACTTATTTTTTTCTCCACATAGCTCCATTCTGGAGATTATTTTGAACATTTCAAAATGATATTCATCCTAGGATTTAAAATCCTGGAATCTCAAATTCAGCCAGTTATTCTTTGCCTTTGGGAGGATCACATATTTTTTATGATCAAATCGATCTTTAAGAGATTTCCACAAATTTGAGGGGATATTATTTTGTTTGATATTCATTCGTTAACCCATCGAAAATATGATGGCGTAAAAATATCATGGGTTTTGCCTTTTCCTTCTTTAAAAATTATTATCTTTATCAATAATGCCAATGAATTTTTTGCCTTTTAGATGCAATTTCGCATCAAATGCCCATGTCATGTAATTTTTTCCAAAGGCATCAAATGTCAAAATTTTGAGATTTACCACAGTCTAGATGATAACTATATTCAAAAATAAAATTCAAGTTATTCATTATCATAATAATATTTAGAATATGATATAAAAATACATATGTTAATAAAAACAATAAATTGATTATTAAATTAATAGATAAAATTAAATGACATAAATAAATGAAAAAATAAATAATTAGGTGGCATGGCCTCCTTTAAAAAAATAAAAGATAAATACCGAGGTATTAAGATATTATTCGGTAGCCGAGCCTATAAAATTATATAATATAAAATACGTATTTTAATATTTGATATTTAGTTCATGATGTATTGTATTTAATCCATGTTGTCTGAATTTCAATCCATGATATCTGATATTCAGTCCATGATGTCCGGTATTCAGTCTATAATGTTCGGTATTCATCCCATAGTGTCCAATATTCAGTCCATGATGTCCGTATATATATTTTTTCTAAATTGAGTCCAAAATGAAAACTAAAATTGATTGAAAATAAAATAAATAAATTTAAAGAATTTTTTTACAGTGTAATTTTTTACTATGTAATCTTTTTAAGGTGTGAAATTTATGGTTTCTATTTTTTAGTTTGTTAAAAGCGTTCGTACTGATAACATGTTAAAAATTAATTAATAATAGTACTATGATCGTAAATATATATATATATATATATGGATATATGCATGTAAATATGTTTGTATATATATATAAAATATATATATGTTAATAACATGATATATGATATGTATATACATAATACATGATATGCATAATATATGATATATAAATATAATATCATATTATAAATATATTTATATATGATATACTAATGGAGAAAAAGATAGAAAATTTACCTATATCCTGAATACAAGAGAATAAGAGATTATGAGAGAATAAGAAGAGTTTTGGAGTTTGTAAGTTGTGTATTGAAATGAATGGTTATATTACATTGTAAAATGTAGAGGTATAATATTTGTTTGCATATATTTTACAACGTTGTGCAATGTAGAGGTACAACATTCGTTGTCACACATTATACAATGTAGATGTACAAATTTGGTAGTCACACGTTGTACCACACGTTGGTCGATCCATCATAAAGTTGTACTAATTTCTTTTTTCCCCATCTACAACATATTGAAGAATGCCTTGTGATGCTGAGGAAAGAGCATTCCAAAGTGCACAGTCGTATGAGCCAGAGAGCATTCATCGTCGATGAAGTATTCTATCAATACCATCTTGGTGGCTTTACGAAGTTGCTCGATGGGTATCCTGACGTCTTTGGAAAATCTTGGACCATCATAAAGGTGGCTTACTTTTTCATAAACACCCGAAGCACTGAAAACAATGAACCAATTCATTAGATTGGTGTAAAGGCGGTGTTCCATGCTGATGAGCTCCTTCTTTTCGATGTGTCAAGGAAACTCGACAACAAAGAGCAGATGGATGTAAATATGGAGTCTTATGTCCATGATTTTCCTCAAATGCTCAAACAATTTGGTATACCATGGTTTCCCCATTTAAAAGATCAACAATGGAAATACCGGCACATCGAATACGTCAAACTACAATTAATGGATAAATTTTGTAATTTAATTCCTTATATTATGAATTTTATTTAAAAAATTAACTGATATGTTTTATTTGTTATAAGGAAAACGATTGTGGACCAGCGTGTGTAAAATATATCGAATTCTTCGAGACCACTACACAAATTATGAAACGAGAACGTCTTTGACCTTCGAATAAGCTTTGCCTGCGACATATTTTAAAATGGAAAGACCGTTTGAATTTTTGTAATTTTTTTATTTGTAATTTTTTTATTTATTTGTAATTTTTTTATTTCTAATTTTGTTACTTTTTACTATATCTTTTATTTGTAAATATTTCTTGTTCTTGTTCTTGTTCTTTTCCTTACAAGAACAAGAACAAGAGATCGAATTGAAAACTATGGAATAAGTTGTGTACACACACATTGTATAACATGTGTGGTACAATGTTGTACTATAACGAACGTTGTACACACATGTTGTACAATTTAAAAGGGTTCATGCGCGTAATACATGTTGTATGCACACATTGTGCACGTTCTATATACACGTTGTATGAACTTTATTCAACCGTTTTTTACAATACTGTGTACAACGTTCATGCTAAATACTTAGCAAGCATGTTTTACGCAACGTTTGTGTAAAACTTTCATGATAGTACTTAGCACACACGTTGTACACAATGTGTCTGTACAACGTATGTGTACAACGTTCATGCTAGTTCTTATCAAAAACTTTGTACAGAAAATGTGTGTGCAACATTCGTACTAGTACTTAACAATCACATTGTACATAACGTGTGTGTAAAAATTCAAACAATGTGTGTGTACAACGTTCTATTACTTAGCTATACGTAAACGTTATATGAAAACAATACTTAAACGTTAACAATATTTTTACAAACACAATACTGAAATGTTAAAAATATTTATACAACAACAAAACTTAAAAATTATTCCGTTCAATAGTCGATGAACTCTTCTACGTCCTTTTCGTTGCGGTTCTCGAGCATATGATATTCAAGTTAATTGAATATTCTTTATGTTTCTGACTTTTTTTTCTAGAGAAAATACCACCAATTATCTTACATATGCCAATGCATATTGTTATTTCAAATAGAACTTTGAACACAAATCATGGATTTGTATATCATCAAAACATGTTTTGGCAATGAAGAAAACATGGACACACATATATTTATCAATATCAATATACAAGTACACGTTTGACTTATCAAATCCACTAAATAACATTTTCCATCACAAAAATGATATTGAATTTGAGTGTAAAGCTATTTATCTCATGCACCCGCAGCCTTGTCGACTCTATGAACCATGTGTGTAATATACTTTCCAATGAAGCTGTTAGTTTCTGTGAACTTGAGCCATCAACATAATTTTTTTTATGCTTTTTGAATCATTATGCTACCTTTAACGTTATTGCATCCAACATTCCCAACAATGAGTATTTCCTTTAGTTTTTGAAGAACGAATTGATAGATTCAGTTCCAATGGTAGTATCAATGTTGTACCACTCCCAAAAAAAAAATAACATCTTGCCAATTTTTCTAGTTCAACACCATCTTCAACATAGGTATTAACTTGAGGGCATTTAGTCTTGAATTCATCATATAGCTCGTGAAATCGAGTCACCAAATACGCCTTGCACATTATCTAAATTTCTTAGCTATGGATTCCCTATACATTTTCCGACCATGATAAACTTTTGTTTTCACATTTTATGATAAATACCAAACACAAAACCCATGTTTAATGTTATTGTATACCTCACTTATCGCCGTGTCAATGCTCTTATTCCTATCCGAGACGAAAATCAAATCATGATCATTCGGTATTACCTCTTGAAGTTTCATCATAAAACATGTCCTATTAGCATCATTCTCGGACTTCAAAAGCAACTAAATATTGGTGAAAATTGGCGTCTTGACCACTAGCAATGATCAAGATTCCACCATACACATTCTTCAAGAAATTTACATCCATGCCAGTGGGTTTTTTAATACTCTAAACCCTTCAATATAAGCTCCTAATGCAACAAATAAAATCATTGAATCTATTATTGTTGTCTAATTCAAAGTGTATAACAAATTCATCATCCATCTTCTTTCACATGTGCAAGTAACATGTAAGCATTCCACAAAAATGTTTTGGACTATCGGGTACATCATAATCATCCAACTTATTCTCTTTCCATGTTGTAGAATGTGATACTTTTACACCCCAAACATCCATGCACCATCGTTGTGATATTTTTTGGACTTGATGTATCTAGTTTTCCCGGGTATCGCTCCTTCAAAATGGATTAAACCATTTTTGTTGTGTCAAAATAATTATTCAACTCACCCAGAGAGCATATATGAGTCGTGTTGTATATCCTCATGGAGAAAAAATCTAAAAGAGTGAGCCTAGCCACACATACGAGGCATTTCATGCATACATCCATTTTAAGCAAAAATACGACGTTGTCTTTGCATTCAAATTCCCGATCCACGTAAATGTTTACACCATCTTCCTTGAAGAACTAACAATCATTAAATTATCATGACATATTTTATTTGTGGTTTCAATACGTTCTTAATAATCAACTTCATTTTTGGGTTCATCAAGTTCTATATCCTGGTTTCAACACGTTCTTCATTTTCAAATTTATTTTTGGGTTCAGAAAGTTATCCATTTCCGGTTTGGACACATTCTGTATTTTCAACTTTATTTCTAACTTCAATGGGTCCATCTTCAACATGTTCTTTATGTTTAACTTCAGCTCCAGCTTTGATATACTAATCAATTTCAATACGTTCTATTTTTTGGATTCCGTCGGTGATCTCAAAATATAAGACATTTCTCCGTCCATCCCTTTCAACTTCCAAAAAAGAGCCAATAACATTTCATCATCTAAGATGTATGATAGCCTCTTAGGTCCTACAATTATCAGGACATAGCTCAATCTTTTTTCTCTGTAGATTTATCCATATGAATCATTAGGACATAACTCATGTTTTGTACAACTCTCATGCGAAGTACTACCACGAACGTGGTACACACACCTTGTGTACCACGTGGGTGTTAAGGACTCGCACAAATGTTGTACACACACCTTGTGTATGACGTATGTGTTAAGTACTCGCACAAATATTGTACACACACGTCTTGTACAAAGTTTGAGGATGAACATAGCACAAACATTGTACACATTCGTTGTGTATAATATTCATGGACATACTTAGCGGGAACGTTTTACACACATATTAAATCATTTCTTTTGGACGTGGTTCACGTGTAGTGATATGCTCGATGCTAACACTACAAAAAAACTGGCGATTTCCAACGGACGTATCCGTTGGAAAGCGCCCAAAATCCGTTGGAAACAGCCGTTTCCAACGGGCACCAACGGATTTTCGTCCGTTGCGAAAAGTTCGTTGCAAATGATGATCCGTTGTAATTCGTGACGGAGTTCCAACGGATGATATCCGTTACAAAATTGCAACGGAATGCCAACGGAAAACGCCGTTGGAAAGAACGTAACGGACGACCGTTGGATAACGTTGTGACAGATCACCGTTGCAAACTTTCAACGGACGGCCGTTGGACAGCAACGGACATCCGTTGCCACGTGGCGGGAACTTGCAACGGACGACCGTTGCAAACTGGCGGGAAAGATTTGGCGGGAAAACAATTTCAACGGAAGCCCGTTAGCAATGGCAACGGATGTCCGTTGCAAACTGGTGGGAAACGATTTGGCGGGAAACCCAGTGCAACGGATGACCGTTACCAGT
>CM071868.1:23193381-23208025 GCA_036759665.1 Gynandropsis gynandra | reverse complement strand
AAAACTAAAAGGTTTTTAAATTAAAATTAAAATTATATTACAAACCACCAAAATTAAAACTATTTCCTATTACCAATCGTTTAGGTCGGTTGCGTCGTTATCATCCCCACCATCACCATCACCACCACCTCGAGACGGAGTTGCATCCGAATCGAACCCCGGTTCTTGCTGCGGTGTTGATCCCCTCACCTGGCCCGACAACAACTCAATGACGCTCTCCAAATGTCACTTTTGTCATGGGCCTTCCAATCCCATTGATCCACATCATAAAAAACAACATCGCGTGTCACATACACCCATTTTCTAACTGTGTCAAACATCCGGTATGCCTTGGACCCAGCTTCGTACCCGACCAAGGTCATTGGTTTGTTTCTATCATCAAGATTCTTCAAATATGGTCATCTGTTCTTAACATGCGGAATGCAACCAAATATGCGAAGGGAATGAAACGTCGATTGCTCATCATGTCAAACCTCATATGGTGTATTTTCATCAAAACTACGTGTTGAGACGTGATTAAAGATAAAGACTGTAGTGGTCACGATATTGCCCCAAAACTCTCTTGGAAGACCTTTTGCCTTTAGCATGCACTAGGCCATGACAACTATAGTCTAGTTGCATAATTCAACGAATTTATTTTGCTATGGTGAGTGGAAGGACGTGAATTATCTATGTAAATCCTACTCGGCGCAAAATTCTCCAAACTCCACTAATGTTAACTTGCCTTGACAATCAATGCGAAACACCTTGAACTTTTGTTTCTATTGTACCTTTATCGTAACTTGCAAGCTCTTGATTATTTCTGGATATTGGTCTTTGCTTGTGAGAAGAGTGAGTCACATGTAATGCCTGATGTCATCTACGAGCAGTAGAAAGTAACGGCTCCATTTGTTGTCATTAGTGTGATAGGCCTACATAGATCGTCATAGACAAGATCTAGCATGTCTACCGCATGTTGTCGTGCCCTTTCAAAGAATAAGTTTTGCTTTGCGACCCCATGATACACCTATCACACACTTGATCATCCACACAACATGTGGAAACCCACACAACATGTGGCGTTGTGCAAGCTTGCGCAGCGCTTCAAAACTAATATGGTATCTCACGTGCCATTTTTTATAAGGTTCATGTTGCCATTTTTATAAGGTTCATGTTGTCAAGCATATCGATTGTGTAATGTAGAGGTAATCAATTAAAGCCTACCGGAGAATCTTTGGATCCGTGAAAATAATCATTGTTGTGGGTCTCTAATCGTCATGCCCGTGTCGATGTATGTGTAGGTTTTACTTTAGACCAAAACTAAGGTTGGTCCTTAATCTCATATGGTTTTAGTGTTTGCGGAAATGAAAAAGAAAATAAAGAAAAACATTCTGGTTTAGCTTGTAACAATGGTGAAAAATTGCAGAAAGAAATTGAAGAAGATGAAGAAAATGGGTTGTATTTTAATACACCCTTACATATTATATTTATATCAGTTTTTAGCATTGCTTACATCAATATAACCAACATTATATAGTCTATCCAATATTACCCCTAGTTTGTTGAGTTTGTTAGGATTTTAACAGATTTGATTCTGTTTTTGTAGGTGTAGCTTTTGCTTGGAAATTCTGCTGACGTTTGGAGAAATATACCCACAAATCTGATCTTAATCTTTTGTTTCTGATGGGCTTCCGAAATTTCTTTCTGGCCCATTTTGCTTCAACCCAGCCCATCCTTCTTCACAACTCGGCCCGCTCCAATTATTCTTCTCGGCCCGGCCCGTTGTCTTCCATTTCAGATTAGGGTATACTAGGGTTTTTACCTCATTCCCAATTTCTGCTGAAACCCTAGTTTTCTCTCCAACTTGAACACCCTTGTCGCCGCTGCCGTCTTTCTTGCCGTCCGGCCGTCCGTCGTCGTCTAGCCACCGAGGGGAGACGATGTCTTCAATCTCCCTCTCGGTTCCCCTCGGTGCAAACTCCCTCTCNACCGAGGGGAGACGATGTCTTCAATCTCCCTCTCGGTTCCCCTCGGTGCAAACTCCCTCTCGGCTGTGTCGTGGTGTTTCTTCTTCTCCGGCGCGATTTTCTCTTGGTTTGTGCCGCCGTTCAGTCCGATTTTTCGTCCACCGTTTTGCTTTCTCTCCGGCGTCGGTTCGCCGGTAAGTCTTCCTTCTTTCGACCATTTGTCACCTCCGATAAACCTAAACCCTAACTCGCCTTGTTTATTTGTTTCAGATTCCTTGACTTGTCGGCCGATTTGCCCTCTGTCCGCAGGTTCTTCGACGCCTGTCCATGTCTGTTCAACCTCTTCCAGCAGCGGTTCAACCTCTTCCGGCGGTGATTCTTCCTCACCGGTCAGTCCCTTAATCTCGACGGTAAGTTCTCCAATTTTTATTTCAGATTTTACCTTAATTTCTAACGCCTTGTTTTCCTCCTTGTGTCGAGGTTTGCTGCTGTCTTCACTGTCACCGGACATTTGCTTCACCGGCAGTCCTTCATTTCTACCGTAACACTGTAAGATTTTAATTTGCCGCTCTTGGTCGTAGGGTAGTTGTTGTAACCACAACTCACGGTTGGTGAGTGTGGTGAATACCATAGAATATTCAGTCTCCTTTGCACTCCCAAGTGCACCAACTGTACCAAAACTTTTGATATCGGCTTTGCCGATTTGTTCATAACTTGGGTTCTCAACCCTCTCCACAGATAAAACTTTATCAAATTTTAAAACAGTTTTAAAATTTCTTACTTGATCAGTATCTTCTTCAACCGTAGTTTCCTCTACCGCTGTTAAATAACAACTTTCCAAATTTTCCTCCTCTTCGAGCTCTTTAACTGTTTTCCATCTTAGAAAATAGGATTTGTCGGTCATAGGAACCTCCACAACCTTAGCTCCCTTCTTATCCCGAATTTCACAAATACCTTCAGCAAACGAAACTTTGCAACCATTCCGTACCATTTGTGGTACACTTAACAAATTTTTACTTAAACCCGGAATCAAAAACACATCGTTAATGATCCGTTTTCCTTTCTTAGTCATGATTTCAATCGATCCTTTTCCAGCAGTAAAAAGTTTTTCTCCATTTCCTACTCTAATAGGTATTTTAAAATTCCTATCTAGAGTAGTGAAATACCTTTCCTCCCGAGTCATGTGGTTAGTCGCACCACTGTCTATGAGCCAAGCTCCTTCCTCGTTTTTAGCCGTTGTATGCGCTGCTGTAAACAGCGCGTTTTCCTCCTCTTGTTCGGTTGTTAATCTTGCTTGATTTTGTGGAAACTTTTTAAATCTGCATTCTCTTGAAAAATGCCCTGGTTTTCCACAGTTGAAGCACTCCTTAGAGGTTTTATAACCTCTAGGACCTTCTGGTTTGTCGTTCTTGTTTCGGAAGAAACATTGTGTGTCAATATGGTTGCTCTTCTTGCAAATACTGCATCCTTTTCTTGTTTTAGTAGAGCTGTCCACTGGTTCCTTTAGTGTATCAAAACTTTTTCCAGCCTTTATGTTTTTATATTCATGATATTTTGAGTAGAACGCTCCCTCTAGGCTTGAACCGCCCCGGTCTTCAAGCCTATATTCTTGTGATTCCAATGCAATCACAAGTTCCCCAACGGTAAGCGTTTCCAAGTCTTTTGTTTGTTCCAACACGCCCACATATGGGTCAAACTTCTCTTGTAGAGAGCACAAGATTTTTGAGACCATCTCGTCTTCTTCCATTCTAGCCCCGTAGGCTCGAATTTCGTTTCCAATCTCTGTTACCTTGTTTGCGTAGTCTTTAATTTTCTCTTTGTCGGTCTGCCTCATGTTGTAAAATGAGGCCCTCAAACGTTGCAGCTTAATCCGAGCTGCCTTAGGATCCCCTTGGAACCTAAGTTTTAGCAAATCCCACGCAGCCTTGGCTGTTTTGCACGTGGACAGATGCGCGCTGAAGATTTCTTCAGTCACCGCGTGATAGATCAGCTCTAACGCGCGCTGATCCTTCGCTTCCAGCTCCTCCCATTCTGCCATAGTTCGTTTTTTATCTTCCTCGGTGACCATATCACCGATTTTAGGCATCTCCGGTAGCCCTTCCATGACCACCTTCCACAACCCCTTAGATCTTAGGGTTGGTTTTATTTTAATAACCCATAGGTTATAGTTTTTACCTTCAAACACCGGAATCGGTGTTGCATAAAGGATTGTGCGATATTTGAAAAAATTCAAGCCAAAATCTTTATTATTCAGTTATTCTTCTCTACACCTCAATGCCTTTGTTGCCTCTCACTGGGCTACTTGACACTCGATGCAGCTGTAGGTTTTACTTTAGACCAAAACTAAGGTTGGTCCTTAATCTCATATGGTTTTAGTGTTTGCGGAAATGAAAAAGAAAATAAAGAAAAACATTCTGGTTTAGCTTGTAACAATGGTGAAAAATTGCAGAAAGAAATTGAAGAAGATGAAGAAAATGGGTTGTATTTTAATACACCCTTACATATTATATTTATATCAGTTTTTAGCATTGCTTACATCAATATAACCAACATTATATAGTCTATCCAATATTACCCCTAGTTTGTTGAGTTTGTTAGGATTTTAACAGATTTGATTCTGTTTTTGTAGGTGTAGCTTTTGCTTGGAAATTCTGCTGACGTTTGGAGAAATATATCCACAAATCTGATCTTAATCTTTTAATCTTTTGTTTCTGATGGGCTTCCGAAATTTCTATCTGGCCCATTTTGCTTCAACCCAGCCCATCCTTCTTCACAACTCGGCCCGCTCCAATTATTCTTCTCGGCCCGGCCCGTTGTCTTCCATTTCAGATTAGGGTATACTAGGGTTTTTACCTCATTCCCAATTTCTGCTGAAACCCTAGTTTTCTCTCCAACTTGAACCCCCTTGCCGCCGCTGCCGTCTTTCTTGCCGTCCGGCCGTCCGTCGTCGTCTAGCCACCGAGGGGAGACGATGTCTTCAGTATGGTATGGCTTCCAAACTCCTCCAACTGCCTTATACTGAATAGGTTTGTTGTGAGTCGAGGATTATAATAGAACCATTAGTGTACGGTGCTTGTCGTTCTTATCGAGAATTGGATCATACACCGTCGCGTCTTCTCGTTGGTGTCCTCTCTTCGGAGGCGGTTTCGCGTCTTCTCGTCGGCGTGGTCTCTTCACCAGCGGCTCTGTGTCTTCTCATCGGCATCGTCTCATCACCGGTGGCTTTGTGTCTTCTCACAGACGTCGCCCCTTCGGGTTGTTACTGAGCCTTCATTTCAGGGGCTCCTTTACGGGTTAGTTTCTAGCTTCTTTTAGACGACATCTTGTTTCGTCGTCGTCTTGCTTACCAATTTCTTCGACTGCTTGGTCATTTGTTTGCTAGGCTGCCGTTGGTTTCCGGCTCCGTCGTTTTCTGCATTTTTCGACCGCCGTTTCTCTGGGCTGTCGGTGTCTCTGGTTTTGCAGATTTCTAGTCGTAGATTTAAGGTCGCAGATTCTGGTTGATTTCATCTATTGTCGTTGTTTCCTGGTGTGCCATCGATTCTAGAACTACCGTCGATTCCTGGATAATCGCCGGTTCCTGGGTTTGTTCCGATAAATCTGGTCTTTTGTTGCTATTAATTAGATTTGTTTTGGGTTATCTCTTGGTCGCCGTATGTTGTGATAAATCAGATTTTCTTAGGATTGTCCCTTGGTGGCAGTTATATTCCTTCTAGTGGTATATCGAAGTACCATCTCTCCAAATGACCTTTCACCAAGTGATAATCTAGGATATCAGAGTTTTTAAATGATTCTCAACAACCATAACCGGCCGACCATATAGATGATTAGTGGACAAACAATTTTCTTCTTATCTCATGGATATAACATTATAGCTCCAACTTTGCGTACTACTGTGACTCGCATTGATTGACTAAGGAACTATGGAATGATACCAATGACCGTTTCTCTTATGCCAATGGGCCACGTATCTTGCATCTCAAATTTGATCTTTATTCTTATAAGCAATTTGAATATCAGTATCTACCTAATACAATAATTTAAATCACTTGTGGGAGGAACTTGCATCTTATAACTCCATTATGATACGTGAGTGTGATTGTTGTACATGTGGAATATATACTTGTAATCTGCAAGCAAAATTTGAAACGAAACGTGAAGAGGACAAAATTTACATGTTTTTACTTAGTTTTGATGGCACTTTTTATGGAACGGTTTGATAAAAAAAGTGTGTACTTTACGGTAGCTCAGGATGCATCTTTCAAATCTAATTCAATTACGATGGAAGATTCTCCATAACCTATGGCATTTGCAATGATAACATAACAAAGCTGAGAATCCTAGTTTGTTGTGTACACATTGTGGGTGTACTAAACATCTTGTTGACAACCATTTTAAGCTCAACGGATATTTGGATTGGTGGTTCGATCCTCGTACATGTGGTCATGGTATGTGACGTGGCAAGGCACTTCATCTGGTGGTCATGGTCCACGATGTCCTCATATGAAGAGCACCGTGTACCTTGGTGTCAACTTTGTTATTCATTATGTATTTTATGTTCCCGCTTTGTGATGTCATTTGATCTCTTTGTCACACATTTTGCGAGATAAACCTTGTGTTGTCCAGTTCAATGACAAATTTGTCTCATTCAAGACCACAATACGAGAACATTGATTGGAGCAGGTGAACAACGTGAAAGGTTCATATTACTTCAAAGGTGTAGTATTAATGGCTTTGGTTCGTACATGTTCGTCTGGCATGCTCAATTGGGATATCCTTCATATCATGTTTTGTGTTTCTTATTGATGTAGATTCTCCTACTTTTGATAAGATAACATGTGAGATTTATTTACATGCAAAACAAACTCGCAATTCATTTCCTACAAGTTGTACTAAAAATTCTCGCTCTTTTCAAGTTGTTCATTAAGACGTCTGGAATTCGTATCGTACTTCTTCTTATTTTAGAGCAAATTATTTTCTCACAATTGTGGATGACTTCTCTTGCGGTGTTTGGTTATTCCTGATGAAATCGAAAACTGAGTTTCCAAGTATGTGCAAGGTTTTGTTGCTATTGCGTAATGGCTCAGAGTTCATGTGTTTGTCATTATACTTCTTTCAGTAAAGCATTCGTCATTGAAGCATTTTGTGTTGGGACACATCAGCAAAACGAACTAGGTGAGCGTAAACACATGTATATTTTGAATGTGGCATGTGCTTTACTCTTTCAGTCTGGACTACCATTACATATTTTTAGGAGGGTCAATTCTGACTACGATTTACTTGATAAATCGAACTCCAACACCTATTCTCGATGGAAAGACTACATTAGAGGTATTACATGGTCGCTCCCTGTCTCTACATCGTATTTTCATATTTGAGAGTTAGTGTTACGCTCATAATCAAAATCACTATTGAGAAAACGTTTTTTCCCAAATTCGATGTTGTATCTTTGTTGGTTATCCTAACAGGGATGGTGTGTATTTGGTCACGAGCGTTATGTTATTCTGGTCTCGTGAGCTGTGGTCTTTGATGAAAAGCCTTCCCGTACTTATCGTCACCACTAGCCACATCTGTTTCTGTTTCGGGCTCTATGTTGCCAAACTTTTAGGTTCATCGATCAGATAATGATGTTTTGGAAGTGACAGATTCTTATGATGTAAAAATGAGGAGTTGAAGTTAAACCAGGACAAAAGAATTTTCTTTGAGCATCGTGTCTGTTGACACGAAAGTCGATTATAGGGTGGTTTATTCATTTTGGAGGAATCACCTAGGTTTCGGAAGACAAAGAAGCATCCGATTTTACTTTTTTCCACCACGGAAGCAAAATACAAAGCAATTATTGTTATCGAAATCAAATGGATTAAGTTTCTTCTTCATAATCTTGGTATCTCACATTTTCGTCCAATTATAGTTCACTGTGATAGTCAAATTTCACTACAAATTAGTGTGAATCCAATCTTTCATGAACGAATGATATATATTGAGGTAGATTTTCATCTTGTCCAAATCAAGATTGTTGATGGTACAATTGTCACCAAGCATGTGTTTACCAAATTTAAACTAACCGATATATTTCTTAAGACGTTTAATAAGAATGGATTTGATATTTTCCTTCTAAAGTTGGACATTTACATTTACATTTGATAATTTCCTTCTAAAGTTGGACATTAACAATTTACATGCTCCAATTTGAGTGTAATAGTATGAATATTAGTCTTTGTATTTTCTAGGATTTTATTTATTATTGCTTATATAAAGCTTTGATTAGTGATTGATTAATAGAGTTTTTCTAAATGATTTTTTTATGAAACAACTTAATAAAGAAATCTTCTTGTAAATGATTCTCAATTTTTACACATCCCAAAATCTTTCTCTCCTCTTCCTTTTTTAAGTACTCGAACTTTAATGACATGGAGTTCTTCCTTCTGAATTCCTCCCAACTCATACAGCCCTAGGGGAGACAATAATCAAAACATGAAAAAGACTTCGAATTCACATCAAATCCGCAATAACTTATGTTAGGCAAGACGTGGAACTCCACCCCTATGTCACGAAGGTGAAGGCGATCGAGTCTCGATTTGCACCGTCGGTGGGATATCTGAAGATGTTGATCAGATTGTTCACCAATGCTCAACAACTTGGCCAATGAAACAATGAAAGGAAAAGCAGAGGAGAACAGAGCAGACCATTGTCAAGATGCTGAGTTTTGATTTAAGAAAACAAGGAAAAGTTGATCGAGAGATCTGAACCAGATGTCGGGAACTTAGAGAAAGGATTTAGGTTTGAGTAGGAATGAAGAAAGGGAGCAAAAGAGGAAGACACAACCTCAGGATCAACTGGAAAACTTGTACCAGAAGCACATGCTATATTTTCTACTTTTTGATATGATCATGTAGTTTGTGTATTAGGCAACCAAAGAAAAATTGTTTCCATACTTAGTGACTAGGGAACAAACGTCTGAAATGTGGTCCTAGGGTTGTATTATGTCAACTTTTCTAAAGCATTTGGCAAATAAAACTTATTGAAGTGAATGGAAGTAATATTGCATTGCAGAAACTTATATTTTTTCGTGTGTTCATCGAACTCATTTCATAAACACATTTCTTTCAACTCAAATCAATTCTGGTTACAATTTTTGGTCAAGATCCTTGTTTACATTTGTGTTTGCATTATAAGAAAAAGAAGAAGAATAATGTGGATTGATTCAAGCAACTTATGTGTTGCTAAAGTCCACTAAAAACAACAGTGGTATCAGAACCTCCTAGTTCTCAAGGCCAAGAGGTGCACCAAAGCACAATTATGAAGCACAAGCAACTGCACTATTGAAGCACCATTTGAAGCACAATGACAATGAAAAGAGATGTAACATCAACAAAACATCTATTTGTTAACTATATTAGAAGGACAAAAGGTCAAAAAATAAAAAAATACTCCACCTGTTCCAGTTTTTAAAGGAAATAACTACGCCTTGTGGATGATCAATATCAAGGACACCCTCAAATATAATAATTTATGGAAATTTATGATAGAGGTTATCCCGAAATTAACTGCATTAGGTAACAAAGTGACTGAATTGGGGAATGAGATGAGAGCTTATGGAGATGAAATTAAAGAATATGCATTGGTGTCTAAGATCTTATGTTCTCTCCAAGAACGTTTTGAACCTTATGTTGGGGTGATAGAGCAGACAAAGTATTTAACAATCCTTACAATTGCACACCTTGTTATTGCATTAAAAATTCAAGAATACGGGCTGGATGTGAGAAACGGAAGAAGGCCAGAGGGAGCTTTCCAAGAAAAGTTTAAAGGAATCAAGTTGGGGTCCAAGACAGACACAAATAAAAAAGTGTTCTGGTAAACAAAGAAGAAGTTCAAATGAAAGAAGTTGTGGGGTACAACCACACTGAAGCTTAATGTTTCTTCAAGAATAAGTAGGAAAGAACTGAAGGATCTAAGTCCTATAAGACCAAGAATGAATGCTTTACATGTGGTAAAGCTGGGCACTTCGCAAGAGACTGTAGAGTCAAGATGTATACTCCAAATCAAGTTCAAGCTAACTAAGAGCAAGAAGATGAGAATTTCTTAATCAATGCAACTCATGTGGTTGGAGAGGTATTCAATGAAAATATTTGCCTAATAGATAGTGGTGGCACCAACCACATGAAAAGAAAAGAAAGGTTCTTTATAACCCTAGAACAAAGTGTTAAAGTGCCAATAAGAGTAGGGAATGGAGCCACACTTCAGACAATAGACAAAAGAGACAATGAAGTGATGAATGTGAAGGAAAAAATGATAATCAAAGAAGTGTTCCTGGTTCCTGGAATGGACAAAATTTTGTTTGAGTGTCCCATAGATGGTGAGAAATGGTTATCATGTGGAATTCATGGAAAACAAGTGTCTAATTATAGACAACATAGAGGAAAAATTTGCTGAAGTGCCCATGATCAAGAAGACCTATCCATTGAGATGGAAGCTAGTTGTAGAGGGAGCTTGCACAACGACAGATAATGATGTTTCAGACCTCTGGCACAAGAGGTTTAGTCATGATAGTCTACACAATTTAGTGATAATGCAAAGCCATGAGATGTCGAAGGGATTGCTTAGATTTAAAGTAATAAAATAGGTGTGTGAGACTTGCATGCAAGTGAAGCAGACCAGGGAGGAATTTCCGAAATGTTTAGAAGTCAAGGCTAAGGAACTTCTAGAGCTAGTGCATACAGACCTTTGTAGTCCTATGCAAACCCATCTTTAGATGGAAGTATGTATGTGCTGGCACTCACAGACGACTACTCTCACATGCTTTGAGTCTATTTCCTTTTACTCAAATCATACACATTTACCATGTTCAAGAAGTTCAAGAGCTTGGTGAAACTCAAACTGAAAAGAAGGTGAAGAAGTTGAGGTCAGATAGAGGAGGAGAGTTTAACTCCAAAGTGTTCAAAAATTCTTTAGAAGAGCATGAGATACAAATAGTTCATTATGGAATATTCTCCTCGGCAAATTGGAGTAGCCGAGAGGAGAAACATGACACTCAGGAAGATGACAAGAAGCATACTGAAGGACAAGTGACTACCGAACCAATTCCGAGCTAAAGGGATGTTTACCACACCCTACCTTCAGAACAAATCACCCACAAGAACACTAGACAACAAGACACCATTGGAAGATTGGAGTGGTCACAAGCAAATTGTGAGGCCATCTCAAAGTGTTTGGAAGTGTCTATCATGTGCTAGTTCCATTACAACAAATGCAGAAGTTAGATGCACAATCGTAAAAGACTATATTTGTGGGATATAGCAGCATAAACAAAGGCTATAGCGCGTATAAAAGCGCTGGAAGAGTGGATGTTGCAAGGGATATGGTTTTTGAAGAGAGTAAAGGTTGGAACTAGGAAACTCAATCTAAAACTCAGATATATGATGTGATTCCTAGTTTTAGTTGAAACATACTAGTTCAAGCACAAGGAGAGCAACACACTCAGAGAACTCCTAAATCGAGTGTGGAAGAGGGACAAGGTTTTGGAGGGAGCCGAGGTTTATTACCTCAATTCACACCTATACCCTTCAGACTAAGTCAGTCATGCACAAGAGGAAGCATGGGTAATAACGGCAGTTTATCTAGGCTGGTTCACAGGATGCGGAGAATTACTAATACTTATGAAGATGTTGAACTAGTGGAAGGGGAATCAAACAAAGTATATGGGTATTGTTACATGTCAGTGGGGGAACCTGCAATATTTGAGGAAGTTGTTGCAGACAAAGGATGGAGAGAGGCCATGGTTACAGAAATTGAAATGGTAAGTAAGAATGGAACATGGGAACTAGCACTTGTCAAGACTTATGAGGTTGGACAAATTCAGAAGCTGAAAGCAAGACTGGTGGAAAAGAGGTTCACTCAAACTCATGGTTTGGACTATGGAGAAGCATTTGCTTCTGTGTCCAGAGATGTTACTATGCGGACCTTGATTGCAATAGCAAGACAAGAGAGATGGAGTCTACATCAAATGGATACGAAGTCTGCCTTTCTGAATTAGAAGATTGCAGAGGAGGTTTACATTGAACAACCACCTGGATATGTTATTGATGGAGCAGAAGAAAAGGTCTTAAAACTGAAAAAGGCCTTGTGTGGATTAAAACAAGCTCCTAGAGCTTGGTATAGCATGATTGACTCATTCTTCACTGTTGAAGGATGCAAAAAGAGTGAATGTGATGCTGCAATGTATTTGCAGGAGAAGGCCCAAAAAAATTTGGTTACTTGCCTATATGTTGTTGACCTTATAATCTCAGGGAGAAAATGATGAGGAGTAGATCAAGGAGTTCACGGATAAGTTGAACAGGGAGTTTGAGATGAGTGATCTTGGCAAGTTAAGGTATTTTCTGGGGTTTGAAATCAACTATGTTGTAGATGGGATATTCCTAAACCAGTCCACGTATGCAAACCAATTCTTGAAGAAGTTTGGGATTCAAAACTCAAAAAGTGTAAGCACACCATTGTCTCCCTATGGAAAGAACTCAAAAGAAGGAGTTGAGCTTGTTGATCCAACCAAATACAAAAGTATGGTTGGTGGTTTGCTATATTTGGAAGCAAATAGGCCGGACGTGGCATTCTCAGGATCATATATATCAAGAAGCAATGCCAAGCCTATAGAGAAGAGTCTCCAAGAGGCTAAAAGGGTGATGAGGTACATAGCTGGAGTGTTAATTATGGTTTAATGTTTCAGAGGATGCAAGAAGGCAGATTAGTTGGATATATGGATTCTGACTTGGCTGGAAGCATGGTGGATTCAAGATGCACAACGGGGTTTTGTTTCACCATTGGAAGTGCAATGTTTAGCTGGTGAACTCAGAAGCAATCTGTTATTGCTCAATCAATTGCAACGGTTGAATATATAACCCTTTGTGCAGCCACAAACCATGTTCTGTGGTTGAAGAGGTTGTTTACAGAATTTGGTTTTGACATGTTTAGAGTTTGTTGATTCATTGTGACAACATAAATGCAATTGCTATTAGAAGAAATACAGTGGATCACAAGCGAACCAAACATATACAAATCAAGTTCAATGTTGGAGGGAGGCAGTGACTAATGGCATTATCAAGCTAGAACACATTGCATGAGATGGAAAAATGGCTAACATTTTGACTAAGTCCTTAGGCACAAGGCGGTTTCAGGAATTGAGGAACAAGTTAGGGGCCATGAACAAGCTGATCGAAAGGGAGACTGAAGATGTTGATCAGACTATTCACCAATGCTCAACAAACTTGGCAATGAAACAATGAAAGGAAAAGTAAAGGAGAACATAGCAAGCCATGGTCAGGTTGCTGAGTTTAAACTTCAAGAAAACAAGGAAGAGTTGATCAAAAGAGCTGAACCAGATGTTGGAAACTCGGAGCAAGGATGCAAATCTAAGTAGGAATGAAGAAAATGAGCAAAAGACAAAAAGACAACCTCTGATAAAGCTGGAAACCTTGGACCAGAAGCACATGCCACAATTTCCACTTTTGATATGAACATGTAGTTCATGTATTAGTCAACCAAAAGAAAACTGTTTCCATACTTGGTAACTAGGAAACAAACGTCTAGGGTTGTATTTTTGTCAACTTTTGTAATGCCTTTGGCATATAAGAACTTATTGAAGTGAATGGAAGTATGATTGCATTGCAGAAATTTGGATTTTTTCGTGTGTTCATCTTACTCATTTCACTAAATTATTCATTTCAACTCAAATCAATTCTGGTTATAATTTTTATTCATGATCCTTGTTTACATTTGTGTTTGTGCTATAACGAAGAGAATAAGAAGAATGTGGACTGATTTAAGCAACTTATGCGTTGCTAAAGTCCATTAAAAAACAACAATATCGAAGAGGTCGATGGGAGGGAGGAAATCGGAAGCGGTCGATAGAGGAAGCGACTCTAGAATGGTTTTTTAGGCCTTGGATGACAAAGGTGACGATTAGGCCATGACGGGGGACGAGCCGCTTGGCGAGTTCGACGGCGGGGATGAGATGTCTTGTGTTGTGTCTAGGCAAGATAGCTACGTGGACTACTAGAATGCCTCCGCCATTGATGAGAAAAATAAAACCATATGCATCACATAATTAACCAAAGAAACCGAAAGGATTCAAATTAAGTGTTCTCTTTGATTGGAAGAAAAAAAGGAAAGAAAGAGGAAGAGAGATGAAAGAAGAGAGACAAAGAGAGGAATCTCACTTATTGGGAAGAAAAAACTTTTAAGAAGATTGATTGAATTAAAAATAAATGACTTATGCATGGCATCTAAGTTCATATTGAAATTTCTTTTTCAACGCAGAGTAATCAAAACATGGATAGAATTAAGTTTTTTGGTTAAAATTAAGTGATACAGATAGATTTGGGGAAATTATTATGAAATTGAGGTGTATTAAAATAATATTTTTGGTTAAGTAAAGTTGGTGTATTTTGCAAATGATAACACTGAAAGTGTATCATTACTAGGATAGGTTTTTACACCATTTTCGCATATTTCTTACATCGAGTCATACTATTCCGATACGATTTCGAGTTTTACATCCCCGTTTTCTCGGTTTTCAGGTTTTTAGGCGATAAGGCCTAAATGAGCTCAATATGAAGGATTCCCTGCAAAAACCACAAGATTTGAAGACATATCTACTCAGAGCTCCAGAACCCAAAGGAACACCCGAGCAACGAGCGGAAAAGAGA
>CM071868.1:23141160-23151338 GCA_036759665.1 Gynandropsis gynandra | reverse complement strand
AATATCCTTTGTTGTTTCCTTATGGTCAGACCGGGTTCCACGAAGAGATTCCATATTGTGATTCTCGAAATAAGACTAAACGCTCATTTGTGACAATGCGAGAATTTTATGCTTATCAACTCCAAACACGTTTGTCTGAAGGCAAAACTCTCATCAAAGGATGTCGGCTCTTGCAACAATATGTTGTCGATGCATACACTGCCATTGAGCAAGAACGAATCCGTTGGGCTAGAAACAATCAAAAGAAGCTTAGATCAGATCTATACAATAATATTTTTGATGCTGTTGGAAAGGGTGATAAATGTGGAAAAGTTATAGGGAAGCGGATTATATTACCCCCTTCATTTACAGGAGGACCAAGATACATGGTTGAAAATTACCACGATGCTATGGTTATATGTATATGGTATGGTAACCCAGATATTTTAGTGACAATGACTGCAAATCCAAAGTGGAAAGAGATTATGAATCATCTCGAGATGTGTGGTGGAGGAATACCAAGTGATCCACCTGACATAGAATGTCGAGTGTTCAAGATGAAATTAGATGCTCTCTTGGAAGATATCAATGATGGTGTTTTCTTCCCCAAACCTATTTCAGGTTCGGAATTTGTTCTCTTACTAATAATTTTATTTGCAATATTATTACATAATCAATCAACTAACTCATATTTGTAATTTTTTTCACAGTTATTTACACTATTGAGTTCCAAAAATGCAGTTTACCCCATGCTCATATTCTAATATGGCTACAACCCATGTTCAAGAATCATTCAGCACTAGACATCGATAAGTTAATTCAAGTAGAGTTGCCTGATAAATTTGTCGACCTTGAAGGATACAATTTGGTTTCACAACATATGAGGCATGGTCCATGTGGCTTAGACAGACCACGTTCGCCATGTATGGAAAATAGTTTTTGTACGAAGAAGTATCCTAGGATATTCAACGATTCAACGATTGTGGATACTTCTGGTTACGTACTATATAAACGTTGTAGAGATTACTTAAACTTTGCGATGAAGGGTGATATCAGATTTGACAACCGGTTTCGTTGTTCCCCATAACCTACAAATCTTGAAAAAATATCGGGCTCATATCAACGTTGAATGGTGTAGCAAGTCAAATGCAATCAAATATCTTTTCAAATACATCATAAAAGGAGTAGATAAAGCCTCCTTACTGATTGAGCGAGGGACTAATGTTGACATCACTTCAAGCATGGAGAAGGTCCAAACCAAACTTATAAATGAAATAACAAATTATCTCGAGTGTAGATATTTGTATTCATGCGAAGAAATTTGGCGTATTTTCGCCTTCCATATAC
Source organism: Gynandropsis gynandra (assembly GCA_036759665.1). Classification (NCBI taxonomy): domain Eukaryota; kingdom Viridiplantae; phylum Streptophyta; class Magnoliopsida; order Brassicales; family Cleomaceae; genus Gynandropsis; species Gynandropsis gynandra. Next base: position 23,150,012 of record CM071868.1, on the reverse strand, counting down.
ATTACCAAAAGCCCCTGGTTATGAGATTATCATTGCATTTGGAGAACGAACAGAACTTGACATTTGAGGACTCAACATATCTAGATAGAGTAATTTCACGACCATGCATTCAAGAAACCATGTTTACAGAATTGATGAAAATGAATAGAATATCAGAGTATGCTAGGAGATTGACTTACGTTGAATTCCAACCATGTTTGTCTGGCATTCCTCGGATAAGTTTTGGTCTCGCAGGAAAAAAGGTTTCTCAGTTGGTAGAATTGTCAATATCCATCCAGCATTTGGGGAATTGTACTATCTAAGGATGTTGTTGAACACTGTAAAAGGACCTACCAGTTATGAAGACTTAAAGACGGTTGATTATATTAGGTATAATAGCTATAAAGAGGCATGTATTGCTAGGGGTTTGTTGGATGGAGATAACGAGTGGCGATAGGCGATGAATGAGGCAACTAAATGGGCAATGCCAACACAGGTACGACGTCTGTTTGTTACTCTATTGCTATATTGTGAAGTCAGTAAGCCATCTGAAATTTGACAAGGTTGTTGGAAATTTCTTGCTGATGACATACTTCCTATAAAAAAAGGGAGTTTAGGTTCAACAATCTTCAATTGTCGGATAATCAAATTCAATAATACACTCTTATAGAGCTTGAGAAACTTTTATGGAAAAATGATAAGTCATTGTTTGATTATCCAAGAATGCCTACACCGGATAAAAGTATTCTTGATGACATCGCAAATACCTTTTTAAGGCAAGAAATGAAGTTCAATCAAGAATCAGAAAAAGAAGAGCATAAAAAATTATTTGGATCCATTACTAATGAACAACGATTGATTTATGCTTATGTTATGAAATCAATGGAGCTACAAGAAGGGAAGCTTTTTTTTTGTTTATGGACCATGAGGCACGGGAAAAACATATCTATATAAAACGATTATTTTTAAGATTCGCTCGAAAGGACGAGTTGTACTCCCAGTTGCATCATCGGGTATAGTAGCTTTACTTCTTCCAGGAGATAAAACTGTACATTCTCGCTTTAAAATTCCTATAAATGTCCATGAAGGGTCCAGGTGTGACATAAAACAAGGAAGCATGTTAGTTGATCTATTAAGAAACATATTTGATTATATGGGATGAAGCACCAATGGCTCATCGTCACACGTTTGAAGCGTTGGATCGATCGCTAAATGATATTATGGCTATGACTAATGAGGACGCATGTGAAAAGCCCTTTGGTGGTAAAACTGTTCTTCTAGGTGGTGACTTTCGTCAAATCTTACACGTAACTCGAAGTGATCGCACCGATACTGTGCAAGCATCCATTAGCCGTTCACATCTTTGGCAGTCATGTCATGTATTTACATTAACACATAACATGTGTCTACAGCCAGATGAAACTAATTTTTCAAAATGGTTAACTGGATGTAGGTAATGGAACGACCAACCAAAATATTGTTGGATCTGCTGAGTATAGTGATGGACACAAAATCCTCATCGACGACAACTTAATGCTTTCCACCACCAGAAACCCCTTGCAGACACTTACAGATGCGACATATCCACAGTTTATTGATTTTTAAAGATCGTGTATATTTGACTGAGAGGGCAATTCTGACCCAAGGAATGAACACGTTGATGAACTTAATGACTTTCTTCTTGCACAGCTCCCTGGTAATGCCATAGAATACTTAAGTTCTGATCTCATCGGAATTGATAGTTCACCAACTACAGATTGGCATTCCTTCTATCCGATCGAGTACCTCAACTCTCTTGATTTACCTAGTTTTCCAAAACATGTCATCTCTTTGAAGGTTGGTGCCCCGATAATGATGCTAAGAAATATCAATAAAAAGAAGGTCTTTGTAATGGCACATGTTTGGTTGTCACTCAACTAGTATCAAGAGTCTTGGAAGCATAAATTATCAGAGGCACCCATGTTGGCAACAAGGTTCTCATTCCACGAATTATCCTATCTCCAAATGAAACTGGTCTTCCGTTTACTCTGCGTAGGAGACAATTTCCAGTTCGATTATGTTATGCAATGACGATTAATAAAAGTCAAGGGTAAAGTTTGAAACATGTTGGTTTATATCTTCCCAAACCCGTATTCAGCAATAGAAAATTGTATATGGCGTTTTCACGAGTAACTTCATCCAACAGACTTAAAATTTTGGATCTAAATGGAGAAGGTACAAGAGATTCATCCATAATAAACGATGTTTACAAGGAAATATTAATGACCTACCACATCCGCCCGACAACATTGGAAATATGTAAGTAGTTATTATATTTTATGTTCTTATCATATATGCTAATTAATTTACTAATATTTTCTAAATTTTAAAGGTCGTGTTACATTGACATCAATATTCTCGGACATTTATATCAAAAATTGGATAAAATACATCAATATAAACGATAGATTTGGTAAAGATCCTTCATATTGCATTTCAATAACTATACCTTTATATTTTTTTCCATTTCTTTTACTTAATCATTCAAATGTTGTCCTAAATTTATATATTATAAACTTTTATAATATTTTTTCAAACCTATAAAAAATTATATCCCGCGCAAGATATGGGTTCCATCCTAATATATAAAAAAGTAAGTAGAGAATGAGTTGAAGAATGTAAAATGGATGAGAGAGAAAGAGGCATGGAGTGGAAAGTAATGGAGTGGAAATAGATGACAGGAGAGAGGGGCAATGGCATTGACACTCTGCTCTCATGCTTTGCGATTTGAACTGATTCACGTTGACCTATTTTATTACTACCCAAATCCTTTCATCTTTACGTTTGGCCGACATTGTGATGATTTTTATTTAGTAATATAAATATTAATATTATTTAATAGTTTAATTTAAATAATATAAATATTAATTAATTGTTACATGATTTTATCATTGGATAAAAAATTATTAAATGATTTTATATTACTAATTTCAAATAATTTATTGAGCTTCGACATACATACATATAAACTTAAATATAGAATGAAGTAAATGGATAATTGTATATGATTGATTTAAATTATTCAAATAGTTTAAGCTATTTTTTTAATATGAATGTACATGATTTTCGATAAAATTACTTTATGGTTTTATAGTTTTTATATGTACTTAAATAAAATCAAATAAATTGATAATTTGTTTAGATAATTTTTTATATAAATTTATTTTTGGCTAACCAAAAATATTTTTGGATTGCTTTAAATTGTTTTATTGGAATTTTTGTTTCTATATTTTAATTAAAATTAGATTAAATTCAAAAAGTGAAAGTTTGAAAAACAATTGACATATAGGTTAGGTCAAAATCCAATGTATCAAATAGTGATTGACTGTAGGATTTACAACTCCATTAGTATATATAACATTAAATTTAAATTCGTTTTAAATATATGTATACGTTGAATCTACCTTTTTATCCTCTTTTAAATTCAATTGTTAAAAACTTACGGTTTTTTTTAATATTCAAAGTAAATGAGAAAAATAATTGAGTTAGACATTCTATCACTAGCAATCGATGAAAAGATTAAAACCTTTTGTACACACCTGATAAAGTAATCTGAAATTTGTTTGTTGATCAACAAACATTTCAAATCCCTTTAAACAAGAGTAGAGAATTTTAAAACATTTCAAATCCCTTTATAACATGAGTAAAAAATTTTAAATACAACGGTGATGTTATAATATTTGTACTCTAGTTTGAATGAATCAATGAATTCTCACATTTCTAGTTCAAAACTTTTATAGCTAGATCTAAAAAACAATAAAAGATAATTCTCTATAATAAAAGTTAATCCTCATACATCTCCTTCGACGTTAGGGCTACCAATGAGCCCCGTCTTACTTTGAAATATGCTCGAGTATCAAATTGCAACAATGTTCCCAACAACAAGTGTCATGCTTATATCATCACGATGTCACAAAAAACTCATCTTTATAATTTTTATGGTAGAAACAATCTTCACATGATGATGTACTTTGGTTTTCCTATTATTGATCATCTCGTTTTCGTTCACGATTCTCGAATGATTTTAAATATGTTTATGAATATAGTTGCGATGTTTACGTGTGATTTTGTATCCATTTTATTTGTTTCCGTGTTTTTCATGTTCTCATAGGTTTTAATGCGTATTTGGTTCATTTCGTAGTTAAAGAACACACACGGGACAAAGTATGAGCATAAGAGATTATAACTTAACAAACGGAACGAGATAATTCTCTATAATAAAAGTTAATCCTCATACATCTCCTTCGATGTTAGGGCTACCAATGAGCCCCGTCTTACTTTGAAATATGCTCGAGTATCAAATTGCAACAATGTTCTCAACAACAAGTGTCATGCTTATATCATCACGATGTCACAAAAAACTTCATCTTTATATTTTTTATGTTAGAAACAATCTTCACATGATGATGTACGTTGGTTTTTCTATTATTGATCATCTCGTTTTCGTTCACGATTCTCGAATGATTTTAAATATGTTTATGAATATAGTTGCGATGTTTACGTGTGATTTTGTATCCATTTTATTTGTTTCCGTGTTTTTCATGTTCTCATAGGTTTTAATGCGTATTTGGTTCATTTCGTAGTTAAAGATTGAGCCTTATGAGGAGCCCGCGTGGGGTGCTCTTCTTAGCCCATGCGGGGTGGTGGTCCAGCAGCACTTGCTCGAGTCTTGCTCACCTACAGCACGCGCTGGTCGTTCAAAGGTTAGGGAGCTCGCGCGGATTGCCTTCTTAGCCCGCGTGGGGCATGTCTGCAACAACTTTCCAAGAAGTTCTCCAATGGGAAATTTGTACAAAAAAGGACCCCCAATTGAGGTCAGAGAAAAGAAAACACAAAGGAGAACCCTAGGAGGGTACACAACTACCATCCATCCATTCAAGAGCCCTCTTTGACGGGAGACACAACAAGGAATCGAGAATTGATTCGGGATCATCATTCGTTTGATATTTCTATGCGCCTTACTCTATTTATATCATTTATATTGTTTAGACTCATGATCGAGTAGTAGATTTGTTCTAGGAGAAGGGATTAGCCCATGGCTATCCCGAAACCATCTTTGATTTGTTTATGAATGCATTTCCCCATTTTTTTTATCTATTCTTTGTCTGAGCGCTTATTGTCTTGTGTTTACAAAGGCCAGTAAATGCATGTGTTAGGGATTAGGAGAAGGGCCGAAAGGAGATTATAATCCTAGAAAATCGAGCTTAGAACAACCGAGATTAGGTCAAGAAAGTAGGATAGTAATGGTTAATGGTTAAATCGGGCGAATCATGAATCGTAATGGGGTTTAGTTGGGGTGTCAGCCACGAAAGTAGGGGATGACTCAACCGAACTACGTTCCTATGTCTTGAGAGAGGGTAGGTTCTACATTAGGATCGTCCGTCTTAGATATCTTGATAGGGAATGAACGATTAGATAGATCGGAGTTAGGTTTCGGAAGCTATACGGTGAAACCGGATTCCTAGAACGTTTTTCTCTTTGTTTAGAACTCGCTATTCCACTGCATCATGATCATATTTGCATCTCACCATCCTTGTTTCATCGCAGCAAACATTGATTCGAGTTTGATTCTTAGACCGTGTTACATTAGTTCCTATGGGATCGACACCTTAATTACTACACGTGTGTCGTGTACTTTCGGGTAGTTTAGGTTAACTTGTTTAACTTGACACACATCAATTGTCATTTAACAACTGAAGCTTATAAGGCCTCAGGTGCTTGATGCTAAGCAAACTCAATTTCTCTATTGGTGATGTATTCAAGACATTAGTGTCGTTACCACCGTCCACTATGATGCTGCACACTTTATCTTTGATAACCCCTTGTGTGTATAATATGTTCTTCCATTGTTCTATTGTTCTCCCAGTGTCGTCCCATTATTCTATTGCCTCTTCTTTGGCTTCTAGATTGAGAGATCTACGTGCCATAAGAAGCTCTCTTCTAGTTGTCTCATACTCTTCGTAATCTTCGTCCGAGTCACATGATATCCTTGCATCCATGAAATCGGTATCCTCCTCTGCTGCAATATCATACTCTACTCGAATTACCATGGCTCTTTTGCTTTGATCTAATGTCTCCAACCTTGACACTTGAAACATTTAATGTCATGATTCTGGGTAAAAGGATCATTGTTACCTAGTGGTCTTGTTGTCCACATTAAGTTTGTCAAACATGTGAGATTCTTGCTCATGCTTAATGGAAAATTTATTGTACCTTTGAATTGATCTCCCATTTCTCTTCAAATGTTTCTTGATTCTAATGAAAAAGTGTAGAAGGTCATCCATTTCTACCAATTGATGGGTCTCCACACGATCTTGAATATCATTATTCAATCCACCAAGGAATCGATCTATGGTAGCCTCTCAATCTTTTTTGATGTTTGCACGAATCATGAGAACATTCGTCTCCTTATAGCATTCCTCCACACTCTAACTATATTACACTAGTTTCCTCAAACTTTGGTTTACCTCTCGATGGTAATGAACAAATACAAACATTCGCCTTATCAGAACACATGTAGTGTCCAGGTCATAAGGAATTGCTCTTTGCTATAACGTTGTGATAACATAAACTAATACCACCATGCGAAGGCTTAGGCCCAGAGCTTCAGAGGCTAACTTCAACTTCTTTATAGTGGCAATTCAAGACCATCTATGTCGTCATTTCCCATTTCAAATACTCCCTTGCATCACTATTAATAATGAATGTAGAAATTTCCATCTTTGTATTGCTAATGTCGTCACCATCTTGGTTCCTCACTCGATGATTGGATCTCGACGGTGAATCATCCTCATAATCAATGAATATACTCATCCTCATTCATTTCCACAAATTAGGGGTTTTGAGCTGCTTGTGGTTCTTTCCTTGGTTGTTTTTGAAGAACTCTTTGAGTTGCATCTTCCATCCGATCAAGTCATTGGTTGACAGCCATAAGTTCGTCTCGTAGCATTCTAGAGAATTTTACCACCATAAGTTGCATCTGCATTTGAAATGGAGTCGCTATTTCACCTTGATGTGGCTTATCGCAATGACTTCCTAACTTTTACATAGAAAGATGACACCAAAAAAAGCCGTTAGAAAAATCATACAGGATAGAAGATAAATGAATCTCACAGTCACTCAAGAATGTGTTTCTTACTCTCATTTTCTTTTCTTAGATTTCCTTTTTCTGATCTAAATAAGAACTCGAGGACTGAAATTTCAAAGTAAATTCTCACAAATAAAAATCAAACCATGTTGCTACAAGTGTATGATGTAACTCATTAAATTCTAGTTCCCAAAGCTTGATACACAAAACTTGAATTCAACCTTTCAAATGATTGTTTACCTCTTTTTTTCCCGACTGATAGATCAATAAATATAAGAAACTACATAAAAAAATAAACAAATATAGATAATTCTAACTCAAGAATGGAGCTATAAAAGCATTTGATTGATGTTCTATCGTTTGTAATACGATGGAAAGACTAAAACCCTATAATAACTTGATAAAAGAACCTAAACCCAGACCTATTTATAACATGACTCAAGAACTCTAAATGGTATGGTGTTGATGAGTTGATGAACACTCGGATTTTGAATCCTAGAGTTGTGTAGCCATATCTCAAATAAAAAACAATTTTCTTTGATCAAAATCAGCTTATTTCTTTTTAGAAAGAGTTGTCTTATTTTTATGGATCAAAATAGAGATATAAGGAAAACACTTAAATAGTAGGACGTTCCTTGGCTTAGAAAATCACAGCTCAATCGAGCGTATAGTAAGATTTTCGACTAAATGTTCGTTCTCTTCAATATGATCGGCCACTGATCATCTCGTTTTCATACGTATTTCTTGCACGATTTTAGAGACGTTTACGATATAGATGCGATGTTTACGTATGATTTTGTATCCGTTTTACTTGTTTCCGTGTTTTCATGTTTTTACAGATTTTAATGCATATTCGGTTCATTTTGGAGCTAAAGGACGTACACGAGACAAAGTATAAACATCGAGGATCATCACGGAACAAACGGGACGAGAATCAACGAAGAACACCCTTGCCCGCGCGGGGCGTTTAGTCGGCAAATCTGTCCAGCAACTTGAGCCCGACCAGGGCACACCCAAGCCCGACCGGGGCACCCCTTTGCCCGACCGGGGCACTCCTATCCCGACCGGGGCACCCCTTTTTCATCACGTTCTTGTGCGATCTTCCGCGCCGTACCCGACCGGGTCATTTTCTCTGCCCGCTTGGGCAGCGACCGTCACCTGCAACTTAAAATAAGTTAATTTGACTTAAAACAAATGGAAGTTTATGGGGGACTCATAAAATAAGGAAAACGAATTTAAAGGGATAAAGAGGGGCCAGAGGTCGAGATTCATTCATTCATTATTCAGTTCTTAATAAAGGGAGAGAGGAAGAAGGTTCTTGCGAAGTCACGTGTCTATGCCTCGAGGGAGGGTAGATATCATATTAGGATCGTCTGTCTTAGATAACTTAACCGGGATTGCGTGATAGATAGATTGATTATTGGTTTCGGTAGTCTTGTGGTGAAACTGGATTCCTAGAACGTTTGTCTCATCGTTAAGAACTAGTTTGTTTATTTGCTTTTAGTATTTCATTCTTCAAACCATATTTCGTTCGTTAGCAAGTTTGATTAACAGTTAGAGTTTAGGTTGTGTTGCGTAGTCTCTGTGGGATCGACACCTGAAGCACTACACATGTGTTGTGCACTTGCGGTAGTTTAGATTATTTATTTAACTTTGATAATGACGTGTGGAAACACGAGTTATAATTTTCCTAGTCCACTTCACCGCAAGTATACGGATCGTGTAGTACCAGGGTCGATCTCTAGGG
>CM071868.1:23121362-23134276 GCA_036759665.1 Gynandropsis gynandra | reverse complement strand
AATTAAAATCAAAATTAAAATCAAAATTGGGTCAAAATTGAAATCAAAATTTGGTCAAAATTGGGTCAAAATCGGAGGGGGTTTAGGCAGATTTGTGATAATTGAGGGGGGAATAGGATGAGGTCAAAATCGAGGAGGAATAGGACTAAAACATGATAATCGAGGGGGAAATAGGCTGAAACTGAAAATCGAGGGGGGAATAGGACGAGGGTCAAAATCGAGGGGGGAATAGGACTAAAGCATGAAAATCAAGGGGGGAATAGGCTGTTTTTCCTTATTTTAAAGATAAGTTTTGGTGTTATCTATTCATTTTCCGTTGTCTATATAGTAATTATTATATCATCTACGTAAACTAGTATGACAATGGTTTCCATCCTCCTGAATTGAAAAAACAAACAATTATTCATTTCACATTAATTATAACCGTATTCGAGTAAGGCATTTAAAAGAGTTTGATACCAGGTATGGAGAGACTGTCTCAACCCGTAAATTGATGTTTTCAACCGACACACCATGTTGTTATTGGGTTTCGTGTATCATATGGGATTCTTCATATACATTTCATCCTATAGGTCGTCTTGTAGGAGCACATTCTTGACTTCCAGTTGTCATATATTCCACTTAAGGTAGTATCAAATGATAATAGGATATGTACATGTGTAGCTTTTCTACGGAATTAATGTTTTTTGTGTAATGTTTTTCGTATGTTTGTCTGAAACCTCTCGCCACTTGCATCTGACTATCTTCTTTCATTTGAGAAGTTTGATAAGATTCCATGTTTTATTCTTTTAAAGAGCTTCAACTTCGTCATCCATGGTTGTTTTCCATGAGAGGATGGACCATGCTTCCTCATATGATGTGACTTCATCAATGCTACCAATTCGACTCACACAGACTTAACGATCATTAGGTAGGCCAGTCATATCATAAAAATATTCGATAAGATAAATGATGATAATGTTAGAATAATGAACGTAGGGAAGAGATTTTAAAAATTACTTGGTTTGAGACCACTCTTTCGTGGATCATTTTCATGGTCCTCGATTCTTTCTTCATCCATAGGTACTTCTAATCTTCCTTAAGATCGAATTTCGGTAAATTCCTGAATCGATTGTGGTTCGACCTCCTCATGGTGGAGGTTCGAATCCTATGGTATATGGAATCGTTGCTTTTATTTATTGTAAATTTGTATTTGATCTACAATAGATCTTAAATAACTAAAAAGATCATATGAATTTACCATATTTTTTAGTTCAGTCCAATTATTTTGTAAGTAAAAGTTTTGAGTACCATTGAATTTGACTCATACATGTATACGATGACTCTTGGGATGGTAGCATTTGAATCCATTATGTATGGATGAGTAGCCAACGAAGTTACATTTGATGTTTTTCGGCTCGAGCTTACTTCGTAATGTGTCATCTAAAAATACATAGGAAACACACTGTAACAATCTCGGGAATAGGAGTGTCCACCATCACATCCAAGGGGTGGCTACATGTGTCATTGCTCAAACACATTTATAAAACAAGATAAATATTTGATTTTGAAATAAAAGTGGTCCAGACCATAAAGTAAAATAAAATACATAAAAATAGAAATAAAAAATAAGTACGAAATGCAAAATAAAGCCTATCAAGACCTCTTGCATGCCTCTACCATTAGTCTGTTGTGAGCTCTGATGTTGCTGCTCAATCGCATTGCTCTTTTTATTCACCATAACATCTCCATGTACGACAGACCACAAATAGGGTGAGTATAAAAGACGTACTCAGTGAGACCAATACGTATACGTACTTCATGATATGTCCCACTCTTAACTAAATAACACAAACTAATGATATATCATTCACTAAAGGTACGACACTAGCATATCCACTGATTTGACTAACTACAGTGATCCATCGTTTGAAAGGTTACCACAATCGTAGTACAGTACGACGACGACCCTTGATCCAAAGTGTCACAATACTAACAACGTTACCTGATACTCCTCACTCGACAATTCTCACCAACACGCTCACACACACGTTCTTCCAAATGTTCGAGTGTGAATCACTCGATCGAACACGCTAGATAAGATGTTCACTCGACTTTAACATCGAAATAAAAATATGGACGTTCTCTAACCTAAACACTTGGTCGAACAACAATTCTCTAGATCATCTCTAATCACTTAGACAACCCATATACAAGTCATCAATCATCATACAAAAATTTTAGGGTTTAATCCAATCTTCCATTGTAATGTATCAATTCTTCCATTATGATCCTAGAAATCCTATTGTGATCGTGCCTCGTTTTCAATGTAAAAACTTCTCCACAAATCAACAACAAAACTGAATTTTGGATGGGGAAAGATCATCACCTTAGCTTTCCTCGATGACTTAAAGATTATATAAATATTCAAATTGGTGGAATAATAACAATGAGAAATATAGAATTTTACCAAAACTCCGATTAGAATTAAACCACGAATAGAACACGGCGAAAAATTGGCGAATTTTCCTTTTCCTTTTTCTTTTCGCTTATCTCATTTTCTTTTGTTTCTTTCTTCTCTTTTGTTCTTTTATCGATCGTGCAAGTATCTTCTTTTTCTTTTTTCCTTCTTCAGTTAACCCTATTTCATGTTATTATGTATATATATATATGTATATATATTATTTGTATATATATATAATCATTGGGCTTGATGTGATTTATAATTGTCCTCCACTCCAACAGAATTTGTTCTCGAATTCTATGTCTTTAGTTCTTACAATAAAATTTCTATCCAAAGTATTGAAATCCACTTAAGCCTTAATCGGTTCACTTGGTTGTCCACGATGCGTACCAGACGCTCTGCATATGTGAAATGTTTCTTTAAAGTTATTGGTGGGTCAATAAGTATTTTATCCGGTACTGATAAATACTTATCAACAAAGATACATGAAATACATAATGTATCCCCTCTAAAGAAGCAGAAATTTTCAACCGATAGGCGACTACCCCAATTTTCTCAGTCACTTTAAATGGATTCGTAAACCGTAGTGATAGCTTGTTTACTCGGCTCTCACGTAATCTCCCTCGCCTCACTTGAACTCGCAAATGTATCATATCTCTGATGTTAAACTCAACATCCTTTCTGTTTAGATCAACATAGCTCTTCTAATAATCTTGAGCCGCATTCATTTTCATCTTAAAAATTCTCAATTTTTCAATAATCTCCTCAACAATCTCGCTCTGAAGATAGATCTCTCCCCCACCTCAGTCCAACACAAGGGTGTTCGATATGGTTTCTCGTATAATGCTTCATATGGCGGCATCCTCATGCTAGCATGATAACTATTACCATATACAAACTCAACAAGCAGTAAATGATTCTCCCAACTACCAGGCTACCCCAATGCACATGCTCGTAATAGGTCCTCAAGTGTCCTTATAGTTCTCTCAGATTTTCTGTTTGTCTATGGATGATACATGGTACTCATGTGCAATTTGGTTGCTAACTCTTTTTGAAATGCTTGCCAAAGACGTGTGGTAAATCTCCCATCTCGATATGACACGATGCTTGATAGAACTCCATGTAAGTTTATAATATTCGCAATATATACCCTTTCAAGTCGATTCATATAAAAAAATAGTATTTATCGAATGAAATAAGCCGATTTTGTTAGTCGATCCACGATCACCCAAATGACATCCTTTCCACTTTGTGTCCTTGGAAGCCCATCATCTCCCATTGCTATTTAGAAATTGGCAGACTTTGCAATTTTCCGCTTGGTACTTGGTGCTCCACTTTGATTAATTGACACATTGAACATTTCGTTACCCATCAAGCGATGTTCTTCTTCATCCCTGACCATTGATAAAGCTGGCAGATATCCCAATACATCTTCATTGAACCCGGATGAATCGAAAATTTGGATTCGTGTGCTTGGATTAGAATCTCTTCTCTGGTCTCTAGATCTTCGGTATACAAACTCAACCACTGATCATCATAGGGTCGTCTTCCATGACCTGGTACAACTTGTACCTCGGGTCTTTCTGATTACTACGAATCTTCTGTAATCTTTCATCGGATAGTGTGTTGTGCAAATTCTACTCAATATACCAACTGGATCTTTTGCTTGGAACTCCACACTCACTGACTTAGATTGCACTGTCTCTAGTCTCAAAGCAATTATTTAACTAATCAAATCACTGAATTTTTGCATAGCCACAACCTCAACTTTCTTACGGCTCAATGCATCTGCAACAACATTTGATTTCCCTAGATGGTATGCGGATGTCTGATTACGTAATCTGCGATAAAATCCATCCATCTTCCCTGACGAAAATCAGCTTTGACTGGTTTATATGTACTTTAAACTTTTGTGATTTGTAAACATTTGTACATTCTCTCCATAAAGGTATACCCTCCAAATCTTTGACGCAAAGGTTATGTCATCACTAAATCATGAGTTGGATAATTCTCAACATGCTTACGTAATTTCCTTAATACATAAGCAATCACATTATCTCCCTACATAAATACATCCTAATTTTGTCTTTGATGCATCCGTGTAAACTATGTATGGAATCCTTGATTGTGGTAAGACTAAGACGAGTGATTCTGTTAGCTTATCTTTTAGCTTTTTGAAGGACTCTTCGAAATCTTCATTCCAAACAAAAGGTATGTCTTTCCCTGTAAGTCTCATCATTGGTTTTACTAGGTCAGCAAAGTTCACAATGAAATGTCGGTAATACCTTGTTAACCTAAGAAAGCTCCTCATCGATGATATGTTTTTCGATTGCTTTCAACTTACGATCGCTGATACCTTCTCAAAGTCGAGAGAAACTCCTTCATCTGATATGACATGTCCCAAAATCCCACATGTATCTTCCAGAAAGTACACTTTATCAGTTTCATAAACGATATAAATACATCTTAACTTCTAATGGACATCTGAATGATCGAAAGTTTTACTCCAATCGGAACATCCAGTCCTTCTCCTTTATAGGAGGTATCGCACAGCCACAAAATGGCTTGGTACCCCATTTAGCAATGTGATCCATGAATTAGAAATAATTTGACATCTCTACATGCCTTTGATTAAACACTAGAGGAGGCGGCGGTGGTAGTGGTAGTGGTACTTGTGGTTGCACATGCAGCTATACTAGTGGTGGTGTCGTTGCCTGCAACGGTACTTGTGGCGGTGCTTGTGGCCTCATCGAACTCTCCTATTGGTCATGTTGTTGAATTTCTGCCAATAGCTCTCTCAACATTCTCTCCTGACATCTCTATCTATCCCACTTTCCGATCTTTGTCCCGATGATTGGAACTGCGTACGACAATCGGAATGAGAGCCTTCGCTCATTCCGCGACCAAGAGCTCTATTAACCATCCTCTTGGTACAGTCCGCTACACACAATTAACCACTATTAGCTTTCTAATTGTGGGAAATCAAAGGTTTTAATTTTCTAGACCACTGTACTGCAAGTATACGGTACGTGTAGTACCAGGGTCGAACTCTGGGGACTTAGTGCGAACGTTAGAACTAAGAATTTACAAGAAAAAGATCGATCAATATTTGGTTATCAAACTAGAAAGTAAAGATAATAAAGAATGGTGAAGCTAGACTCAATAAGATAGAATACAACATGTTTCGGGAATGTAGGGACATGTAATGGATGTTTCTATGAAACATGAAATCGGGTTATATCAATCGATGGGGAACTAAAATCTAAATCCAATACTTAGGGAATCAACGTTACTAATCTCCCGATGCAGCAACGGAACGTCTAGATGCATGAAAAAGTAATGGGGAATTCAATCTCAAATATAAAAAATGACTCTCCCAATGCCTATATCCTACCTAGAGAATTAACGTCACTCATCTCCTGATGCAACGCGGAAAATCTAGATGCACGAAGAACGATAGGGAATTCGACCTCTACTGTAAAACACAATGGGAACTCAATCTCTATTAATGGAAATGACTCTCTCGATGCCTAAATCCACTATCTATGAGATAAACGTACTCACCTCTCGATGCGGTAAATCTATAACCTAAACGTATGAAGAACAATGGGAGTTCTACCTCGATTATTACCATTCCTAAATAGATTAACCGATTGGTCAGATTCTCATTAATCTAATTCATTCTAGGGTTAATTTCGATACTCAAATCCGACTCTCACGATGCTTAGATGAATGTCTAATCTCATTCAAACAGATCTAATCTCACTCAAACGGATCTAGTCTCATTGAAACAAGTGATCAATAAATATGAACACATTAAGCACAACCTATCGAACCATGAGATTGAACAAAACTGAAATCAAGCATTAGGAACCAAGCTATCCACTACGTAGCATCCCTAACCCATGTCAAAGAGAACTACTCAGAAATCATAGAGAAACAAACACGGTAAATATTCATCTTCCCAATTTCTCCAAGTGTGGCCTCTGGCGAATCCTTCGGTTTCCCAAAATCTTCACTTCAGGAATGCTATCTCGTCCTATCTTCTGGGTTTACTCCTTCCTTTTGCTTCTCTCCTTACTGGTTTGTTTTTAAACTTCACGCTCATTCAAATGGATGTTCGTGTGATTCGCTTGGTAGTTGCCATGCAAGCCCGACCGTGCATACCAATCAGCGCGACCGTGCAACATTTTCCCTTGAAGTGTCAGACCGTCCATTGGACAAGCCCAGGCGTGGAACACCTACGGGGTTTTTCTGGAAATTAAGCCTGACCATGCTGGTGAGGATGCCCGATCGTGCATATATCTGCATCTTCAGCAAGGTCGTGCGTGTGTAGTTGCCCAACCGTGCTACTTGGATGCTTTCTCACCGTTCGTGCATTGAGTGAATCAACTAAGGAATAAATTAGGTCAGGAATTTTAGAAGAATAATTTTAGAGATTTCAATTTTTATGAAAAGAATTAGAAGAAAATAAAACACTAAGAGAAGATAAAGAATAAAATATGAGGGAAGGAGAAAACGAAATGAAAATAGAGCACTAAAGAAGAAGAGGGGGAAATTTAAGAGAACGACTCATTCATCGTAAGAATTACAATCATATCCTCATCAAACCAAATGTGAAAATCTTCATCGTAGTCTCGATTTGCTTTCATGGTGACATTTTGTAGTGGTATGTTCTTAAACTATACATGTGTGAAAAAGGAAGCATGTGAAACATAGAAATTTTAGGAAGCAACAACAGGAGAATCGAAATGATAAAATCATAACTTCCATAAATAATGAGAATTTTTTTGTGATGAACGTTGATGTTTATACGAGTATCAGTGAGAAACATGTGTGTATTTAAGGTTTAAAAAGATAGGGATTGAAGTCTTAAGAAAATGGAGTCGTGTTGCACCATTTTGCGTGCAGTGCTCGGATGAGCACCAAAAAGTTATTGGTTGGTTATCTTACAAGAAGATGTAAATGTCGAGATTTCAATCCAGGGAGTGAAGATCAGAGAAAAAAGTGCTTGGTTGATTATCTTACAAGAAGATGTAAATGTTGAGATTTCAATCCAGGGAGTGCAGAACAGAGAAAATCTTGACCGAACATATGAGTGCTAAAGTTGAGCATTTTCGTTGTAAATTTCGATTTTGGTAGTGTGAGATGTTCTACCGAGTAAGGTGTTGTTTGGATCGAGCATTTTTTTATCATAAAGGTGAATTTGGTCACGATTAAGAAGTTGTGAATCACTAATGTGAACAATGATTGTGGTGATGCATCTTGAGTCTTTCGGAGAAGTTTCAATTCCCCAACAAGCACTAGGGAAACTGGATGGGCTTTGAGAATAAGGTTAACCATGAAGGTCGAGTGTAAGGGTTTGGTGTTTGTGTGAGGACGCCTATCTGGTGAGAGACTTGAGGATGTGAGGTGAGTGATGTAACACCCCCATCCCGGAACTACCTCGGGAGTAGGAGTGTCCACCATCACCTCCAAGAGGTGGCTATACGTGTCATCGCTCAAATGCATTTATAAAACAAAATATATAATTTATTCAAAAATAAGAATGGTCCGGACCAAATAACAAAACAAATACGTAAATATCATAGTCGCACTAAATGAATAAAATAAATACGAAATGCAAAATAAAACTCATAGAGACCTCGTGCACGCCTCTCTCATCAGTCCGACGTGAGCTTTCATGTTGCTACTCAACCTCGTTGCTCTTTTTCCTTGCCATACCATGTCCATCCACGACAGCCCACAAATAGGGTGAGTATGAAATACGCACTCAGTGAGATCAATACATGTACGTAATCTGTGCCACGTATTCTTCCGCTTGAACTGAATATCATAAAATAACGATATCCAAGGTCTAAACTAAAGATATATAGAAAACTCTACCCAACCCGATTAATTATCCAAAGTCTAAGACTAGTACCACACTGGATCATAACCCACAGAGTCCACACGACTCTAGCTCGGGCATACGCTCGCAAAATTCAAAGGATCCCAGCACACTGAAGATCTCGTAAGGTCACAACATACCCCAGCCATCAGTACAATACAGGGCTCCATCGCTCGAAAGGTTACCACAACCCCAATACAGTACGACGCTGGCAGATCGACTGATCTTACTAACTCGACGCTCCGTCGCTCGAAAGGTTACCACAACCCCAACACGGTACGACGCTGGCAGATCCATTGATCTGACTAACTTGACGCTTCGTCGCTCGAAAGGTTACCACAACCCCAACACGGTACGACGCTGGTAGATCCATTGATCTGACTAACTCAACGCTCCATCGCTCGAAAGGTTACCACAACCCCAACACGGTACGATGCTGGCAGATCCATTAATATGACTAACTCGACGCTCCGTCGCTTGAAAGGTTACCACAACCCCAACACGGTACGACGCCGGTAGATCCACTAACTTGATTAACTCGACGCTTCGTCAGTCGCAAGATTACGACAACCCTAGCACGGTATGACGCCGGCCCAGATCCAAGTTTCGCAATAATAATGTCATTGACCCGATACTCCTCACATGATAACTCTCACTGATGCGTTCGCACACACGCCTCTTCCAAAGGTTCGAGTGTGAAATCACTAGATCGAGCACACTAACAAGATATTCACTCAGCTTAAACACCGAACCCAAATATCGACATTCTCGACCATAACACATGGTTGCACATCAATTCTCTAGATCATCTCTAGTCACTTATACAACTCATATACTTATCATCAATTCTCATGCGATAAATCTAGAGTGTAATTCAATTCACTTGTAGCGTCTCACTTTTTCCATTATAATCCTATAAATTCTATTGTGAGCATGTCTCATTTTAAAAGTATAATCACTTACATAAATCAATCACAAATCCGAAATTACGATGGAAAAAATCATCACCTTAGCTTCTCCGATGATTTGACGATTCTGGATAATATTGCTAGCAACAACACCGATCAATTCCCTATTATAGATCCATTCAATCCCATAAATTTCCATAATATAAATCTTCGAATTAAGAGAATAATCACAAAAATCTATTTAGAGATTTACCGTAATTTCGATTAGAATTCACCCACGAAGGACGTGATGAAAAATTGAAGGTTCTTCTCCAATCTATCTTTTTTCCCTTTTCTCTTCTTCTTTCTTCTTTTTTTTTCTCTTCTCTCGGTTGCATTCACCCACGGCTGCCACTTTCCTTTCTTTTAGTTTTTTTAAACCCTAATCATTAATATATATATACATAGGTAAGTCGATGATACCGACTTACCTTTACTTATGGGTATCACAAGTGCATTTAATGGGAAATACCTGGTTAGAGACAACAATATCGTGGTCTCTTGAGGATCATGACGGTAGGCTGTGATTTGGTGGGACCGTGAGAGTTGGAGGCTAAGGTCGGTGGACCTTGTGAACGCTATGGTAGTGCTGTAGTCTAACGAGACTGTGCGAGCACATATCATATTGACTAGATTTTTGTGAAACTATTCGAGTGTTGTGTTGATAGGTTGGGGTTGGTGGAACATGCGAGCTCTACGGTGAGCTGGAGTTCAATGGGATCTTACGAGCGACGATCATGGCGAGGTACTAGTCGATGAGTGCGGATGTTTATTTCAGGTGGTTTATCTATTGTTTTTTAATTGTATATTTGTATGTATTGTTAGAGACTGGTTGGATATACGAAGATTTTACATGTTTCGATCTCACTTGGTGTGTTTTATCATATTCACCTCCTTTGTTGATTATTGGAATGGATAGGTCAGGAAGACACGAACGACAACTAAAAAATAAGTGCCAAAGGTGACGTTGAACTCTTCCCAAGGAGTATTTTATCTACTTATATTTTTGTATTGTATTTTGTTTCTAAAAGCTATGTCCAAGATATTGTTTTGAAATATCTGTTTGGATTTTTTAGGATTTGGTTGTATTAAATGAAATATTTATATTATACTAGAAATCAAGTCCGCGCGATGCGCGGTTTAATATTTTGTTATATTAAATATTGCTAAATTGTAAAACATATATATTTATTTTTATATAAATTTTGTGATATAAGTAATACAATAAAAATAATCATTATGAATAAATTTAGACTGGTTAATATATATAAAAATATTAGTATATAAATTTGAACTTTAATTTTTTATTTTAATATCTATATTTTTTCGAAAAAAAAGTTTAATGTACTTTAGAAATACTCACATGAAAATAAGATAAATCTTTTTCATTTAAACACACAAACATATATATATATATATGAACGAATCTCAATTTGATAGTATTGAAGATGTTTCTCAACTATTTCTCTCAAATATTCATATAATTTACCAATATTATTTTAAAATATTTTAAACATCATTAGTTATTCTTTGATCACAGTTTTCCATTATCTAAATCGATTTTGTCAACCTTGATCATCCTAAATATCATTAAACAACTCTTTGAATGATTTTTTTACGTGATTCATCAATTGTTTCATTCAATCCATTTAATGAATCTATTCATATAATTTTTTGTCATTTTTGTACTGGATATTATATGTTCTTTTGTATTTATAAAAACAATTAATTATATTTCACATGAATTTGAAAAAAAATAGGTAACATAATATATTTTTATTTTTATTTAATAATATTATATAATTTTCATAATTTATAAATAAATACATTTTACAACTAATACAAATATTATTAAATTATTTTACAAATAATAATAATAATAATTGTTATTATATTGAATACTTTTAGTTGTAATTATTCTTACATAAATAAAGTGTTTGATATTTTAAAACAGTACGAGGAATTCATATTAAAAAAAATATATGAATGATATTAGATTTATTTACTTTTTTAATAATTAAATTAATATTAAGATTAAAAGTGTTGAAATTATTCTTTTAGAAATATATATTATTAATAGAGAAATAATATTTGTTAAACAACTATAATTAATGAAAAATTCAAAATGATATGTATGGATAAATACTTAATTTTTTTAATTTTTTTCTATTATATTCCTAAAATTTCCTATTTTAAAAAAAATCTAAAATATATTTATTTAAATTCTAAAGTATATTTTAGTTCAATTTTATTTTGATCTTATATATTTTTGATGTGAATCACTATAATATGTAGAATCATTGGTATTTTAATCAATTTAAAAGAAATATTTTTTCTTTTTTCTTTTTCATATATATTAAATTTTTCATTATAAAAAATTTCTATTTTATATTCATTTAGAATTTAATAATTTGGACCAAATTATTGGAAAAAAAAGATTAATAATAATTGAGGAAATAAAAAAAAGTAATATGACTTTTTAATAAATGTTTTTTATTAAAAAGACAAATATTATAATCAAACAAACTCTTTGATTGCAAGAATTTCCATCCATCACTTCATGTTTCTCCAATTTCTCTTTTACAATATATACACCTCAATTAGCAAGCAAAATATAAACTTCTAAGCCAAATATATTTTATTGGAAAAAATCATTTTCAAGTTGATAACACGTAATCCGTTGTAGTTTTTACGTGATTCTTAGGTATAATTTTGAGTAGATTACTTAGATTTCACTCATTTACCGAGTTTATTCGAGGACTTCATCTACATTTCGTGTTTTGTGTAGGAAACGAAGACATGAGGAGAAACGCGAGAGATTGTGGCGATTTAACCCTGAAAAAGTAGTTGAATGACAAGGTTCAACTTGTGCAAGGCCATGGACTGAAAGTGAACACTCAAGCACCGAGCGAAAGGAGCGGAAACAACATTTCAAGACATGCCCGCTCGGGCATTGGAAGTCTACACGATCGGGCTAAGTGCTGCCAATTACCCCCGTAGCTTTGCACGACTCGGGCACTCAACTAACACGACCAAGATGGAGTGCCCGCTCGGGTGGAATTGGAGTATCCGCTCGGGCTAATTGATGCCAAGAAATCACCGTAGGTTTGCACGACTCGGGCTCAAGAATCACACGATCGGGCATGGTGCCCGCTCGGGCTAAAAGGAGGGCACACGGTCGGGCAAGTGGCCTGCACGAGCGGGTAGAGGCTATGCCCGCTCGGGCCCTTGAATTTCTCAACTAATTCCTAAGTTTTGGAACGGCCAAATTAAGGGGAAATCAGATCTGAAAAGGGGGTTTTTCGAACCAGATTAGATCAGAGAACATTCAGAGACATGAGGGAAGATTGAAGAAGGAAGAAAAGACGGAACTACAGATCGGGATAAAGGAGGATCTATTGAAGACATCGGTTTATGAATAGGGAGTCATCTCATTCTCTATCTATGTCGAATTTAGAATTCTCTTGTGTTTCCTTTGTTGTATTCATGTTTGAGTAGATCCATTGCCATGGGTTAGAGAGTATTGCCATGTCGTAACGAAGTATTATGCTTAATGAATGGTGGATCTTAATGCTTTCATACTTG
Source organism: Gynandropsis gynandra (assembly GCA_036759665.1). Classification (NCBI taxonomy): domain Eukaryota; kingdom Viridiplantae; phylum Streptophyta; class Magnoliopsida; order Brassicales; family Cleomaceae; genus Gynandropsis; species Gynandropsis gynandra. Next base: position 23,121,411 of record CM071868.1, on the reverse strand, counting down.
TACGCCACTCGATATGAATGAATTTGGTATTTGATCATGTTTTCAGATT
>CM071868.1:23075197-23118349 GCA_036759665.1 Gynandropsis gynandra | reverse complement strand
AACTCTCGATACCTATGGTGCTTAGTCATAAGTTTATCTCGTCGATTAGTTTAGTTTAGTTTGTTTGCAATTCCATCATCATCCAATTTATACGTCTTATCCATTAGTTTAATAACTTAAAAGCCGCATCAATTCCTTGTGTTCGACCCTAGTTACTATACGATCCGTATTCTTGCGGAAGCGTTAGTCTAGATATTATTACTTGAGTTTAACGCACATCACAAGTGAAAGTTTCATAGAGAATGATGACATATTTACATATACATGAGATTGTCTTCTCAAGAAAATACTATGTTTACATATGCATGAGATTGTCTTCAAGCATTTGATATGAGAGTAATCCAATCGATAATGATATTCCACATAATGAAATCTAGTGTACAGAAATCCATGAGAAAAGTCACGCACTATCCGAAGTTTAGTTCCAAAGTGTACCAATTTATCCGAAAATCAAACGAAAATCAAAATATACAATAGTTTGATAGAGTTGTCTCAACCTTCATTCAACTCTACCTTCGTTAGTTTTTTATGATTCCTCATAGTTCATGTAGCGTTCTTTGATTGCATCGACACTGGGATACCATAGGAAAAGAGTTTGCCTCCAAGGGAAAAAAACAACAATACCACCTCGGCATCGCAGAACGTGGCCGGTTAATTTGTCTTCTTGAACAAAGTAATCCTACACTTTGTGAAGGAAACATGCCTAATGGTTGTGTCATGCATTTGCTCCAGCTCGATCTTTCTCCTACCCATTTTTTTGTTCCTAAATCATAAAGAAAAACACAGATCTGTTAACAGTATGAAAAAACCATTATAAAATAGGATAAATCTTCAACTTGGAACATCGTTCATCATGTTAAAAAATAGAGATTAATAAAATAAACAAAAAGAGTCTACATCACACTGTCAAATACCTTATATAGAGTTGCAAGGGTCTAGACTTATGATAATGTAGAGGATCGATGGTAGTTTTTAAAAATCCAGAGAATTGTATACTAACCAAAATCTCTTCCATTGTTTCTCTGGCTTCGACGGACAAAAGTGTGAGTGATGGCTATGAGACTGGAAGGAATATGGACCTGAATGACAAAGATGAAACCAACAGAGTTTCAAGTGAGAATTTCATCATGAATCAAGTGGTCGAGTAAAGCCCATGGAGTTCTACTCTAAGAATGTTCAAAGTATCATTTGAATCCTTGACATGCTTAAAACCAAGTCATTATCTAAATCGAAGGTGATCATAATACGAACACATTCAAGAGTTATAAGGCTGACTTGTCTGTTGTTCATTTTCATGCAATGATAGGTTACCTTCTGCACAACGTGAGCCAAAATATAAACCAGAAAGGTACCTAAAGAGAAGTGGAAAGTAGTGTAGTTCTAGTGAGGATGGTCTCTTCATTTGTAGGTACTTTTCTGAGCATTTGCGCAGTGGCACTGAAGTATCCGGTCCTTCCTTGAAGCTGAGAATTTATTAGATTGCAGCTAGAAAGATACAAGTGCAAAAAAGCAAACTTGTTAACAATAATTACTCAATGAAATGGATAGGTAGGGATATTACTGGCTGCATGGTTATAGGAATTCACTTTTCGCGAGACAATGTTCTTCAAGGTAGTGTTTATGATATGCAGTCTAGACATACTAAATACATTTTTTGGGGGTCTTTAAATCTTGTGCACCCTCTTACAATGGAGTTGCTTCCTCCTGTGTAGCTCATGGTGGTTTTCCATTAAATAGAGCTGAAACAGAAAATGAACCAGGAAGGTGCAGAAGAACTGATGGAAAGAAGTGGAGATGCAGCAAAGATGCATTACCTTTTCAGAAATACCATCCAAGGTACATGCATAGAGGGGTCAAGAAGCATCCAGCAAGCGACAATGCAGAAGCATCCAAAACCCTTTGTCAATACTTGGCCAAGATTATGATTGTGATGAAACCACTAATCACATCAAAAATGTGGTGGACCTAACTTTACATCATGCAAGAAAGGTAACACAGGGTTTTGGATCATGATCCTTGAGTTATTTTCCTCACCTTTTTAACCTAAATCACCATGAACATCACTTAGTTTCACCTAAGAATTTCTCCTAGACAAAAATAAGGATGATGGAGCAATAACATCAAAAAAATTCCACCAACCTCAAAGAACCGATTTGCATCACCCAAAAACAGACTCGAAATGAACAATTTTAGCATCCAGTGAAGAAACGTAACACATTAATTTCATCCCTAAGCATAACAAAATAGCCATCATAGTTCATTCAAGAATTTTGTCATACACTTGATGGTCAAGAAGTTTGGATTTACCTTCACCAAAAGGGATGGTGTCGAAATTCAAGCCGCTGAAAGTTTTCCAAGACATAGAAGCTATATGAAGGGAAATTTTATAGACAACGGTTATTAAATTCCACTGTGGGACGCTACCCAAGCACCTACAATGAAATTCACGATTTACTCTGTCAAGCTCCTTTGGTAAGGTGTATAAAAGGGAACGAAAAAAGAACTATAATGGAAAAGAGAAAGGAAAAACAAAATTGTAGGGGTTGAATTGGACTCATGCATCGTTATTCACCGCCTCCATCTCTTGCTTCAATATGCTGCCTCCCCGAGAAATCATCGAACGCGTCGAAATTTGATATTGATTCACACAAACTTCACCGTCTTCGCATAGTCTCTCCGAAGCTGTGTAAGCCTCCTCCCACACAACCTTCACCTTTTTATATATGTATATATATATAAGTTCAACAACAATGGTGATTTCAACGAAGGAGAAATACATCTAGAAAACTGCAATAGAAGTGGGGTTTGATAAGATGGTTATGGGATCGATATTTAGGGAAGGGGAACCCAATCAAAGAAACGATAGATATTTTCCCATGGTCCGTCGTCGTCAGCGTACTCTTCACCACCAAACCGTCGCGCCTCCTCCTTCCTCTTCAACGCCCTTCTTAATGTATCATTGAAGATTTATTAGTTTTTGTTCGCTAAGTAGTGGGAGATGGAGAAAGACATTCATATGATCCGTGAAAATGGTGAAACGTGAGAATTAATGGGGGGTTCTTTGATTTTTTAGGGTAGAGAGATAGTGGAGAGAACGACATTAGACATTAATATGCCTAGGAAAACGGTGAAAAAGTTTTCACAAATGAAATGATTTAAATTTGGAAAAATAAAAATAACAAAATGACAAGTGAATGATGTGGCAGCTTGAACTTTCAGCATTTTTGCTCTTTTTTATATATAGATTTTAATGGATGATTCCGGGTTGTGGGCGTTACATCATGTCGATGGCTTATAGATATATTTTTGTTTGGTGAGTTGTGCATATGGAACTACATATGTTCGTATATTATGAAAATTCATGTGGACTTGTGTTTTGTGTCAAATCTTAAAACTTGGTGGTGTAAGCTCAGTTGTCAATTTGAGTTGTTAATTTTTTCAGGTCATATGGACTTAATGTTGATGAGGAACACCATTAGTTAAATCATGTTGGATTTTCGTTTGTACTAATACAAAGTGCATATACATATTGGTTTCATTGGGTGCACTTTTTGTATATCTATTTGTACAATGTAGTGATAGATAAATTGTGGGTATAGAAAATGATATTGAGACCAATGGAAACAACAACGTTGGTAGAGGTTAGCAAAGAAAAGCGTGCACATGTCTAGATCGGTTTTCAATGGAGATAACAATCGTTTTAAAGCTTTTTATTTTTTTTTTCAAATTTTTATATTTTCAGACAATCATTTCTAATGTATTTTGCAGTGTTTAAAAACAGTTAGTTAACCTGTCAAGAGCGTTTAATGCTGAAACGAATTAATTGATGACTAGTTGATATTTAGATATTTTTTATCTTTTTATTTTTAGTATCAAACGTTGAGATTAGACGAAAATTTTTAGAAAACTACTATTTGGTTTTTTTCATATATAAATTATTTGATATCTATTCTTAATAAATACAAATTTATTTTTATTTAATAAATTTGAGTTATAATATTAGCGACCATCTTTGGAAGGTGAGATGGATGTTTTGTTAGTCTTTATCAAATTTAGACCTTCGATTTTGTGATATGTGATTGTTTGTTTGAACATATATATTAATATATTTAAACATTAGATCTTCTAATTTTTATGTAATTTATAATTTCATTCATTAATGGTCTAATACTTAGAGTTTTATTGATAAATAACATATATATATATATATTAGAAACATATAATATATTAACTTGCCATTTAAATGAATTATTTTATGTTTAAATTGTAAAATAAATTTATGATACATTTTAAAATAAATATTAAATTTGAAATAGAATAAATTTTATTGCGATTTTATTATTATTTTACCCACAATGAAACGAGACAATATGTATTTAAAATATATTAATAATTTGTGTATCTTTTCACATTTAATCTATCCGAATTTCACAATTTACCAAACACATGATTATCCATCAAATTTCGATGATAGACATCTTAATTCGATTATAGTAAACCAAATCAAACTAAATCGAATAATCGTACTTCAATTCAATTATATATAAAATAATTGATTGAATATAAAAATTTAAAAACTGATTCGATTCGGTTCTAATTTAGTTATTAATCGAATAATAATAGATAACAAAATAATTATTTAAAAATATTAAAAATATAGATAAATGATATTTATTAAATAAATATTTATGGAATATATTTAAAATAATTTAATATTAAATGTCAAATTTAAATAATATATTTCCTTTTATTTTGTAAAATATATTAAATATTTAAATTATTTGAAATATTATTATTTATTTATAATTTTATATGATAAAATAATCTATTTAATCTAAACAATCGAATAATAATTGATTAAAAAAATTTCAATTTTACTTGTCTTTACAATATTTTATTGATGTAATTGACCGAATCTACAATGGAATCAAATTAAATTGATTTAAATTATATTATTATTTGCTTATTCTTTGAAAAATAAAATAATTCATATCGATTATATAAAAATCGAAACCGAAATAACAATTCAACCTCTGATTTGTCTCGACAATGAGGCTCTCATTTGCGTAAATATCTGTAACCAGTAATGGCATATTCGTAATTTCAGCGTTCGCTTCGGACACGCGTCATTACTTATTATTGAAATTCATCTTTTTGTAATCTTCCAAGAAGGCGCAAGGAAAGAGACCAAAGAGGAAGATTGAAGATTCCGAACTACCTTTCTTCAAGGTGGAGCAGAGACCAAGGAAACCGACGCTAATGGAAGGATCAAACGACATCGTTTTGGAGGAGGAAACGCCTGCAGTGGAGGACAAGACGGAGAAGATAAACCAATTGAAGGCGTCGCAGGGCACCTCCGTTGTCGTAGACGGAGTGGCGGTGGAAGCGGGGCCGAAGATGGCGGCGGATAACGTCGGAGAAGGGAAGAGGGAGAACGATACGCCGCCTGATGACGATTGCTGCCCAATCTGCTTCGGCTCCTTCACGATTCCTTGTCGAGCAAATTGTAGCCATTGGTATTGCGGTAAGTGCAACGTTCTTCCGTTGTGATTTTGTGATTCTTCTAAGCTCCTTGCTTCACTCTTTTTTGGTTGCTCGGGTAAAACTGAATTAATAGAGTAGAGGCGCTATATACTCTGCGAATTTAAGCCTGTGAAATCTGTGTGGTTGCCTGAAACATGAAGTTTAAGGTATTGTATGATTCTCAATAATCTGGAGAGCTGTTTTTCCGATTAATGAAGAAATTACTTGTCAAGTTCTAGTTTTATTTGTGGTGTTGGAGGCTTGATTTAGGGTTATAGTTCTTGCTTTTCAGGAGACAGCATTGTGGTAGCTTGTTGTTGCTGATGTTTACGTATGCTTTTTTACCTTATCAGTGCATCTGTTTTCATCACAAGGTTCGTCAGCAAGAAATCTATGAAATTTGAAGCATGATGCTTGCATTAATTCTTTGTAGTTCTTTTGACTCCGTATTCCATTGATTCAATAGTTAAGTGCTGTCATATATTTTTTCCAAAAAGAGAAAGATTTCACCACTAATCTAACTAGTTTTCATTTGAGCAATTTGCTCTGTATGACAACTGCTTTATTCTATTAGAAACTGGTATTTCATATCCTCAGTGCCTTCATCATTATTTGTGACAACTTTGAACACTGTTCTACCGTTTAAGCAGGCATTTGCATCCTGCAGTTCTGGAACTACTCCGCTGCAGCTAGGCCTTGCAAGTGCCCCATGTGCGCCCGACATATCATCAAGTTGACACCGGAAGCATCCTTGCAACAGAGTCAGGAGCCAGAAGTTAAGGAGGTTCTCGCCAAAATCCGGAGGTATAACCGCCTTTTTGTTGGAGGTCTAACCGGTCTTGTTCAGGTAGCCTCTTTAACTGTCACATAGTGGTTTTTCCTTAATGTTATCGCACTTCTTTTTTTGGCCATGTTTATTTTCTTCTGACCATACAATTACCTTGTTTACTGTGTTGCAGAAGGTACACGAGCTACCTTTCCTTATGAAGAAAATGTTGTGGAACATTATGGACCCAGATAGAAACAATCTCTATCTTCACGAAGTTCGCCTTTTAGCAGTTAAGGACATCCTAATCTACTCTTCCCAAATTTTTCTTGGGGCCTTGATTTGCTATAATGGTGGTATGTTTTCTTGGTTGCTAAAGTATGTTGTGATTGATGGAGGAAAGACTCGTAATGTTCTGTCTTCAGTTTCTCCCGTCGAGCAGGATCACTAAAACTTTCTTATTTCACGCAGATGTTCATGAGTATCCTCTATACTGCCACTGAGTTTGACTTCATCGCCACAGGTAAGTTGCCTGGCACATCCCACAGAGTAGCAATGGCTTATTAAACATCAATATTCTTTCCGGGTAACATCTCTGCAAAGGCCCTTGAGTCAGTCTCGTTACAAGCACATGTCTTTTTAACTTGTTCAGGGAGCCTAGGGATCATGAGGGTGTTCGACTACGGTGCGGTTGCCTTGGTAATAACCCTGCGCTTGGTCGGCATATTCCGCAGGAGACGACTAGCTCAGCGGATCAGGCATCTAGCCACAGCCGAACTTGAATGATATCAAAAGGAAACCTGCAACAAGATATAATGTAATTCAATGGCAATAGGAGGGCATCTGTCTTACTCGTTTTTTGTTCTGTTTCCTTTTTTGGAAGAAAGTGTTCATCCTTTAGTTCAAAGGATTTGCACAGCTTAGAGACTGTAAAAATGAACGATGACTCTTGTATAGTTGTTGGTGTTGGAAATATGATTCTCGAGAGAAAAATAGGAAGGATAGAAATAACACAATAGAAAAAACACAAAAAAGAGGATCGGTGTTTGAGTTGCGTTTTTTCTATTATATTTCATCACAATTTATACGAGAAAAATTACAAAGGATTAAATTATCCATTATCCCATTAACAATGGTTAATGGACCATTAATCCCACTATTTCCATTATCTCTAGTAAATAATCCATTCAAACCATTAATCCACTAATAAATACATTTTGAAAAATTTAAGAAAACAAAAAGAATTATCCAATATTTGCTCCTTTAATTCTTGTCATGTTTTCGTGAAATCTCGACGATGCCAATTTTTGTGCAGTTCTTGAAATCTGACACGTCCGAGTGGTTTTGTGAATATGTTTGCGAGTTGGTCTTGTGTAGAGGTATATTCGAGGACGATCTTCCCATCTTCAACGTATTCCCGAATGAAGTGAAACCGAGTGTCGATGTGTTTGCTCCGATCGTGAAAGACGAGGTTCTTGCTCAACGCAATAGCAGACTTGTTATCCACCCTAAGCTCCAGGGCTTGAGTTTCTGAGCCAATGAAGTCACTCAAGAGTCGAGCTAACCAGATGCCTTGACAAGTTGCAGTTGATGCAGCGATATATTCTACCTCACATGAGGACAAAGCCACCACCTTTTGCTTCGCTGACTGCCAGGTGACGGGGCTATCACCAAGGAAGTAGAAGATTTCGTTTGTGCTCTTTCGTGTGTCGATGTCACCTGCCATGTCGCTGTCACTGAATCCAACCAGACGTGGTTGACCATCACACTTCTTTCCGTAGAACATCTCATAACTGCATGTCCTAAAAATATACCGTAACACGTGCTTCACTATCGTCATATGATCTTCGTGTGGCTTCTCCATGAAGCGACTCACGTACCCTACCACATAGGCAAGGTCTGGTCGTGTGTTCACAAGGTACCGAAGTCCACCAACTATACTTGGTCGGTAGCTTCGACCACTGGGCAAGAACTTTCCTTGCTAAGCTTCAAACGTGCTTCCATAGACGCCTTGCATGGGTTGCAATTGGTCATGCCACATCTCTCCAATAATTTCTCTGCATATGCAGACTGGCAGAGCATGATGTCGGTTGCACTTTGATAGACCTCAAGCCTGAGATAGTAGGTCAACAACCCGAGATCACTCATCTGGAACAAAGTCTTCATCTCGGCCTTGAACGCTTTACCATCGCCTTTTTTTGACCCGATAATTATCAAGTCATTGACGTAGACACCCACGATAAGTCATGATGATCTTCTACTCCGAGTGTATATCCCATGTTCTGAGGTACTCCTTTTGAACCCAAGTGACTATAAGCTTGCATCTAACTTGGCGTTCCACGCTCGTGGTGCTTGTCGAAGTCTGTAAAGGGCCTTATGCAGGCGTAAGACCTTCTCTTTGTGGTTGTCATCGACGAACCGTGGTGGTTGTGTCACATACACATCCTCTTTTAGCACGCCATTGATGAATGCACTCTTGACATCCATGTGATGGATTTTTCACCCTTCGCTCGCTGCTAAGGCCAACAACAGTCGTATATACTCTACCGCGAGCCACGGGCGCAAGACTTCGTCCAAGTCAATCCCCGCACGCTGCACGTATCCTTTTACAACCAATCGCGCCTTGTGTTTAACAATGGCTTCATGTTCGTCACGCTTTACCTTGAACACCAACTTGAGTCCAACTACTCGATGACCGACAGGAAGGTCGGCGATTTCCCAAGTACCATTTTCATTGATTGCTTTCATCTCCTCAAGGATTGTTTGTCACCAATGTTCGTGTTGCTCTGCCTCAGCAAAAGACGTTGACTCTTCTACCGTGGTAAAGTGCAACTCTTCAACCTCTAAAGTACGAGATGCAAACCCCCATGGTGATGATGGTCCGAGAATTTTGTTAATTGTGCGAAAGCGTATAGGTGCATCATCATGATCTGCATCAAGTTTTAGTTCGACATTTGTCGGCGGCGATGCAAACTCCACTGTCTCTACTGTTGTACTAAGAGTTTGAGGGGACTACTGAATCGTTTCTCTTGAGTCTGGTTCACTCGTAGGTGATATATTCAATGCTAAATGGCTCAGTGAAACGATAGCACCACCCTTGTGATGGGTCTTCCAATCTCATTTAGCCATTTCATCAAAGACATCACGTGTCACATTCACCCGTTTGCTGACTGGATCATACACTCGATATGCCTTTGACCCAACTTCATACCCAACAAAGATCATTGGCGTGCTTTGATCAATCTTCTTTAAACTTGGTCGTGTGTCCTTAACATGTGCGATACAACCGAATGTATGAAGGAAATGGACTGTCGGTTTTGCACCATGCCAAGCCTCGTATAGTATCTTTTCATCAAGACTACGTGTTGGGACGCGATTGAAGATAAAGACTGCAGTGGTCACAGCATCACCCCATAATTTTGCTGGAAGATCTTCTACCTTCAGCATGCATCGGGCCATGGCCACAATTGTCTAGTTGCGGTGTTCAACGACTCCATTTTGCTGTGGCAAGTAGGGGGTCGTGAATCGTCGTTGGACTCCCCTCTCGGTGCAATATTCCTTAAACTCTATCGATGTAAACTCACCTCCATGATCAGTACATAGCACCTTGAGCTTCTGTCCCGATTGTACCTCTGTCGCAGCTTGGAACCTCTTGATTGCCGCTGGAGCTTGATTCTTCCTTACGAGAAGAGTGAGTTACATATAATGATAACGACTGAAGTCATCTACGAGCAGTAGGAAATAACGATTCCCACTTGGTGTCATCGGTGTGATGGGCCCACATTTCACCATGGATGAGATCAAGAAGATCTACTACACGTTGTCGCGCCTTCTCCGGAAACGAGTTCCGCCTTTGCTTTCCCACGAGGCAACTGTCACATACCTGGTCAACTTGACCAATAGGTGGCAACCCATGTAACGTGTTGTGTTGAGTGAGCTTCCGTAGTGCATTGAAACTAATGTGGTTGTATCTTGCATGACATTTCCACGATTCTTCAGAGCTTCTCGTTGTCAAACATACCGGTCATGCAATATTGAGGCAGATCGAATATAGCCTATTGGAGGATCTTCAGACCCATGCTAATTATTTATCGTTGCGGATCTTTGATAGTCAAGATACCCCATTTGATGATTGTTTGGCATCCAGAGTCGTCCAACTGCCCCACACTGATCAGGTTTGTGGTAAGTCGAGGAATGTAGTAGACCCCCCATTAGTGCACGATGCTCGTCGTTCTTGCATGAGAATAGGATCGTTCCTCGTCCTTCAATCTTGACGATAGATCCATCTCCAAACTTCACGGTTCCAACCACTAATTGGTCAAATTCAGAAAACACAGCATGCACACCTGTCATGTGATTCGTCGCCCCGGTGTTAAAGAACCATAGATCGCCTTTGTACTCCTCTTCACGACTTAGATGAACAGTAACCTTCGTCTCCGCAAGGTGGATAGGACCCTTATGTGATGGTGGTGACCCTAACGGTGTATGTTGTGATGTCGGTGAATCTAACGTGGTCTCATACGCCTTGACCATAAGGAGTGTAGGCTCGTCGTTATCCCCGTGGGCCAGATGTTTTTCTTCATCTTTGGGCTTTGATCGACAATCCCTAGCCCAGTGACCCATCTTACCACAATTTCGACACTTTTTCTTTTGATCTATCTTGGTTTTCGCTAAAACTAGATCCACCATCTGTTACGGATTTACGACGTCGTTGTTTTTTACGACGTTTCTCTGACTTGGAGCATCCAAAGGAACAATCTCCTTGTTTTCGCCCCTTCATTCGTGCAATCCATTCCTCTTCAGTAAGTAAAAGTATACCCCCTACCCCGATGTGGGTTCCAACGGTTCCGTTCTTCTGCGGCCTTCAACCTCCCAGTTACCTCTTCCAATGAAAGGGTTGATAGTTCTAGCAAAATTTCAATGGACAATGCGATCTGTCCGAATCTGGGACGACTCGTAGGTATTTCTCAACCACCTTATGTGGCGGTTCAGGATCTCCGAGAATGGCTATCTGATTCACTATACTGGAGAGACACATGGCAAAGTCATCCATCGTCTCACCATCACGAAAAGTTATTTTCTCATACTCCTTGCGTACTTTGTGAACGCTAGTCTTACGTGCTCGATCAGAACCGACACACATAGATTCAACCGCTTCTCAAGCCTCTTTCGTATTCTTCTTCACGGCGAGTGAAGAAATCATCTCAATGGATGGATTACACACGTTCTAATACCAATTGTTGGAAATATAATTTTCTAATAAAAGAATAGAAATATAGGGAGAAGAACACAAAAGATTGGAGTTTAAGTTGTGTTTTTTTCATTCTATTTCATCCCAATAAAAATTATAAAGGATTAAACTGCCCATTAATTAATGAACCATTAACTCTATTAATCCATTATCTCTACACCACTAACATCTAATAATACATTTTAAGAAAAATTAAGAAAACAAAAAAGAATTATCCGGGATGTCCCTTTATGGGCTATGCCCCGTGAAAATATAATTTCGGAAACTTCGGACTTTCAGATGTAGCAACGGACAGCGCCGTTTCCTAAAGTTCAAACGGCGTGGTTTTGATGTTGTAATTAGGGGACGGCGTCTCATCATTCCGACCATAACGTGGAGGCTCTGTATTCGATTTTCTCTTCACCTGCAGACACAAAGCTCAAAACTACCTCTCCGATTCGAACCGCGAAAGGATTGGAGCGAGGAGAATGGGTAGTCGTACGATATCGCAGGAGGCCTTTGACGAACTCGTGAGGGAAAACTTGGAGGATCTCGGCATGGAACCTTCCGAGGCTCTCGAAGACGCTATCGAAACCCTCAAACTACAAGGCGTCGATCTTTCTGGTTCATTAACTGTTTCTCTATCTTTTCGTCTGTTTTCCCGACACTATCTATTCTCGTTTTGAGTTTGATTGTGCTACAATGGCTTAAAAGATTAATGGATCTCGCTGTTGTTCTGTTGTATTTTGGGACACTGAGATTGAGTGATGTTTCTCGCATTTTCTCTTAAACCAAAGTAAAAGGGGTGTGTTGCTTTCGATCTGATTCTGTTTGTGTTTTACAGGGATCATTACTTGTGTTCCAGGAGAAAGTAGCGTCAAGGACAACCCGGTTATGGCGGGTTTGGAAAGGTTGAAGCAACTTGGTTCCATTTCTGGGGATAGTCTTCGAGATGAGGATTTGGATGAGATATCGGGTTTGTTAGACAAGCTCACCGAGCTCTGTAGCAGTCAAGAACCAGGAAATGCGGCAATTGCAACGAAAAATGGTGCTGTGGAATTGGTCAGCTCAGTTTGCTCGAAAGCCGGGGCAGGCCAGGGAAGTGTGCGTATTGTTGTTCCATGTTTGAAAGCAATGGCTGTCTTGATACGCGGTATGACTTCTTGTGCACTGGATTTCATTTTCCCGGTTTGTATGTTATCTTGATTGTGTTGGGTAATATAATGTGTGTTTTGATGTCACATTTGATATTGGTGCACAACGTAACAGTATCATCACCCATATTGTGTGAGATTCTCATGTATCATCGCATTGCAGATATTCAGAGTACAGAGGCATTCAGAAACTCCGGTGGACCAGGAATTGTGGTTGGTCTCTTAAGTGATTCCAGTGCTGATTCTGATGCATTAGATGCTGGTTTTGCAGTTGTTGCTGCTGCAGCAACTGGTAATGAAGTTGTTAAGGAGTCATTCATGGAATTGAAAATTGATGAATTGATTTTGCAAGTGCTGAATAGACAGAGTAAAAGCACCATCAAAGCAGTGTATGATGCTATACGTGTTCTTTTAACGCCAGATGACAACCGTGTTGTTGCTTCCCAAGTAAGTAGGACTCCGTAGTTGATTGACATGCCTATAGATAAAAGCATCTTCGACTTTGGAGCACTTTGTTGACATGAACTGCTATTTTTGTTGTGCTCAAAGTCCTTTATGTATGAAAAAGGAAAGGTTTCAGTTTTCAGTCAAACGATTGTCAGATTGTTTCTCATAGATTAATGCTTCAGGTTTATGGTTATGCACGGAGATTTGCCAAAGTAGGCGTTGCAAAGGCCCTCACTGAAGCATTTCAAGCAGGGATTGGTTCTGACAGTTTGGTCTCAGCCACTATTGCGTTGAAGGCAATTGCTGTAAACGTAAGACCCTGATAATCTGATAGGATGTTGTAATTCTTAAAATAAACATTGATTTTGCACTAATCCAACAACAATGCATCTGAAATATTTGCAAATTCGCATCTTTCTTGTTTTCTCCTTTTGCTTTCTCTTTCGTTTTCTTGTAATGCCTTTTTCTCGGGGCCTTTTATTTGGAGATTCCTCGTTCATGTTTTTGTTTAAATCTTCTAAACAGGAAGAGATATGTAAATCCATTGCAGAAAGTGGTGGCATAGACATACTTCTCAAATGTATTGATGATAGCCGCGAGCAAGGCAACAGAATTGCTGCCAGAACATGTTGTTCCCTGCTATCTAAGGTCTGTGATCTCTCATCGTCCACCCGTTCACCGCTTTCAGTTGTTCATTTGACTTGTTCTTTTTTTTCTCTAGTTCATGCTAGGGAGAGTTGATGCTCATCTTTCTTGATTTAAAAGCGCTATAACAGGCCATTTCGGATCTAGATGTGAGAACTTCTGTCTTATATGTATCTTTACCATCTAGTTGGCAGGCAGTGATGCAAACAAAAGCGCTATAGTTGAGAAGGAAGGACTCAATAGACTAATAAAACTTGCTCAGCAGTTCTCTGATGATCCTTTAGTCATACAAGAGGTAAAGGCTGGAGATTCTTGGGGACATTTTTTGTTACATTATGCATGTTTACCTCAAATAATGAAAAGATTTATATGTCTTAAAAAGATGCTTGATTCACTAAACCTAGTCTGTTTAGGAGTCTATTTGATGGTTTTGATGGTCTTCTGGTTTGGAAACATGGTTCCTCATGGGAGAGCGAATGATTGGTTTCTGCGTAGATGAGCTTTAATTGTTCACAACAATACTTTTTTTAAATAACCATATCTATTGTTGGTTCAGGTTATGTCAGTTATAGCTGTGCTCTGTCTGCGGTCACCAGACAATGTGGCCCGTGCTGTAGAGGCCGGAGCAGGCGATTTGGCCATCCAGGCAATGAAAAGGTTTCCTGGTGTGGCTCAAATGCAGCGAAGTGCTTGCAACATGGTGCGCAACCTTGTCGTGAGAAACATAGAGAACAGGTAACTCTTTCATTCTCTACCAAATGACTCCATCTGTTATCAATATCAGTCGTTTCATATTCATAACAAGTCCCGCCAATGACTTTGCAATCCTCTTGTCCACTCTTCTACAGAACTCTACTGCTTGGTAACGGGATAGAGAAGCTAATAAGGACCGCAAAGGCCAACCATGTAATATGCAGAGACTCAGCTACTGATGCGCTGAGAGATCTTGGGATCGACAACTACAATAACTAATGCTCGGTCAGTCCTGCCAAAAACTCGGTCACCAATCCCATGAGAATCTCGCTGCCTCGCCCGTTCATGTTATCTCATGACAGGGTCTGTTGAATCTTTCAGTCACAGGAAATTTTCCGGCCAAAGCACGGGAATAATGCATCAGAAGGAGATTGCTTTGTGGAGTTGCAATGGAGATCCATTGAATCATATTCGGGGTAAACCATATTTATTCTATAACCATATTTTTTTTCTTTTTACAACATTCTCTGCCCAGCGGAAACATGTATCAGAAAATGTTCTTGAAAGATTAATAACCTTTTGTGAGCTTCTCCTATTTGTTAAGAGCATATTCCTCGTCTTCAAGCAACATCACCTGTATTGAAAGCAAACGCAGAATGTTATGATCAATGTTTCACCAATGCCTAGGCTCTAAAAGAACACGATACCTAGCACCTACAGCGTCTAGAAGAATTTAGACCGTTGCCTACACAAGACCGTTTTACACAAATATTGACACGTTTATGCATGTAATCGATTTTATAGGATATGCACACACCCTAAAGTTTTTAGGTTAAAACTGGAAACAAAGACAAAAGACATGTTCGTTCATGAATGTAGGAAGACAAACCTGATTTGGAGTTTCTTCACGAACATTCACTATTTTTCACGAACACGACATTATCTTGTTGACAAGTAAAAAATAACAAATAAAGGAGATTCGGGCGTCACCGCCTGAAAAGTAACACACCCAAGGCGGGCCTGCGCCCATTTGGTATACAATGGTTACGACTTACTGATTTTATCGAAGCATTTTGCTGCACCGCCTTTTCTCCTCATTGTGTCTATCAGCAATCTGCACGAGTTTGTATTCACATAAGACCGAGAGTTGATTACACACTTTAATTCGAAACCCGGGTTTGTTTACTTGTGTTCTTACCTTTTTCATTGCAGCAGCATACTCTTTCTTTATACCAACTGAGAAGCAAAAGCCAAGTAACATGTTAACATGCACGAGCAATTACAAGACTTTGACAATATAAGCTCAGATCACAATACTAACCGTCCTTAGGCTCCAATAGAAGAGCTTTCTTGAAGCTCTCAGCCGCAGCATCAACATCATGAAGAGCCGTATATACCTAAAATACCAAGACACACAGATGTAAACGATTAGAATTACTTCAGTTCGTTGGCAATGAAAGATGAAATCAGACTCAGTTCAGTCAAGATTTTGGAATCCTGTCATTAAAGAACTTCAATACTTGTCCTTGTCGGAACAATGCTTTGACATTGTTGCATTTACCATGCATAGCAAAGTCTGTGTCCAATAAACACCCCTTTTAGGTCACCGAGTTTAATCTTACAGGCCTTCCTCAGACATAACACGGTAACTAAATCAACAATATCGCAAATTTATCAGTTGCACAAGAGAACTAAACAAACATAAGACAACTCACAAACTCAGTGATCATATCTTGGACTAATGTTGCAGAACACAATACGCAGATGAGATTTTGTTGAAGAAGTTTGCATATGTACCAAAAATGAACTCAAGAAACAACTTAAGACCCTTAAAGGTTCAAGCACTAAGACAAAGCGTTAACAAATAATGTAGAAAAATTAACCTCCCATGTTTGTTAGAAAATATAATTGTTTACACGTATATCAACAATTCAGATACTCCTTTTTCACAAGATCTTAACTGATACTAACACAAAATGCGGCAAAAAGTGTCCTAAGAGCACAAAGAAAAATTTAACCGAAGTCACAGATCCCAGAGACCGTGAAAAGCATCACATTGGTAGGTTGAAGCACATATTTGCAATTAACTCACAACAGAAGACACGAACACGAGCTTACAACGCTATTTGTGAAGATTTGTGACTTTGTCTTCCGCAAAGCAATACTCGTCTTTGCAGGACCAAATGATGAAAGCGTGAGGGCCAAATATCATGTAGACAATACAAGTATTTTCTATGTTTTAGCGGTTGAAAACAAAAACATAAGAGAAAAGATATTGTCGACCTTCATCGATCCCATCTTTCTCCCAGCAAATTTCTAGGGAGCGCAAAGCGTTGCGATACTTTCTAAGAGCCATCTCGTTGTTTTGTTTCTGAAGAAATCGTTGTATGTTGGTCAAATACAATGAAGTAGAGTTCAGAAGACAACTAAACAGATAATTAGAAACTGTGGTGACGATACCTTGAAGTGTTCATTTCCGCGCACTTTGACAGAATCCACAACCCCCATCCACCATGATAACTCTGTTGGGATTTCGTTTAGATCAGCCGATTAATCATGGTACATGTCACCATCCTTAAAAATATTTACTATTCCAGCATCAGCACCTTCGGGAATTTCCCCACAATCTTGAATCACAACATCCTGAGTAGGGCAATCCCTCTCATCTATAGTAACTCAATTGCACGAATAACTCCCATTCCTTTGATAACCCTTCCAAACACGACATGTTTTCCATCTATATGCGAAGTACGGGTTGTTGTAATGAAAAACTGCGAGCCATTCGTGTTGGGGCCCACATTGGCCATAGAGAGCATCCCTTTCCGCTCGTGTTTCAGTTGAAAGTTTTCATCTTCAAATTTCAAGCCGTAAATAAATTCATCTCCAGTACCATCCTGAGCTGATATATCTACACCTTGAACCATAAAACCCTTGATAACATGATGAAATAGATTTCCCTGCAATAAAAGTACAAATTCTATAAGTGACTTCTTCTATTTAAAAATCACTTTTTAGAAGCATAAAATGTTCGACGCAATAATAGAAGAGTGCTACCTTATAAGAAAAATAACTACCACCATAAGTTATTTCAACAAAAAATGTCTAAAGCGTATAAATCTACCATGCTCCATAATTTCTTTTCATTCAATATCACCATCTCAAACTAAACTACATCAAATCCTGAACATATCTACCGATAATATGGAGCAAATTGTCAGAAAAATCCAAACTGCAACATAGGATTGACTCCAAAATAAGACAAAATGAATATGTGTGATGTATTTTGTTATACCTTTATAATGGTACCCAGATGACATTCGATCCATATACATTCAAATATCGATTACAAATACAATAATAAGCTCACATCACCACTAACTTACAAGCTGACATGTACAAGATAACCATTATTAAAAAGTAAGAAGCCCTTTTAGTAAACACAGAGAGCTCACTATCATGAGCTAAAAAAAGGCACCAAATGAATTGCAGAGTATACACGTTGTTAAAGTATTTTGATCTTGAATGTTTTGCTGAAGTTTCATGTTTGAATAGGTAAAAAATAAACAAATCAAAGGCTAACAAATTGGATAATATCAAGGGAACTAAAACAATAGAGATTTATTAGAGAAAATCAAAGAGCATGAATTATGGAGATTTGTTAGCAACAAACACATCAAGAAGACCTCTATATAAAGAGTGCTAGTCCTATGAATGAAATAAGACTTCTCCATCAGAAAATAATGTGCCTAAAAGTCTAGAGAGGAGTGTGAACTTAAATGGAGAAACCGAAATAGTGTTTCTTTTACTTTGTGAGTGTATTTACACAAATATTAGATATTGTATTTAGGGGTTTGTGGGAGAGTGATTCGTATAGTCATTCTCTAACCTAAGGCTATTGTGAGAATAGTCTTAGGCAGTCACATACGGGGTGTGTGACGTTTGGGGCTTAGAACTTGGATTCAAGACAGGTAGAGTCTCAGGGGGAGTCAGAGTCTGTATTTAGGTGTACCCAGAAGACCGTTTGAATTAAATAGGAAGTCTTTTGGAGTTTTAAAACTCCACCAAAAGGTCTTGGTCATCTACTCTTTATTTTTTCAATTGGTATTAGAGCTGGAAACAAATTAAAAAGGTAATATTCTTTTGAGATCCATTTAAAGAGCGAGATGAAAGGTTCACGAGATCTATACTCGTATTGCAAACCCGTAATACTCAACTCATCCTATTATGGGTATTGGAAGGTTAAGATGAGAGTTAACATTCCCGAAATAGATGAAGATGCGTGGGGGATGTGAGGTATGGTTGGAATCCTCTGATGGTGATCGACGACAAAGGCAATGACAAGGAGAAACCGCTTGACCAATAGACGTCCGCCGAGAATAGATCATCCACATACAATGCAAAGGCATTAGCTGCAATATTCGCCTTAGTGGACATGGATGAATTTACACAAATACAAGGTTGCGAATCAGCTAAAGGTGCTTGGGACACACTTGAAACAATTCATGAAGGAACTCCAAGTGTGAAGAGAACAAGATTAGATATTCTCGAACATCAATTTGAAAAAATTGAAATGGGAGAGAATGAAAACATGAAAGAGTTTAGTGGAAGACTAAATGTTTTGGCCAATGAAGCACATGTTCTTGGTCAACCTTATGAAGACAAGAAGCTTACCAAGGAACTCTTTCGATGCTTACCTAAGAAGTTCTGGACACAAAAGACAACAATGAACATGTCACTCAATACCGACACAACAAGCTTCAAGGAAATCGTGGGAATTTTGTCTCCTTATGAAATGGAGCTGCAACTGAAGAAGGATCACTTAGAAAAATTCATCTCAAGGTATGGCTCTCAAAGTGAAAGAAAATATGACAGAGGATGACAGACTTGTAGGAGATATATCCTTGTTAGCGAAAAAGTTTAACAGATTCTTAAAAAGAAGACCAGGAGGATACCCCAAGACACACAAGACATACCTAGAGAAGGAAGGTAAATCTAATATTCAATGTCATGATTGTAGAGGATACAATCATATTAAGAACGACTGTCCGAGTGTTAAAAAATGAGAAGCAACCCTGAAAGCTTTGGAGGCAACAAAATGTTTCAATTGTCAAGGTTTTAGACACACAAAGAATGAGTGCCACGATGTAAAAAGGACAAACAAGTCTCTTCTTACTCAAGAAGTTTCTACTGAATAGGATGAAGAAAGTGAAGAAGAGGACATGACAAGTTATGTTACATTCTACAGTGTCATAGCAAGTGAAGATGAATAATCGAATGAAGAAAGTAATGATGATGAGACGACCATGAAAGAACTATACGATAAATGTATTTAAATGGGTTAACTAAATTTGAAGATTTTTAAAGAGAAGAATGCTGCTGAGTCACAATTAAAAGTTGTCACGGAACAACTTATATAAAAGGAGGATGAGGTGAATCAAATCTCGAGTCAACTAGAAGAAACGAAGAATAATTTGAAGTTGTGATCAAATGGAACGAAGAAGCTGGACTATCTGTTAACAATAGGAAAAAAGATTCAAATCATTATGGACTTCGTTACAAAGGAGAAAGCTCGGGAAATGAAATAAAATTTGTTAAAAGTGAAGTTGTGACAAAGATAGAAACACCTCAGATATCATAGAGTATACCTCCAGCAAATGTGAGATCCAAATATCAACAAAAAGAGCAGAGAAGATGTTACTACTGCGGAAGAAAGGGTCACATTCAAATCAAATGCTATCAAATGAATTATTATGATTGGAAACCTCGAAAGACATTCAACAAAAAGAAGAGGATGAAAAGGAAAAGATGGAATCAATTTCAATCATGACGATCTCAAGGAAAGTCACAAGGATGGAATCAATCACGATGGTCCCAAGGTATGTCACGATAACACTAAGGTAAGTTTCCTTTTTGGTCAACACCTAATGTTAGACAAAAAAGGGTGAAAGATATATGACATTAAGGAAGCCTACGAATTAAACAAATTTGGGTTATGAAATCAGATCTTAATTGCAATGTTACTTTCACCTCAATACAAAATGAGCAAGATTCTATATGGTACTTTGATAGTGGGTGTTCAAGACATATGATAGGAAATCTTAGCTTGTTATCAAACTCTAAAGAAAACACCAAATGAGGAAGTGTAACCTTTCAGTGACGGACGTAAAGGAAGCATACAAGGAAAAGGTGACACTATAGCAATTGGACAACCAAAGCTAACTAATGTACATTTTGTACAAGGACTTCAAGCAAATTTGATCAATACCAGGCTATGTGATCAAGGGTGACGTATCTCTTTCTCACATGAGAAGTGCGTTGTCACAAATGAGGATGTAGGAATTTTCTCATAGGAAAAAGAGCATATAACAACTACTACATTTGGGCGGAAGAAGTGAAGTGTTATCATGCTACAAAAGATCCTATTCACCTTTGGTATCAACGTTTAGGACATGTTAATTATCGAACTATTATTAAATTGTCTAATTTTGAGTTGATTCGAGGTATGCCCAGGATTTCAAAGACAAAGGACGTTATCAACAAGGGAATGGCTAGGGCAATGCTACACGGTAAGGAAGTTGCACCTCGATTCTGGGCAGAAGCGGAATATATTGCATTAGGGAGTTGTAGCATACAACTCATTTGGATGAACCAAATGCTGTCAGACTATGGTATGGATTCTAAATCTTTCATTGCTCATTGTGATAATACAAGTGCCATAAACATTTTAAAGAATCCAGTACAAAACTCTAGAACAACGCACATTGAAATTAGACATCATTTTTTTAGAGAGCTTGTTGAGAAAAAGCAATTACAAATTGAATATGTGCCTACGGAACGACAATTGGTTGATATTTTTACCAAACTTCTGGACATGAACCGCTTTGTGAATTTGAGAAAAGTACTTGGGGTGTTCGGGCTTTAATTTAAAAAGAAAAGGTAAAGAATGTGCTTTACTGTTTGAGAAATATGTTAGTAGGAGTATACTTACGCTGATATTGAGGTGCACCTGGTATATTGGAAAAAGTTTTTAGTGCACATATTGGAACAACACTCCTACACTCCGCTATCAATAAAGTATTTGAAAAAAATGTACAATCTTTGATAAGAATGCAACGGAATTGGCTCGGGTCTAAGTGGTGAGGCGGATATCCAACGGCGATATCTTAAGAGCAGAAGGTTAGTAAAAAGAAAAACAAGAACATAAAAAGATAAACAAACAAGAATATTCAAGCATGCATATGCAAGAATAAACTTAAAAAAATGAAGATAAAAGAACAAAACCTACATACTCCGCTATGATTTGATCATAAGAGTATACCTACAAGGTAGCCTGAGTCTAAGTGGTGGGGAAATCCGGCAATTTCGTCGATCTAGAAGTCCAGAGTGTTTGTTATAAATCAGGTACAAAATTTAATTCTGATAATCGAGACGGTAGGACGCTCGTCGAAACTATCGATCAAACCGTCTATATCCACCATATCATCTTCTTCATCAAATATTGGCGGTACCGATATAGGTGAAAGAGGTCGATATGGTGGTGGTAGAGGTGGTGGCGAGGCTCCTGTCAAACCCGCCAACATACCGCCACAACCGATAAATTGTCTCGCTCTCATTTTGTATTGTTTATAATTGTTTAAGTGTTTGGGGGTTTTGTGCTTGAGAAGATTTTAGTGTTGAAATTGTGTGAAGAATGAACACTCGACATTCTATATCATGCCACTCAGATGTGAGTCCTCCACCGTACAGTTCGGAAGATTAGCGATCTCTTGCCATTTTAGATTTGCAGTCATTGTCACAAATAGATCTGGGTTACCATACCATCTACAAATAGTCATTGTGTCGTGGTAATTTTCAACCATATATCTAGGTCCTCCCGTAAATGAAGGTCGCAGTATAATCCTTGTTGGAGTGTGCTCTAGAGACCAATCATTTGGATGATTCTTATTTGAGTATTTTTGATGTATCATGACATTTTCTATAAAATGGTATTCTATTATTTCATTTGATTTACTGTCTGCGTATATAAAGAGATGAAATAATATCCTTAGAAATATAATTTACGATAATCTTAAAATATCCCTAGCCGAGAATCATTGAGAATAAGGATATCAATGTTGCATTAAGACTAATATGTGTAAATTGATATGAGATATCAATTTAACACATAGGTACATGTTAGAGAAAAATGTACTGAGACTGCTCAATGTATTTGGAAGAACTAAGAATGGTCATTGGAAGAGGAACTGCTTAATGTATTTGGAAGAACTAAAGACCAAGAAGGGAAGTGATACTTCTGCTTCAGGTATTTATGTTATTGAAGTCAACTTATCTACTTCTACTTCATGGGTATTAGAAACTGGTTGTGGTTCTCCCATTTTTAATAGTGTGTAGGAACTGAGAAGAAGTAGATCGTTAAAGAAAGGCGAAGTCGACCTGCGAGTTGGAAATGGAGCAAAAGTTGTTGCATTAGTTATAGGGACTTATGTTATGACTTTGCCTGCTTGGCTTGTTTAGAACTTGAAAGTTTCTATTATGTGCCTACATTACTAAGAATATTATTTCTATTTCTTGTTTGGACAAGAAGGTTTTTCATTTATAATAAAAGACAATTGATGCTCTATTTATTTGAATGATTTGGTATATGGTGTTGCACATTTGATGAATGGGTTTTATGTTCTGAACTTTGATATGCCTATCTATAACGTGAATACTAAAAGAATTAGAACTAATGATGGTAATCCAACATATCTCTGGCACTGCCGCTTGGGCCATATAAACAATAACCGCATCTCTAAACTCCATAAAGATGGAATATTGGATTAATTTGATTTTGAATCATTTGAAACATGTGAATCTTTTTAATGGGCAAAATGACAAAAGCCCTTTTTAAGGGACAAAGTAAAAAGGCAAGTGGTGTATTAGATCTCATACATACAGATGTATGTGGACCTTTAAACACACAAGCTAGAGGTGGTTTCTTGTACTTTATTACCTTTACTGATAATTTCGGTAGATATGAATATGTGTATCTGATGAAAACACAAATCTGAATCTTTTGAAAAGTTCACAGTAAAAAATGAAGTACAAAACAAACTTGGCAAGAATATCAAGAAACTTCGATCAGCTTGAGTGTGGGATTGTCTCACAACTCACTCCATCAGCTACACCACAATGGAATGGTGTTTCTGAAAGGAGAAATCGAACTTTGTTAGACATGGTTTGGTCGATGATAAGTCAAACAGTTCTTCCACATTCGTTTTGGGGACATGCATTGGAAACGACTGCTTTTATATTAAACTGTGTTCCATCTAAGTCAAATCAAAAGACTCCATATGAGATATGGACTGGGAAACATACTAGTATATCTTTTAGAAAGATTTGGGGATGTGAGGTTTATGTTAAACGTCAGATGTCCAACAAACTCGACCCTAAATCAGATAAATGTATTTCCGTGGGGTATCATAAAAGAACTAAATGATAATATTTCTACAAACCCTCAAAGCACAAGCTGTTTGTTTCTCGCACAGGTTTTTTTGTAGAAAGAGAGTTTGTTTCTAGAAGAACTAGTGGGAGGACTGTAGAACTTGAAGAAATTCAAGAACCACAAGAAAATACTGCTAACACTGAGATGGAAACTGAACAGACACCACTAGCAGTTGTGGAACTAGAACCACAATTAGTTGAGGAACCGAAACCACAAACTGATGTGGAACCTGCTCATGAGACACAAATTGTGCGTAGGTCTACACCACAGAGATATGGATTTCTGGTGACTCAAGATGGTGATGTAATGCTCATGGAAGATGATGAGTCTACGACCTACCAAGGGGCCATAATGAGCCCGGATTCTGAGAAATGGCTTGAGGCCATGAAATTCGAGATGGACTCCATGTATACAAACCAAGTATAGACTTTGGTGATCTACCTGAAGGGGTGAGACCCATAGGTTGTAAATGGATTTTCAAAAATAAAACCGACATGGATGGTAATGTTCGTACCTATAAAGGGTGTTTGGTAGCAAAAGGTTTTAAACAAGTTCATGGTATAGACTATGACGAAACCTTTTCAACGGTTGCGATGATCAAATCCATAAGGATTTAGCTTGCGATAGCTACATACCATAATTATGAAATCAGGCAAATGGATGTCAAAACAGCTTTCCTTAATGGAATGCTCTTTGAGGATGTGTACATGACACAACCTGAAGGTTTTGTCGAATGCTGAAAAGGTCTGCAAGCTACAGCGATCTATTGATTGAAGCAAGCTTCTCGGACTTGGAATCTTCATGTTGAGGAAGCAATCAAAGGGTTTGGTTTCATCAAATGAAGATGAACCTTGTGTTTACAAGAAGGTTAGTGGGAGCATCATAGTTGTTCTTGTGTTATATGTAGATGACATATTACTCATAGGAAACGATATCCCTACCCTGTAGTATGTAAAGACTTGGTTAAAAAATTGTTTTTCTATAAAGGAAATAGGTGAAGCTACCTATATACTAGTATAAAGATCTATAGAAATAGATCGAGGAAGCTGATTCGACTAAGTCAAAGTACATACATAGACAAAGGGCTAAAAACATTTTAACATGCAAGAATCTAAGAAAAGAACTTTGCCTATGGTAAGTGGAAAGTTTCTCTCTAAACAACAATGTCCTACGACAAAATAAGAGAGAGAACGCATGAGTAAGATTCCATATGCATCTCCTATTGGATCTATCATGTACGCCATGATATGTACACGTTTCGATATATCATATACCTTAAGTATGACTAGTAGGCATCAAAGGGATCCCGGTGAAAGTCATTGGATAGCTGTAAAGAATATTCTTAAGTACTTGAGAAGTGCTAAGAATGCATTCTTGGTATTTGGAGGTGAAGAAGAGCTCATTGTAACGGGTTACACTGATGCTAGCTTTGAAACCGAAAAAGATAATTATCAATCGCAATCTGGTTTTATGTTTTGTCTAAATGGTGGTGCTCTGAGCTGGAAAAATTCTAAACAAGCTACAGTTGCTGATTCTACTACAGAGGCTGAGTACTTAGCTACATCAGAAGCAGGTAAAGAGGCTGTTTGGATCAAGAAGTTAATATCTAAACTTGGGTGGTTCATAGCATAGAAGATCATGTTGAGATCTATTGTGACAACAATGGTGCTATAGCACAGTCTAAAGAACCCAGATCGCACCAAAGATCCAAACATATGCTCAGACACTTCCATCTCATTCGAGGAATCATGGAGAGAGAAGACATTAAGATATCCAGAGTACCAACAGATGAAAATGTCGCGGACCCTTTGACGAAGCTTCTGATGCAGCATAGGAATTATCGCCATACTAGATCATTAGGTATTAGAGATATATCCGATTGGTCTGATTGGTCTTAGCGCAAGTGGAAGATTGTTGGAGTATGCTCTAGAGACCAATCATTTGGATGATTCTTATTTGAGTATTTCTGATGTATCATGACATTTTCTATAAAATGGCATTCTATTGTTTCATTTGATTTATTGTCTGCATATATAAATAGATGAAATAATATCCTTAGATATATAACCTAACATAGTCTTAAAACATCCCTAGTCGAGCATCATTGAGAATAAGGATATCAATGTTGCACTAAGACTAGTATGTATAAATTGATATGAGATATCAATTTAACACATAGGTACATTTTAGAGAACAATGTACTGGATCGATCTGCCATGAGATTGTTACATGAATTGTTATATGAGTATCATAGCAATTCCCATAGTGATTATGGTATATGTTATCCTATGACTTGCGATCGCCAAAGATCTTAACATAAGAAATTGCATGCATTAACACAAAACGTCACTCATAAATGGATGGACAAATAAGATAGTGATTGGGTATGCAATTTGCTTATGTAGTAAGATGTTGGTTGATCGAGATAAAGATTTTACCCTCCTATATAACAGGAGTGATGTCACGAGCTCACAAATTGAACTAGATGAGTATGATACGTTACATGACTCATTGCTTAGAAAATAATGATTTGTTGCTAGACACCGCTCATTATTTATGAACAACGCAATGAGAACCTATTGGGTCGCACACAAAGACGAATGGAGTTGGATATGTAAATGGGCCAATCCTATTATGAATATGAATGAGAATAATTCGATTTATTAGGGCCAATTCTAATTGAATGGTGAATTAAATTTAATTGGGCCTAATTTGGCTCATTTAGATTAATTGGGCAAAATCCTAATTAGGGTTTTAAGTTAGGGTTAAATCGTTTTCCCTATAAATAAAGTGTTTAAGCTATGTTCTTGAAATACACAAAAAAAAAAGGAAAAGGCACTTCACCCAAAGTAACCTAGAAGCCAAAACCCTAATCTAGCAACTAGGGTTTTCGACCCAATCCAGATCTTCTCTGTCCATGTGGATACCGATAGAGACAGGGACGGTTCGCTGCTGCTCGTGACTCATAGATCCAAGCTTTACATTACATCAAGGTATGTCCTAAGAAACCTTAATCAAATCTGCCTCCGAATCATATCTCACTAAGGGAAAACCGAGAAAATTTTGTGTTTCCGCTGCATGTTTTTCCTCTCGGTTTCCCTTCAATCCTCTTACCTATAACTTTACCGCATTTATCACCCTTTTCATCTACATAAAAAAAATGTACATACCAAATAGTAATTTCTTTTGGTTATTTCTTGCCAAACGGATCAATTCTTGCTCAATGGTAGTGTATGCATCAAAAACATACTGTTGGACTAGACGACCACCTTTGATGATTGTTTTGCCTTCAGATAGTTGTGTATGGAGTTGATAAGCATAAAACTATCGCATTGTTACATAAGAGTGTCTCACTTTGTTTCGAGAGTCACAATATGGTAACTCCTCGTGAAACCCGCTCTGACCATAAGGAAACAACAACGGATACTGCAAGCTCATAAACAATGGATGAAGATCACTAATTTTATAAAGCTCACCTAATGACTTCAATTGTAAAATGACATCTCTTTCACCAATTTTTGTTGATAAATCTCCAACAATTAAACCTGCAACTTCATCTCCTGCAGGTAGCTCATATTGTTTTCCTTTCTTACGTGGCTTGACCAATCCTATGTAAAATCAGCAAAATCACCTTTTTCATATCGGTCACGTGCCTTTCGGAAAATCTTTGCTAGATGATTATGATTATCAACCATTCGTATCATATCAGCAACGATGTGTTTGTCAAGATTTCCAGCGGATGGAGTACAAGTAAGCTATTGATACGATTATGAACCTCATTAATTGTATTATATATATAGAATTGTGCAAACTTGGGCGTCTCTCCTTGAATTGGTAGAAGTGATCCTATCTGATGATTATTTTGCCCATGGATTCTAAAGGTGAAAGGCCCACTTCCCGATGTAACAGAATGGTCTATCTTAGCACCTATGGATGTGAATGCAATGATTGAATTATAAGCTCTAATGTTTGCTCGGAATGAAAGTGAATTTTTGTAGAGCTCTTCTAGTAAAGGTGGAGGTTCAGGTACCTTTGTTAAACGAATGCGTCTTTGCATCGTTGCAATTATACAAACCTCTATGCTGCATCGTTGAAACTCTCACGAAAGATGATCTAGTACTATATGTATTGCAGGTTAAATCATACATATTAAACAAAAGTTTGAATAAAACCTAATGTGCACGATCTTGCAAAACTTTCACAATATATAATTGTATGTAGTGTTTGAAAATGGAGTTATCCTGAAGATATCTTATAAATGATACATATGTTGAACATACCTCTAACTCGATTACGCAACTTCTTTTCCAACGTAAGAGCTTTCGTATGGTCCAAGCAAATTTATATTTTTTTGACATATCAAAAACACCACCACATGTTAAATTAAAAAGATTAATGCTTTAGGGAAAAACATAATTTCATATATTGGAGGTTGATAACATATAAATCGATCAGCAAAAGTTGAAACCTATTGTCTTCAAGTTAGCTATCGAAGTAGATTGTATTGGCTTTGCATGTGATATATATTTGTATAAAAACCACAATCTACTT
Organism: Gynandropsis gynandra; assembly: GCA_036759665.1. Taxonomy (NCBI): domain Eukaryota; kingdom Viridiplantae; phylum Streptophyta; class Magnoliopsida; order Brassicales; family Cleomaceae; genus Gynandropsis; species Gynandropsis gynandra. The sequence continues at coordinate 23,089,856 of CM071868.1, read as the reverse complement.
TCTGGAGATAAATATCAAGATGAATATGATTAATTAAAAATATGTAAAATGAGTAATTTTTATTAAATATGAGTATAAATTAAAATTACATCTCTATACATTTACTGATTATTGAATCAGTTGAGTTATCTCCAAATTCAATTTTTTTCCAAACTCAAGATGTCTAGGTTTTCTCATGTTGACGCTATTTCGGCTTGCACTTTTGTGATCAATGAAATCCTAAATATTAACCAACCGTCAGTAAAAATAATATATATAATGTGACGTCGCGGAATATTTAATTTATCTTGGTAAATCTAGTAACATGTTCTATTTATTATAGAATAAAAAACTAAATAAATGTAAACAATTTTTATATTATAAATTATAAACACAAACCTAATTAATAATAAAAAACAATAAAGGTTCCCTTTAACCCATCCATGGCCGATGGCAATTTTAAGTAAAAGAAATCCTAAATTCTGGTTCAGAAGCTCGAATGTATCGGATGAACACAGACGACGATGGAACACTATGAGAGGAAGATTCACCAATGGAAAACTGACCAATTGTCGGTGTGAGAGGAAGATTCACCAACAGAACACTGACCGATTGTTGCAGTGAGAGGAAACACAAAATCGCTATGAGAGGAAGATTCACTGACGGAACATAGACCTATCGCTGGCAATATACCTTTTGACTGGCGAAACGGGAAACAGGATAGCGGGCTACACAACGACTGACGGGTGGGCTACCTTTTAACAGGCGTAACAAAGCAGACGATGGTGACCTACACAGCGACTAACGGGCGGGATACTTTTTAAGTGGAGAACGAAGCACATGACGGCGGGCTATAAGACGACTGTCGGGGGAAAGGCATATGGCGGATTTCAAAGAGGTACGCTCTTTTGGTTTAGATTGGGCATTTTCGGCGTCGGGGTATTTGGCGATTTTAGTGGTTCTGTCTAGTTTTTCTTTGGTATGTGCATGAGTGATATAAAGAGTGCTTAGGGTTGCTTGTTTGTGTCCAGTGTTTTGTCGTGTATAGTATAACAGAAAGTTTCCTTTTATGCAAAAAATTATACCTAACCAATTTTCTTTCTTACCATATTTTGCTCTGTAATCATAATTCATGTATTATTCTTAATTTATCACCGTTGGTACTATTCAAGTTTCTTCCCTATTTGCTATATCTTGTTTCTAGTAGCTCATGTTGTATATGTTTTTTCTACAGCCTTGAACTTACACGTCCAATAACATCTGAAATTTGTCATATAATGTAAATGATTAGACTAAACAGCGAAATGATGGTTCAATAAAGGAAATCCATTGTAGGCTTCGATTTAATCTTAATTTCTTAATAAAAAAGAATCCGGAAGCGAAATATTTGTGTTTTCTAGGGATGATATCTCATCATAGGTCTTCAAATGAAAAAGTTCCTTTGGGATAGTAACAGAATTTTCAGAAAGTGGCATTATTTTTGTGGCTACTGTTACGTGTATTGCAATTGGAGAACCTGTCAGCTTGAAGGTTTAATTTTCCTTAACCACATCAAAACATTCAAGTTGAACAATGCTTCCTTCGATTAAGAAACTGTTGAAATGGGTAAGCAACATGCAACTCAGCGTTCCTTGCAGCATAGATGCCTGCAAAAGTAACATAATTTTATATTTAATTGTTTTTAAAGTAATATAAATATGAGATAGATTCATAGGAGAATAAACTAACATCTTCATCAATGAGCAACAATTCATTCCACATGAGCTGACCCTTTTTGTTTGCATTGCGGGCTTCCCAAACGCAGAAATATCGTGCAACAGTGCGCTGAAGACAGTGTCACACATTCAGCTCATTGAAGGTAAGGTGTTGTTTCAGCATAGATGTGTTTTGTAATTTGCAACTGATCCATTATACAATAGAATAGGTATGGTTCATAGGATGTATGGAGAATTTTTTAGAATTCTAATATGTAATTGTAAACGTGAATAGGTAGTATTTATCCTGTAAATTTTTTAATTATGTGTTAATTTTTTTTTGATGTTTAATGTTTTAATAAAATAGATTAATGGTGAGGTTAATGCTGATCCATTTGGACAGTTTGGTGCAGAGAAAAACTTGCAAAAGAACGGCCAAAAACATAATAGAAGCAATAAAGACAAAGAGATAAAGGTTAGTGGCTTAAAAAAGAAATAGTAATGGTAAAAATAATGGTGATTAATGGTGATGTTAATGGGGATCTATTTTGACTATTAAAGTTTAGGTTAGTGGCCGAATAAAACATGTTTAATATTTGAATAAAATATATTAATGGTGATGTTAATGGGGATCTATTTTGGTGTTTTGATGCAGAAAAAATCTTGCAGTGTAATGTTAAGGTTAACGATAATGCTAATGGTGACTGGATTTTGACTGTATTAAATTTTAGGTTAGTGGTTGAATTAAAGTTTAGGTTAGTGGCTGAATACCTCTGTTTTAATGTGTTAATAAAAATAGATTAATTGTGAGGTTAATGGTGATCCATTTTGACTGTTAAAGCTTAGGTTCGTGGTTGGATAAAATCAGTTCTAATGTTTGAATAAAATATATTAATGGTGATGTTAATAGGGATTATTTTTATGATTTGATGCAGGAAAAATCTTGCAGAGTAATGTTGAGGTTCTTAACGGCAAAAAAAATATAAGAAGCAATAAAGGCCAAGAGATCAAGGATAATGGGTTATAGAAAGTAATAGTTATGGATATTAAAGTTTTGGTTAGTGGTTGGTTTAAATTAATCCATTATGCTTGCTCGATGGTTTTTATTAATCAGTGACCGGATAAATCTCGAAATCTAATTGATATGTATCTGGATAAATCTATTTTGATATCCAACATAAATCTGTTTTAATTTATTAATAAAATATATTAATGGTGAGTTAATGAAGATCCAATTTCACTGTATTAAAGTTGAGGTTAGTGGATGATTTATAAACATGAATGGTTCTTGCTCCAGAATAGAACTTGCTGAAACAAATCAACCTTCCATTTTTCACAATCATTGAAACCCAAGAGAACTTGAAATTTGCATCACAAAACGATTTCTTCTTGTTCTAGTATAGGTCTCATGCATTTAACATGGCCTCAATTAGAGCTTAGGAGCTAACTGAGGTAAGGAGGTATAGCAATGTTGTTGGCTTATGGATGATGTTTCTTCAAGGTCCTATAAGATATGAAATATAGGTTAAACTATAACAGCTAGAAACTCGAAGCCTTGTGAGTAGAATCATTTCAATCCATGAATGCACTATGAAGTTACATAGGTTATACATGTGAGCAAGCCCTAAAGTGAAATAAGCACTTAGGAACAATAAACGATAGCATGCCAACCGACAAAATGACAGTCCTTTTATAATCAATCATCCATGATGTCTTAGACAAATTTGTTTTGGTGTCTATTTATAATCACTAATTAAGACTCGAAGGTGGTGTTCCATGATGAATCAAGTGTTACAAAAACTACACTACACCATCCATAATGCATATCCAAATAGTAGATATGTACGGGAAACACCTCGGCCTTACGTTTCTATTATCAGCAATGTATCAGAGAAATATCATTTTGTTCTTTCGGTTAAGAATCGAAGAGTCAAAATTATAAAGGAATGCGAAGGAAAACTGATGCTTCTGTCTAAAATGTGGCTGGATAAAATCTGTTTTAATGTCTGAATAAAATATATTAATGGTGATATTAATGGAGATCTATTTTGGCATTTTGATGCAGGAAAAATCTTGCAGGTTAATGGTAATGTTAATGTTAATGTTAATGGTGAATAGATTTTGGCTATATTAAAGTTTAGGTTAGTGGATGTATTAAAGTTAGGTTAGTGGTTAGACAACTATGTTTAATGTGTTAATAAAAATAGATTAATTGTGAGATTAATGGTGATCCATTTTGACTGTTAAAGTTTAGGTTAGTGGCCGGATAAAATTAGTTTTAATGTTTGAATAACATATATTAATGGGGATGTTAATAGGGATCTATTTTGATATTTTGATGCAAGAAAAATCTTGTAGAATAACATAGAGGTTCTTAACGGTAAAAAACATATAAAAAGCAATAAAGACCAAGAAATCAAGATTAGTGGATTATAGAAAGTAATGGTTATGGATATTAAAGTTTAGGTTAGTGATTGGTTTTAATTAATTCATTATGCATGCTCGATAGTTTTTATAAATCAGTGACCATATAAATCTCAAAATCTAATTGATATATGACTGGATAGATCTATTTTAATATCCAACATAAATCTACTTTAATGTATTAATAAAATAAATTAATGGTGGGGTTAATGATGATCTATTTTCATTGTATTAAAGTTGAGGTTAGTTGTTGATTAATAAACAGTAATGGTTCTTTCTCTAGAAATAGAACTTGCTGAAACAAATCAACCTTCCATTCTCAGAGGTACATAGTCTTTCACAATCACCGAAACCCAAGAGAATTTGAAATTTGCATCACAAAACAGTTTTTCTTGTTCTAGCATAGGTCTCCTGCATTTAACATAGCCTCAATTAGAGCTTAGGAGCAAACTGAGGTAAGGAAGTATGGCAATGTAGGTGGCTTATGGATGATGTTTCTTCAGGGTCCCATAGGATATGAAAAATAGTTGAAACTACAACAGCTAGAAACTCGAAGCCTTCTGAGTAGAATTATTCAATCCATGAATGCACTATGAAGTTATAGAGGTTATACATGTGAGCAAGCCCTGAAGTGAAATAAGCACTTAGGAGCACTAAACCATAACATGCCAACCGACAAAATGATAGTCCTTTTATAATTAGTCATCCATGATGTCGTAGATAAATCTGTTTTTATGTCCATTTATAATCATTGTTTAAGACTGGAAGGTGGTGTTCCATGATGAATCAAGTGCTACAAATACTACACTACACCTTCCATAATGCATATCCAAATAGTAGATATGTACAGGAGCACCTCGACCTTACATTTCTATTATCAGCAATGCATTAGAGAAATATCATTTTGTTCTTTCAGTTAATAATCGAAGAGTCAAAATTATAAAGGAATGTGAAAGACAACTGATGTTTCTGTTTGAAATACAGCTCTTTCTTGAAACAACACAGCAATGATGAAGCAATATTTGGAAAATGATCCAGTCGAGGAAAAGCTAGAGACGAAAGCCCGGTATGCATCCATGGAGACGGAATTAAAAGAAATGCATGACTGTTACTCTTAACTAAGCATTAAGTTTACAGATATTGAAGGGGAAAGACAGAAACTCATGATGACTCTGAAGAGCGTTCGGGCATCCAAGAAGGCTCTGCTCTCAAACTGTTCACCATCTGTGGGTCTCGGTGAACCTTAGTGATCATAACTCATAAGCATGTCTTCTTTGCAACTAAGAGACAGAAAGAATCAGCATAAATGTTATATGTACATAGGCATGAACCTTATTCTTTTAGGAGATGCAGTTCACCCTACGCTATTGCAACTTAATAGTTATAGAGTGTGTGTTACCTTCCCTTCTTGCTAAGGGTTTCGCAGGGGTTGTAGTCTTATTTCTTTCTTTGTATAGAAATACCATATTCTTTAATTTAAAAGAATCAAACAGTAATTCCTGTATCCTTTGTTTTTCATTTTTTTAGATCTCGTTCTCAACACAACGTACGAAATTCCATCTTCAAGAACCACAGTTTCCAAACAAACAGTATAATATCTTGAACCACTTTGACAAACAATGAAGAAAATGATGACAAAATAACCAACTATGTCATAGGATACCATACTGAAATGGAGATCCCATGTTTCCATGTCTATGCCCACCATCTTGTACAGAAGGAGACTTCGTGATGTGTTAGGCAAGGAGTTTTAGGCAGGAACAAAGAGAACCAGTTTTGAGGTTTCAATCTTAAAAAAGAGAACAATTTAAAAAAAGAAAGCAAAAGGTTGATAAGTTTAGAATATTAATGTTAGAATAGTGACTATTAAGAATAATTACAATGGTTATTAAATTTAGGTTAATGGCTCTAAAGAATTTATAATGGAAAGTAAAATTAAGTTATAAATTATATTAAAAATAAAAAAAATTATTTGTTGTTAAGATGGTGTAAAGAGGATGCACTATTTTATATTCCTTTTTATATATATATTTTTAATGAGATGTATTATTTTCCTTCACTAAAATTTTTGCAGTAAATTATACTTTTAAAGTTTTAATGAGGTATATTATAATCGACAGACATTCAATTCAAATATTATCGGATTTTGTTTTCTATATTTATTCATCATTTTCATTTCCTTCGTCATTATTCAACTACTTTCTCTAAAGTAATTTAATTCTATGAAACTATAAATATTTTATCTCATTCTCTACCTTGCAAAACGCATAAATAGATATCATTTTTTTTGTATTTTATACATTTATAATTGAAAAAAATGGATTTTTGTTCAAGAATGAAATCTTATTTGAACTGTCCATATCCAGTTCATCCTTCGGAACCATATCACATCCCATATCTGATGAAAGAGGATGAATTGACTTGCTACAAACAAGTCCTATACTTAGCTTTCTGATCTTCTACATCCTAGATCTTCTCGTTCCGTCATCTGGCTAAAGCCCTTTACTTTATTCCGTATGGTCGTTGCTTGAGAAGAAAGAAGCCTATTCGTGTGGTCTCGAACTTCTAAAGTTGACCGGACATCGGATTCGCTCTGGCCATAATAGACCTTGAGTAACCTGGGTATCCACTGGTACATATCACCTGGATCATGTAAGAGATAGAATCAACTTTCAAATAAAAAAAAAAAGAGAGACAGAAAACATGACCTAGCTTTCGCCAACGCCTTCAGATCCCTCATGTTGACAAATTTCTCAACCGGGTTGGAAGAGCCTTCTAGGTAAGCGCTCGACTTTCCCGAATGTCGTCCACCATTTGGTCGACGAGGAAGAAAGAAATGAGTGAATGTTCTTTTAAAATCACTTTTTTTTTCTTTATCGTATTTTTTCTTTTTTTATCTCATTGATATTTTATACATCTATGAAACTATAAATTTAATCTATGAAACTATAAATATTTTATATCATTCTCTACTCTCTCTATCATGTTTTTCTTTTTTTTTCTTTTTTTAATAGTTGATAAATAAAAAACTAGTGCAAACATTTAGTTGAAACTTTCTAAACGTAAAAGAAGTGATATTGTTAATTGGATGGCGTCTAAGTTTTAGTTATAACTAAATGTTGAATCGATAGCGAAATAGTTTTTATAGAGAATTTTACATTTTATCCAAAATTTTATATAAAGATATAAAATAGCAATTTGCAATCCACATACTACTAGAGAACACACCATGGAGTAACACGTGCGACGCACGCTCCGAACGACAATACCGCGTGCTTGACGACCACTTATGAGCGAAAACCACGTTTTGTCACGTGTCCGTCTATAATTGGTTAGCGTTGGAACAGCCGAACATCGAACCCCTAAATTCAGCGGCTCCCACAGAAACACTTCCTCTCCGCTGTTTAAATCTTCGCAAGTCTCTGACACATACAATGCATATCCACAACAGTAAATACATAAACATGTTATATAAACACACATCCATGAACTGAAATTCTTCAATTTGTGTTTCATACGGTTTTCTGTAATAAATTTTAAAGATTCTCTGATATCTTCCATCAATGTCTCCAACAGCTGCAATGCTAATTCTTTCCCACTCTCACATTCCACAGACAATAAGATACTCTCCTTCGCCGCCGTCGCCACCGCCACTCTCTCCGTCGTGGGCTGGTCTCTTTGATGTTTTCCCGCCGAGAAGATCATCGGACGGTGGAGACCATTCGAAGGTTGGTCTTTGTTTCTCCGGTGACTCTGTTGCGCCCGAGATGAGGTTCCGAGAAGTTCTTGAGCTTATACTATTGAATTGTGCTTGACAGTTAATTAAATATAACATAGTGTAAATACTTTAATGTTTCAATTATGTTAAAGATAAATAAATAATGACACTTTTGTTTGGCTTATGTATATTTAACCACAAACGTTGTAATTATTTTATTTAGCAGATCGGTACCGTGCAGACTATCATTAAATATTTTATAACAATATTGTTATATGCTTATTTTTTAATTTTAAAATAATAGATTATTATTATATAAAGTAATTGTATTCAATGATTATTTCTATTTATTATAATATTTTTTAAATTTAAAATAATTTTAAAAAAAATATTTAGTCATAGCATATGAACAAAACTTATTTTCGTAACAACATTATATATCAAACTAAAATAAATTTATAATAAAAAGGTATATAATATATAATTATTAAGCATAATAATTAAATTTATTAACAAACGGTTATTGTATAATTATCTTAAGGATTTTGAAAAAGAACAATAATATATAGATAATAAAAATATGGGAATATAGCATAAAAAAATATCTAACTATTTACTTTTAAAGTTTTGTCTTTGAAAACACACAAGTTTATCAAATGAATCATATTCATATACAAACATTAATTCTTTGTTTACCATTTATAATTATTTTTCAACAGAGTTTCAAACGGTTTCAAAATAAAATCCAAATTTCACCTCATTTCCACCCGAAATCTAAATTCAACAAAAAACAACCCGAATTTCAACCTAATTTTAATCGAAAATTCAAATTCCATCCAATTTTAGAAAGAATTTCAGTCCAATTTCAATTTTAGTAAAAAATCCAAATTCGAACCAATTTCAATCGGAAATTTGAATTCAACTCAATTTTAACCTCATTTCAACCGAAAATCAGAATTTCACCCAACTTCAATCCGAAATCTAAATTCAACCCAATTTCAACCGAAAATTCAAATTCCACCAAATTTTAGTAAATATTTCAATATCATTTCAACCCGAAATTCAAATTCAATCGGATTTTCAGTTGAAACTGGGGTTAAATTAGGTTAATTTAAATTTCGAGTTCAAATTGATACGAATTTAGATTTTTGTTGAAATGCTTACTAAAATTGGATGGAATTCGGAAATTATGTTGAAATTAGGTTAAAATAAATTTTGAGTTGAAATTGGCTTGAAATTCATGTTCAAATTGGGTGAAATTTGGATTTTCGGTTGCAATCAGTTTGAAATTGAGTTGAACTCAGATTTCGAGTTGAAATTTGTTCAAATTTGGATTTTTTAATTCGGATTCGGATTGAAATCAAGTTGAAATTAGATTTACCAAGAGTTAGTGTTTGTGTATAGATATGATTAATTTGATAAAAGTTTTTTAGACAACACTTAAAAATTCAAAGAGTTAAATATGATTTAGTGTTTGTTTTGTGTACAGATATGATTAATTTGATAAGTTTCTGTTTTTTAGACAAAATTTAAAAATTCAAAATCTTTATATTCAAAGTAATAATTTGTGTTTTATAGGCAAAAAATAAAAATTTTGGTACTTTCTATATTATATTCCTAAAATTAGTGTTTTTAAGAGAAAAAATAAATTTGGATTTTTTAGGTTAAAGATAATAATTCATATTTTATAAACTAAAATAAAATAGTGTGATATTTTTTATACTATATTCTCTAAAAATATTGATAAATAAATAATAACAAAAAAGTAATTAATTTTTTCTATAAATATGGTCAAATGTGGCATCGATTTCTTTATTGTATAAAACAATATTTTTGTAAATGATTTTGTATAATAAAAAAATTGAAAATTATTCGTATAAAAATGTGGTATAAAATTTATGTGTTGTAAAATTTTTCAGATTATTCTTAGTTTATCATCTATATTATTTTTTGTAAGCGATTAGATATAAAATATCAAAATATTTTAATATTAATTAGAATAAATTAGATTAAACAAGAACTCTAAGTACATAAATATTGAAATATATTTATTGATTTGCAATAGTTGGAATATATTAACATTTATAGTAAATCAATTTAGAAATTACTATTGTAATCACCTACATATTTTTTTAATAATATTTTTTTTCATTTGCAATCCAATATTGGTTTGTAATTTTAGTTTTATTATGTAAAAATTCGTTATAAATTTTACTTAACACTTAAATTGATTTAACTATGTTGAGTATATCAATTTATTTGTAGGAGAATGCATGCATACATTTGATTAGTATACTCCTATCAACAATCCGATAATATCTAAAATCAATACATAATAACAATTTTTAAGGAAATAATATAATTTATAAATTAACGTGATGCAATATACGTGATAATTCACATTTTTGATTGGCCAAAACAAACAAGTGTTTATATGGCATTATTCTGAATTTTTAAGATCTTATATAATCCATTATTAATCCGTTCAGCAAAGATATTTTCCTTAAAACAAATGTCTATACTAATATCGATTGAGTTATATGGAAAGAACCAAAAAAAAATAATAAGTACGAAGATGTCTCAATCTTTAGCTTTTCCGTGTGACTTGTCACTCATTTAACAATGAATATCTTGGTTGAAATGTATGATTAATCTTATTGTCAATGCAATAAAAATAGGACCGTAGAGAATAATTGTTATTTCAGGTAGTTGAGACATTCAATAAGTAGAAATTCAAATAAGGAGAGATTGAAGGAAATCAACGAGAAGATCAAAGAGAAGAAGGTAGAATCAAGCTGGATCTGGCGGAGTCTATGCTGAAGGAAAATCAGCAAGACGGTGCAGCTGAAGAACCGAGGGGTTAGCTGAACCGTGTGGAAGATAGATAAGTTAATCTGAAGAAGAAAAAGAGGGTTAACGGATCTGGGTGATATCGTTGAAGTACGTAAAACAGAGAGACATAATTCTTATGTTTTAAGTGTACTTAGATAGATATTGTAGTGAGTGGAGTAAAACAGTAGAGGTTGTATTTACGTCTAACTCAGGGGGAATTCGTGGAGATCTTTGGTACGTTGTAAAGGCTGACAAGTGTACTTAAAGATTGACAAGTAAATAAACGAGTACTGTTTTATATAATTGATCTTTAAGATTCGATTATCTACCAAGTTGTCTTCTACAAGTATTTCACTTATATTTAAATTACAAATATTTTCATTGATAACTAAAATTATGTGCCAATTGAATATCTCGTTCGTCTCATATCCTTTGAAAACGTTCTAAAATTAGCTACTCACTAGCATGTGTTTTGATATATTGAATGGTCGAGAATAATTAAATATCACTCCCGTAGATCCTAGGTTTCAAAAGTTGTGTCTTCGAGCTAATCATAACAATGTTTTTTCAATTATCTCACCTTTAGCTAAAAATATGGTGTAGAAAATATAATATTAAATAGTCATTGAATTATTTTGTAAATACTTTAAAATTTAATATTATAAAAGGGAAACAGAAAAATAGTTTTCTGACGACAATTCATTCTTCTCTGAAACAAAACCCTAGCCTTACGAAGAATGGAGAAAAACAGATTCACATTCATTATCAAATCCGCGTCAAAAGTTGAATGTAAAGGTAGATCTCGGTGTTAGATACTCTAGAGACTTCGTACGTTCAGAACTCACAACGTACACTTGTCTATATTTGCCAAAATAGGTAACTCTAAGAATCGTTCTTCGTATTTTGGTTAAAAAACAATTCCATTATCCCGTTAGGAACCCAACAGTGCTCTCAGAGCTTCTGGTCATCTGTATTTAGGATTTGGGATCAATTTTGAATAAAAAAACAAATCAAAATCTGTCGAAAAATCACGATTAGGGTTCAAGCCCGAGAGTTCGACTCGATCGAGCTATAGTATGGCTCGATCGAGTCGAAGTTCAAACATCGCGAGGGATCATCCTAAAAGGTGATCGCTTAATTGAGCCGTGAGACGACTCAATCGAGTCAATAGAGATATCAGCGGGCTTCGTAAATTATGACTCTGAAGTTTGATATCATGATAGTTTTATCAGACGAATGTATGGATCGACCATAAGACCGAATGATGTTTGATGATCGGAAATCTGAAGTTTTAATTTCCTAGACCACTCAACCGCAAATATACGGTTCGTGTAGTACCAGGGTCGAACTCGGGAAACTAGTGCACACGTTAGAAGCAAGAATCAAGAGAGAAGAAGATCGATCAATATATGGTTATCAAACTAGAAAATAAATACATAAAAGAATAATGAAGACTAAATTCAATAAGATAGAGCACCACGGGTTTCGGGAATTTCGGAACATGTAATGGATGTTTCTACAAAGCATGAAATCGGATTATATCAATCAATTAGAAACTCAAATTCAGTTCCACTACCTAGGAAATCAACATACTCATCTTTCGACGTAAATCAATAATCTTGATGCATGATGCACAATGGGGAATTTAACCTCTATTATCGGAAGTGACTCTTTCGATATTTAAATCCACTACCTAGGAGATCAACGTACTCATCTATCGACGCAACAAATCAATCATATAGATGCATGAAGAATGATAGAGAACTTAACCTCAATTATCGGAAACAATGGGAACTTAACCTCAATTATCGGAAGTGACTCTCTTGATGCCTAAATCCACTATTTAAGAAATCAGCATACTCATCTCTCGTTGTAGTAAATTAACAACCTAAATGCATGAAGAACAATGGGAGCTCAACCTCAATTATCACAGTTCCTAAATAGATTAACCGATCGGTTAGATTCTTATTAATCCAATTTATTATAGGGTTAATTCCGAGACTCAAATCCGACTTCTCAACCTAGACGAATCTCTAAATTCATTCAAACATGTGATCAGCAAGTATAAAGCATTAAAGACAACTCATCAAACCAATCGAGAGAACAAAATCCGAAATCAAGCATTAAGAACCAAACAATCCATTACATAAGCATCTCTAACCCATGGTAAGGAGATCTACTCAGAAATCATAGAGAAGTAAAGACAGAATGTATTCATCTTCCCTATTATCCAAGAATGGCCTCGAATGCATTCTTCGGCTTCTTGAAATCTTTCCTTCAGCCTCCTCTTGTGTTACAATCGCTTCCTCTTGTTTTTAGCTGCCTTCTTTTTTTCAAAACGGACTCATTTTCCTTTTTAAAAACGATTGTTCTTTCTTCTTCCTCCCATCGGCGCACCGGTTTCCTTAGCTTTCGCTTTGTTTGTTTTCTCTATGCCTGACCGAGCACATCAACTAGCCCAACCGTGTTGCACTCTTAAAAAGGATGATCGCCCGGGCATTGGACTTGCCCGGGCCGTGCAATAATTTCGGGGCACTTTCTGGTTAATGAGTTTGGTCGTGCTGCCTTAGCTGCCCGGTCGTGCATGTGGTATTTCACTTCAGCTCGATCGTGCTTGTTGAACTGCTCGGCCATGCTGCATGAACTTGTTTGCTCCCCGGTCTTATTGCCTTAGCTGCCCGGTCATGCTGCTCTTCTTTCATTCACCCCCGATCGTGCAGTTGGATATATTCGGTCGGGCTTTCTTCACAGTTTGACATGCTTTTCGGTAGGTTTGACTATGTTTGCTCCCGATGTCTTCCTTTCCTACACAACATGAAAATATGATAGAAGAAGCCCTTAATCTTGCTTAATATGTCGTTAAAGTCCAAAATTATAACAAAAGTAAACCTAGAAAGAGATGAAAATATTAGGACTAGTTACGCGTTATCAAACTCCCCCAGACTTACCCTTTGCTCATCTCGAGCAAAATCTAGTGTAAAAAGAGGAGAAAAATGTTTGCCAAAAATAGAATGAAGTTAAAAGAATCACCCGCTATTCCAAACAACACGTCATAGGAACATAAGAAAGGTCAAGCCTAATGCGTATCCATCTAACTCAAGCCATAAACTATGAAAATCACCTCACTATCCAAAATCCAAGGACAACGCCTAGACAGTCTACCAAGCACGTTTTTCCGGTCTTATTTTACCGTTATCTTCAAGATTGAAAAATTCTCATTTTATTTCTTTTTTTATTTTTTTTTTCATGCACACGGTTTCTAGGACAATGAAGTTGAAGAGTTCTAACCTTTACTTAGACCCAGGCTATCTTAGGTATAATCATATGGCTCATCCGATACCACAGTGGAGTAGTTCGACTCTTTATCGTATTGCCTTTGGGTCGTAGAAAGATAGAAACCCACCACTTAGACCCGGACCATCAATGATGCACTCATATCAACCTTTTTTTCGAGTTGATAGAGGAGTGTACGTGCGATCTTTTTTAGAAAACATATCCTTGGAAGAGGGAATAGATCTTTTCAAAACTTATACACTTGGAATGGACATCAAAAAGGCAACTTTAAGATTCCAGCTAGTGATTCGTCGCACAATTATGACTTATTCAACATCGAAAGAACTTTTCAGCTTAACCTAACTTCTGCACCCAATTCGATGGAGTCATCACAAGTAGTATATTCCCAAAGTGCTCATATAAATCATCATATTCTAGCTCACACTCTGACTAACGTAATATGCCTAATCTAAACAACCCAAATAACTACCAAAGCGGGAAATAAACATTCCTAGACTTGAACGAAACACTTTCCAGTGTCCATCCTTGTCCAAGGGAGTAAAGGTGAAAAAGAAAACAAAGGAGGAGTAAAGGGACGAGAACACCTTATAGTCTCTCGAGGGGTTCCTTACTAACGAATCATCGTGGTTGGTATCGTCAGCATCATGTACGTCGTTTCTCAGCACCCCTACTTCATGTTGTGTGTATTGGTGCCAATCATGTGGGTACTTAATCGTGT
>CM071868.1:23050093-23065449 GCA_036759665.1 Gynandropsis gynandra | reverse complement strand
AGACCTTCATAATACACATACCTCCATTCATCTTCTCCATAAGCCAAAGAAGGAAACCCTTCGAGAATGAGCATCTTGGGGACAACTTTTCTTATCTTCTTAATCATCGGATCGATATGCGTTTCTTTAAGCTTCATCTGGCATTCGTATATCGTGATGCATCGGGTTTTGAAATCCGTTTTGATGGCTACCCAATGACATCCTACCCATCGATTTTTGTCCGATGGAATGTTTAGAACCGAGACAAAACCTTCATAATCACTGATTGGTGCCTTGGCGTTCAAAAAATCGCTAAGCTTTTCCGGCAAAGTTTTCATATCCTCGTACATCCACATCGAGAGCGTCTACATGAAAGCAACAGGACAAACGTAATAATTCTGATTCGCGCTGAGATCCAATGCAAAGCGAGAAGACAGCTCCATCAACGCCTCATCCAATTGCTGCAAAAAAAATTAATACACAGGAATACATATGACACAAAACTTTGTGAGACTAAGGGTTTAAAACAACTTACTTCATCTTCAAGCCATGCGTTGACCTTTAATATAATCTCCCAAAATTTTGGCCCCCGGAGAATATCTAGCTCAGATTTCCACCACCGCTCATGTCGAAGTGCTTTCAGGAATCAATATAGGCAGTCAACTTGTCACCGCTAGCCTCAATGAACGTAGGAAATCGGCTTACCAAGCCTTTTATTAATCCTTTGGGATTCCATACAAACTACTCCTCCCCTTCAGATTCTTGAACCACCGTTTCTTTCGCCTTCTCCTTCGCACTGTTCTTGCTCTTTTCGCCGGCGGAGGTTCAACATATGGCGTAGACTCTTTCGATAAAGGTCCAGCACCTACATAAAATTTACCTCATTAAACATATGGTGACCAATGCAACCCATTCTCCCCATGCGACCCATGCGACCCATTCTCTCCATGCGACCAATGCGACCCATGCGACCTATGGACCCTATGCGACCTCAAATGGCCGTACTTACTTGGTTCGTTACATTGATTATGTAACACATGCGACTCATGCGACCCATTCGACTTTGGCGACCCAATGACACATGCGACATATGAAACCCATGGGACCCATGCGACTCTAACGACCCTACGGCTTATGCGATCCTACGACTCTAACGACCCTACGGCTTATGCGACCCTGCGACTTATATGTCTCGATGGAAATTGACACTCAAATGACATTTTCAATAAATATTACTTACTTGGTGGAACTCAATCAGGAGCAATGTTTCTCAAATCCTCTTCAGAGCCATCTCCGCTTGGCTCTTCTCTTGACACTGGATTTAGACGTCGAAGGAATTCAAAAGCAAAATCACCAACAGTATCGGAAGAATGGGTTTCGGTGATCGCAACTTTCTCGGCAGCCTTTGATTTTGGATTAGGCACATGAATCCCGACATCCCTTAGAAGGTATCTTACGACGTTGATGATTCTCTTCTCCGACTTTCTTATTTCCCCTATTAATTTCTTCTCTAGTGTCAGAGGGACTACAGCATTAGCATCAGCATACTCACGCTCTCCTTCCTCTTAGTCCTTTTTTCCTTCTCCTTTTTTTGATCACCAAAAGCTGCTTTTCGTGTCAGCAGTTCTTGCTTACGAATATCCTCCCAACAAATACCCTTCGGATTTCTACGAGGATGTTTTATCCAAATCTGAACATTGAGATCGTCACATCCCTCGTAATCCTCCAGACTAGAAAGTAAAGCTTCGTCTTCGTGTTAAGCACGAAGAATACTTAGAATATCCTAAAAAACAAAACATAACCATTATTACCCTCTGTGACCATTGTTTCCCTTGTGAACCTTGTGTAATTGTTACCTTAGAATCTCGAATCTGCCTTATCACATCTACATACTTTTACCGACTTAAGCGACCCATGCGACTCAAACGATCCGTGCGACCCATGCGACTCAAACGACCCTCAAACACTCTGCGACACTCAACCAACTCACTGAGACTCAACCGACCCACGCCCCTCAAACGACCATTGCGACCTATCCCACTCACTAAGACAACCGACTCACTGAATCGAATATGTTAATGCAACTCCTGCGACCCTTGCTACTCAACCGACTCATTGAGTGGAAGATGTTCATGCAACTTCTGTAACCCTTGCGAACTAACCGACTCACTGACACTGACACTCACCCATTTCAAATCAATAAACTGAGTCGAAGATGGTCATGCAATTACTGCGACCCTTGCTACTCAACCGACTCACGGAGTGGAAGATGTTCATGCAACTCCTGCGATCGTTGCGACCTAACCGACTCATTGACACTGACACTCACCCATTTCAAATAAACCATTTTGTGACTCGAAAGCTTGCAAAACCCTAGAAATCGAACTACTTACACTTATTGACGCCATTGAAGTTTGAATCGTGCTCTCTTCGCTAGTGTTGCTGATGATTCTAGTCATTTTTCTTCTCGCCAACTTCAAATCGATCCCTCTCAAGTTCGACATCACTTATTTCTTTCTTGCTATAAACTTTTAAACAGATTTCACGACGAAAAACTGTTCGACTTTCTCGTTTTTGGTAGTTTTTCACGTAAAAAAAACTACCGAACGTGAATTTTACCACGTTCGAACATTAAAGACAAGTTTGTATTTTCTTCAGTTTTTTTCGGATCTAATAATTATTTTAGGAAAAGATATTTTTGAAATAATTTAGCGTTATAAAATATTCCTGATATTCCACCACGTAAATATCATGATTTTAAACTTTGAAATAATTTTTAAGTATTTTATTGATTCTTTTGAATTTCAATTAATTTTAATTTTTTACTTTCTAAAAATTAAAAGATTTTTTAATTAATTTTTAATTTTGTTTAACATCTTCAAAATTATCTAAACCTAATACCAAATAGAAAACAAATTTCCTTCCGTGCCGCCTACCCCTTTTGCCCTCTCTCCTCTCCCTTCTCCCTCCTTATCGCCTCCCTTCTCCGTTCTTTTTCGTCTCTTTCTTCTTCCACCGCGCTCATATCGGCTGATTGTAGCTCTACCTCTTCGAAGGCGACACGTTGTGGGGCTGGATTTTTTGTAAGCTTGTTCTCACATCACTCATGGACGAATGAATGTCATTTAGTCTCTTGGGAGAAGACACATAGCTATATTCAACTATTCGGAAAAGAGAAAAAACCCATAAACAAAGAAAAATACTTCAGAAGAAAGAAATTACAGTGGAATGGCAGATGAGCAGCGTGAAATGAAGGAAAACATGAAATAGACCTAAATCCAATCCAATGGTTGGGAATGCAAATATATTTGTCGGTGGGTTAATCAAACGATGAAAAATGAAAGAGGTAATAGAGACAATGGACGGTAGAGATGAAAACATTCCTTACGCACGTGCAGCTGGCGAAATCGACATGCCAAAAAATGTAACTCGTGCCAAATGGAGAAATTAATCCAACGGCCATCAAGGCACCACACAACATAAAAATACATCTACCTTCGATGTATATCCACGTCATCCGATATAGTACTATTCATTGTAGGTCTTCTTTTTTTTTGTATATATTAAATGATATCCACGTGTTATGCAGTTTTATAATAATTAAATTGTATCTTTTCTTAAAATATTGTAAACAATTTAATAATTTAAACACTCTAGTTGTTAACTAAGTAACAATTAATCGCGTTCCATTGCATTTATCCTATATTATGATGTACAAATTGATTTTTATTTTATAAATTGGTATATTATATTGAGAACGTTTATTTATATTTTGTGTATAAATATAAATAATGCACCTCACACATAACATAGGTAGGTAGAACCGAACAATGCAACTCACCTTTAACGATTGATAAAACGTGTGTATCCATTTATATCTTCGATAATTAGAGTGTGACTCCATTAATTTTGAATTTGTTCGATTTTGACGTGTGCTAAGAATCTATGCTAAGTCATAACATAATGGTCATAATGTATTCTGCTTTTCGTGACAATAGAAAGGGGGAAACCAACAATGTAACATGTAACAATTTTAGTTTAATTCAACATGCGCGACACAATCATCTGCCACATAAAATCACATGTTTTTCTTTTAAAATCAATATTATTCAATAAAATTGTTTCCTGATAAGTGTAAATCATTTTTTCTATATAATCAAATGTGATTGAATTTAATCATATATTCATTCATGTATATCATTATTGATATTATTCATCGTAATTTATAAAAGCATTCGTTTTATAAACAAAGTAACAACATGAACTACAATACAAATTCAAGTAGAAAACATCACATGTCTGAGTAACAAAATTCACACACGAATTTAAATAGAAAACATCACATATCCTGCGTCGAGCCCTATCACCAAAGAAGGCATACCTGATGAATAAAAAACGGAAAAATCAATTCTAGTTAAGGATACAAAAGGAGGATACAGGTCGACAAAAAACGCTGAAGCTACAATTACATTCTACTGTAAGAGTTTCTAAAAAGAATCCATAACTATATGATTGAAGTGTAGAAACCTATTTCCATGTGAGAGGAGTGGCGCGAAATCGACTTACCTTCAAACCGACTGTTAGATAGCAAACATGGTGTTTATACACACTCATTCTCATTCTGATGGATTATATTTGTCTCCAAAAGCATTTTGTTTCTCAGCTCGCCGACTGTGATGATCATATGGATCATCCCGTTTTCTTTAATAATCAGAATAACCCTTGGTATGATGATGATGAGTTTCCCTTTGGATCCTACGATATTTCAGTCTTGTGAAATTCTTCATCTCTATCATCACCGCGGTCTTGTGATCTGTAATTACCATGATTATGGTGTCTCCGCGAACTACCATAATCGTAGTCCTTATACTGCTTATCTTTGTCACTTCTTATCCAATTTTCAATGGAATATGCTCGATTATCCCCTTTCATTTGCTTATAAAATCTTGGTGAAGCGTATATTTACGTTGATGCAGTATTGTAGTCAAAATCAAATTATGTCCTATCATTGCCAGTAGAAGACGGGGACATTAACGCCATTTCCTTCTCAAAGCACCCAATACCTTCTGTTTGTTTAATTTCTTCAGTGTATTTTTCTATTATATCCCACACGACCTACAACAGAAAATCTTAAAAATACAACCGAGGGCATGGAACAAATTTGGATAGCCCATCGCTAAGCGGATGTCAACGGGTTTATAATACAAGAACATAAATTGAATCTGTACAAAAATTTCCCACAACTTGGACTAACATTAAACCATATTTTTGTTTGATTTTAGTATAGACTGAAACAATATAGGTCTCATAAAGTACAAGTATAATTTTGACATAAAACAATCATAAAATCAGAGATAATAGCAATTTCTTACATGTAGTGGTGTTCGCCTCATCTTCTTACCACGGTAAGACATTCTACGGTGCTTGTAATCTCTTTCTTCACCCATAAGCTCCTCTTTTGTCTTCATTTTGTTCATTTCCTACATGTTATGCAACATGATATTACAGAATCAATTATACAAGAAAAATGAAGGTCGGTAATAATTATTTATAGAATCATTCCCAAAATGCAATAGAAATCAGTGTTGAAGCCAAATTCAACAGGAGACCAGATCAAATAAAACTAATTTCTTCATGTTTAACGGAGAAGAGCTCAGTATTATAGAGAATAGAGAAGAGTTAATATAAAACTGAATTGAAGCACAGAAAACAATTGGAATATAAATAAATAACTTAACACAGACATGCCAGTAGACTTCTGATCAATGACAACCAAAATCACGATAGAAAAACATAATAGACTTCACAGATTGTAATCTCACCGCTTATATCTTGTTGGTGTTTGGATAAATTAGATTGCCCTTAATTTTCCTTCAAGTAGAGACCTTTCGTCCAGTGCAGCAGCAGCTGTTGCCATACGGGAGACATATATCACCTGGTCATCGACTAAACTTACATCCTTCACCCTTGAAGTGTTCTCAAATGGCTCGCCGGACTTAACGTACTTGCTATTGGAGTTTGCATCATCTAAAATCCCATAAACTCCATAAGATTCAGGGTTAGGATTTACCATTATAGTTCCTTCAGACTGAAACATCATTATTGGGAAAGCTGATTCTATGATGCACTGCTTAAACATGGCTAAAGCAAAAAATTAGAAATTTCCTTCCTCATACAAGACTGCCAGTTGAGAAGCTAACCATGCCAATCTATGCAGTCATCAATAATTGCATCGCTAAAGAGAGATGAGACACATTTCAAACAATCTATGCAGTTATCACCTTTTCAACAACATATTTTCTTTTATCCTAGAAACACAAAGGAAAATGGTGAAGAAAAGGTTCATAAAACAACACAAGGAAAAGAAAAATTCATTTTTGCTTACATGACAGAAGAGCACAGATGGCAAAAGATTTTAGTAAATCGCCTTCTTTTGAAACAAAGAGCTTCCTTTATAAGGATAATCCCGCCTAAGTTATTCGCTTTTCTCTGCTCTCTTCTTCTGCTTGGCTTCCCCCAGGGCTGCCTCGTAGGTAACGGCATAGGAAAGAAACAGAAAAATCTCATTTCAATCTTAGAAAAAGCATACAAAAACATAATTGCATACAAATATGTATCAGATAACAAAGAAGTATACCTTGAGCGTAGAAAAAATCTTGCTGGTACCTTTGGCTGCAAATGAATTGAAGCACACATTGACACTTGCAGTACTACGCATAGCAGCATGATGAAAACCCTAGATAATAAAATCTTCAATTTAGTGATGTATCAACCATCCTGGATAATGCGTTAATATTACGGAGCTGCAGGATCACCCATCGCACCAGAAACTGTTCACCTCGATTACGATTACTGCAAAAAAAACAGCTTCGTTTAATTCATTCATTGATCAATGTAGTGCGGTCTTAAGGATCAACCTGAGGCAGCATTTCCTCCACTCACTTGTCGAATGACTTTCGACCCATCAACAGCTCTTACATAACCACTCCAAAACTATACACGTCACATTATGACCTATAGATCTCGTATTCAAATTCCGCATAGCCATATGCTACTAATAGTTGTCCAGAACAACCATGTTCCCCGTATCCTCTTTTGGAATCATGAGATGGGATCACTTTGATACTGAAAGAAAACAGACGTCCGGTTTAAACATCAAACAGTCAAATATATGGATAACTCGATGTAACGTTCTGCAATACCTCCAGGTTCATCTTGGAGGCACCGTTGCATAATAATCTCCTATCTCATTAATGCATCGTTTTAGAGAAATACCCAAAAGACAATAAAAAAACAAATGACTAAAAGGTAATAGCTTTAATCAGCACTTACTAAACACAATTCCCAGCTTGGTAAGTTGCCATATATTGAGGCTCTACAGATTCTCTTCTTCTGTAGCTCCCAAAGTTTACCTGCCAAGGCATCACTTGCCTTCAGCACTCCACCATTGGCCTAGTGAACAATTTCCAAAAGAAAAGGTCCAACATTTGAGAACAAATCATTAAAAGAAAAACCCAAAATCTAGATTGAACATGTAATCACCATTGGTTGTGCATCTGAAGAATCCTGACCAGCCCCTTTGAGAGGAAGACTGCAGGTGCCTCTCCCCTTGCAACAGTAGCCTGCATAAGAAATTCAATAAGAGAGAAAATGAGAATCTAATGGAAAAAATCAAAGAGGATACGGAACATAGATTTTTTATGTAAATATTCAATTTCGTATTTTACGAAGAAAATAGCCCATATATAGGCAGCAGAAGCAGAGTGTCAAAGCTGACTTTTATGCTGCGCATTAACACAGAAAAGCCATGATACAATAAACACAACTTGTAATGAACAAATAATGAATCCTTACTTCTTACAAGTTGGCACAAAGCAACATTCACAGGGAATGGATAGTTCCTCTATCAGATGTTTTCGCAAAAAGATTAGGCTAAAAAACCATAAAGAGAGAAGAGTAGAAGTACATACCGATTTCCTTTATCAAAAGTTGAGCTTCCTCTGCTGAGCAACCACAAACAGTTGGTGTTGGATGCAGATTAGTCAAGATATTAAACTGGAAAGTCGGAAAGATAATGAATTAAGCCGCAAATTCGGGGAGAGAGCACATACCTCCATGTCCAACAACCAATATCCGGCATGACTGCACCTCAATAAAAGAGATGATAAACCAATATGCATGGCAACAAAGATCCTCAACCCTCACATACAAAAAAATTAGGTAATAATACAAAGTTGAAGATGA
The DNA here is from genome assembly GCA_036759665.1 of Gynandropsis gynandra. Classification (NCBI taxonomy): domain Eukaryota; kingdom Viridiplantae; phylum Streptophyta; class Magnoliopsida; order Brassicales; family Cleomaceae; genus Gynandropsis; species Gynandropsis gynandra. The sequence continues at coordinate 23,057,226 of CM071868.1, read as the reverse complement.
TAAACCAATATCCTACCCAGCCCCTTTGAGAGGAAGATCTGGAGACAGAAGAAAAATACACAGAATCAGAGAAATTATTCTGGAAACAGAAAAAATATGACGATGCAAAAAACTGGACTCACAAGCAGTAAGATGCAGGGGTACAATTTCCCTTGCCATGGCAGGACACGGTTGACCAAACATTGATATCACCAAATATGAGTTTCATTAAACACTTTGAATGGGAAAAATTGACATTTAAGCTATTTAACACATCTGTATGTCATAAGGATATGTTTTTTTAATCACTTTGCAGATGAGAACTATGCAAGAGAAATGTCATGATCAAAATTCACATCAATGAACAATCAAAGTCAATAAACTGGTTTGCAGGTCTAACTGTACGGGTCTCCAAAATATTAAACATGGACCTCTTCTTTGTCTTAACCTGTAGAACATACATATCAATGATTATAACTTTTAAAAGCAAAGAGGTCTTGAAAATTGAAGGTAATCAAGAAATCAATAGCAATGAGCAAATGTCAATAACAAATAGACAAAAGAGTTACTATTAAAATGCACTAAAAGGAGTTAAAAACTTCCAAGAATAATGGTAAGTATTGAGCAAAGAATATCCATACGGTAATATGAGAAGCTGTTAATAAATAGTTGCACTTAAAAGAACTCTGAGAAATCAACTATAAATATCATACGTGGTAAACATATTGTCATAGTTCTTTGTTGTCATCCTCAAAGTGTAGCTTCCTCCACCCGAACATCACGCATCTAAAGCTCATTTTCTTTTGTCATGATAATTTGCCTACAAAAAGCTATTAAACGATTCGAGAATGATGTTACAGCCTCATTTAGAAATATGTATAGCTAAAAAATAAATTGAAATTGTCATCTTCAAAGTGTATGGCTTTCTCCACCTAAACATCACACATTTAAAGCTCATTTCGAAATCGTTTCGTTTCTTTTGTCGAAACATTTTCCAATTCAATGGCCTACAAAAAGTTATTAAATGATTTGAGAATGATGTTATAGCCTCATTTAGCATTATGTATAGATAACAAAATAAACTAAAATTTTCATATTCAAAACGTATGGCTTCCTCCACCTGAACATCACACATCTACAGCTCATTCCACATTCAATTCCTTTTATTTTGTCAAAATATTTTCCAATTCAATGGCCAACAAAAAGCTATTAAATGATTCAAAAATGTTGTTACAACCTTATTTAGAAATATGTATAACTAAAAAATAAACTGAACAAATAGATATTCATTCCATCATTGCTTACCTGGTTTATGGAATTCTTCATCCTATCTTCGTAAATCATTATAGATGTTATCTTCTCAGCCTGTCAATAGAGATCTACGGGTTATGCATTTGAAAAAAACTCTACTTTTACAAAACATATGAAAAACTCTTTCAAAAGGAAAATGAAGTCAAATTGCATGAGGCATTGGAAAGTTTATATAAGCCAAGCGGGATGGGACAGATTCAGGCGAGACTCCACACAATCCGCCATTACCTTGGTTAGGTGAGATCATAGTGTGAAAGGTTGCTTGGTTCTACAAAGGTGGTATCATGTACCATAAGTTTTCAGATCTTGTTATGGAGAAAAATTTATTGCAAGGGCGAAGCGACTGTGTATATTGAGTTGAATACAAAAGAATGAACTGAACTTACACACCTTCATTTGATTATTCTTTTCGTTGATGGCTTCCATGGTAGCAACAACCTTCAATTTTGTCTCATACTCCACAAAAGCACAACCTAGACAATTAACTTGAGAATCAATTAAACTTGGTGAAGCAAGATTAAGGTGCACAATCAAATGAAAACCAAAAACGACGACAAAGGAGGTTGAGCTTACGATGGGAGATGGAGGAGGGGGCACCGATGCGAGGGAAGTAGAGGTTTTCTGGAGACAAAAACCTCTCAAATATCCACTCTGCCACTTCAGTCCTTGATGCTTTGATGGAGAACGACGATATTGGAATGAAAAACTACCTCTAGTTAGAAATGAAGAAAAGGTTACATACTAAGGAAAATGACGGGGTCACAATGTAGGAGGTGGAGGATGATGGGCTTGTGGTGGTGGAAGGCAAAGGAGAAAGCGGTGACGCGAGCAAAGTGGAGATTTTCTAGTCCGGAAACTAATAAAAAGAAATAAAGAAATACATACTGAGAAAAACGATGGGGTGACAATAGAGGAGGATGGACTTGACATTGTCGACTTCTTCGCCATCTGCTTCCGGTCACCTGTGACCAAAGCTTAAATTAGATCGAGTTTCGCCGGAAATCGCGTCGGCGCCGCCGCCTCGAACTTCTGCTCCTTCTTGTCGCCCCCATCGAGAGAGAAAGGGAGACACCATGGAACAATGTCTCTAATCACCATCTTTGTCCTCCATAGATTCTTAGAAATTCCTCAAAATGACTTGAGATTGTCCAGACATGAAGATCAATTAGGGAATACATATGAGATTATCCAGCATTTCACCCCTCTCACCGCTCACCTGTAAAAAGAAACTATCAAAGATCATGCAATGGGGTTCCTTTAAGCTTACTGGATGGATGAAGCATCCTAGATCGGGTCGTTTCTCCCCGTTGAGTGAGAAATCAAGAGAGAAAGGGAGACCATGAACCTTAAGGAGAGAGTTAATATGGAAGCCATCAAGGAAGAGGGAGAGGAAGATACATGATACATGAGCTTGAACAGGAAAAAACACAATAAATTTCGTTCTAATGTGAATAGAATGAGGTGGTTTTTTTTTTCTCTCTCCTCTCCTGCTGACGTGGCAGGACAGGAAGAGAGGAAAAAAACCCCTCACGACTCCTAATACAATACGTTATTTGTATGGTTTGCCAATTTGATATATTTAATATCGACTAAACTTTTATTATGGTCTAAGATTCATAATTTTTGTCTCGAAATCACTTTTAATAATATAATATGTCTCTAACTAAACACTAATTTTGGTAAATATAATTTAATTTATTTTAATTTTGTCTATGCTTTTTATTTTCATCATTATGTAGTATAATCTGATCGAAAATTATTTTCTTCGTAATATGAATAATAGATAGTCAAGAATTGATGAACCATAAAAACTCTGAAAATAAAAAATTCAATGTTGATATGTGTCTTCGTTGTAACCTCAACCTCCAATACTTTTTTAGTTAATTGAGTTACCACTAATCGTATTTCATTATATGGATCTCTTTTTTAATTAATTTTTTTCCAAAATCATTATTGATACATCAATTTTGGTAAACTTCAGAACTCAAGTTGAGCTATTATATAGGATAAAAAATTGCCAATCCATTGTCGGACATCTTCAATTCCAATAGTCTAAGATAAAATAGATATAAAAATATTATTGTTATAAAAAAATATATGAATTTTAATTGCTTTTTTTTAAATATTTACATTATGCGAGTTAAAAAGATAATGGAGATAAAGAATACGAGTTTGAAAATGCAAAACGAAAAATCGTCAAATTTTAATATTTTTTATACAGTAATATAAAAGATTGACTGACGTGGCATTATATTGCCCTTATGATGTAGATTCATATTGACGTGTCTTGTGCATAAGAGATGGATTGGGTAAAGTCATTTTATGCGCAAAAATTTTGTTTTGGGTGCTGTTGCTGTTGCTGTGGGACTCGCCTGTCATAGTTCACCTTCGATATATACTCATATTGAAAATGGCATAAAAAATGTGGTCATATTGATATCAGTGTTACACGCGAAAGATAATATTTTTAATAAAAACTAATATAAAAATTGAATAAAAAGATATGTGTATATATATAATATTACATCAAGATGTTGTATAATAATATTCAATTTTTTTAGAGAATTTATTATTGAATATTTATATAAATATAAAGTAAATAAATTATAAGTTATGAAATATTTTTTTGAAAATGATGTTTATTGTTTTCATACATATCGTTTAGTTGTCATCTAAAATCAGTATTTTAAGTTTATCACGTGTTTTAATTTTAGAAACAGCGACGTATAATTGTCCATGAATAAATATAGGGTGCAATAAATATATACCAACTTTATTTAAGTTTTGTCCTCGACTTTTATTTATTGTCATCGCAGGGTATGATTGGAAATTGTTTGTATTTAAACCGAAAAGGTAATATAGTATTTGTAGGAATTAAAGATGGTCTTGGAATAAATACTTTGTCGCCTTTGTTAGTTCCTGTAATAATTTTACCTTCAATTATATTCGTTACTAGTTGCGTAATTTGTAAACATGTACTATTATATAATCCAAGTGTTTGATCAATATTCCGTAAGAACGTTACATAGATTCCATTTTTTAGTTGGAAACAATAATTTGGAATTCCAATACATTTGATTATGTTTAAAAATTCAGTATTATATAATTCGGTGTCTTTATTATTGTCGTTGGAATAATATAATGTATCCGAACTAAAATATTCTTTAAGATGACCTGGTGTCATATCTATTAGTATATTGTTTACTTGATCTACTATATCATGTGTTAGACATAATATTGTTCTTCTTTCGAAAAAGACTAGTCTTGATATTTTATTGTTACTCGTATACATGATGTATGATAGATTGAATTGGATTATTGTTTTCTGATATAAGGTAGTGTGTGATACCCTCCTCCTTCGCATGCCCTCTACTCTTGCATGCCCTCATCCACCGCACACACTCCTCCATCACCTGGCATCCTCTACCGCACGCCCTCTTTCGCCACCACATATTAGTTTTTTGTTATAATTTTATTTATTTTTTTCTTAAAAAAGAAAATAATTTTGTATACGGATACAAATATTCGACGAATATTTTCGGATATTCGAATTTAAGAATATTTGAATTTACGAATACGAATAGTAAAATTGAATATTTGACGAATACAAATACAAATAATTAGATATTTACGGATATTCGGTATTTGTCCACCCCTAATTATTTTTTCATACTACCAAAATACGAAACTATCAAATGAAATTAGTTAATTCCCACTAAAATGGAGTAATATTGATTCACTCGAAATCGAATATTATATAAGTAACATACTAACACAATCCAATTGATAACAGTTGAAGAAAAAAAAATGATAACATTTTTATATTAAAGAGAAAATATATTTAAAAAATTGTTTTCCATTTAACCTTTTAATTCCTATTGTTAATTTTTGTATTTTATCTAAATATTTTTCTATATCCATTAAATACGTTTTATATTAAATAAAAGATAAAATAACCAAATATTCAAATTTTGAAACTAAATTAGCAATTAGGTATAGCAAATTTTTTTTATATATACTGATGATCCAGAAACGTATTATACAATGTCATTAATATTATTTAAAATCACGTTTAATATTTTAATTTACAAAAATAAAAACTAAACTTTTTTACTATTCTAATTTTGTTCTCTTGCTCTTTTTTCATACAATACAACACTATTTTTATTGGATTTTTTTAAAAAATATAGTCATTTTACATTTTTTAAATAATTTTCGTTTTTTAAAAATGAAAAATAATTTTTTCGTATTTAAATTTTCATACAATACAACATTACTTTTATTGGAATTTTTTTAAAATTTTATTTTTTAGTAAAATATTTTCATTAATAAAATTGTATAAAAAATTTTAACATTCTCCAAAAAAAAATTGTTTGAATTTAATAATAAAATAATATATGACTGTTATACATTTAATATCCTAATCTTAAAATATTATTTTTTTATTCTTTCTCTCTCTCCCTCCATTTCTTCTTCTTCTCTCTCTCCCTCTCTATTTCTTCTTATTCTTCTTCATTTTTTTTCTTTTTCTTGGCATCTCCTTTTCTCCTTTTTTTTTCGCGCATCCCCTCCCCCACCCGTCTCGCCTCCCCTCCCTCACTCGTCTCGTCGCCTCGCCACCCCTCCCCACCGTCTCGCCTCCCAAAAACCCTAAAACCATCGACCGATCCTCCAGTGCAAGAAATGTCCAACGCACGACACGTGAGAAAGGGTAAAACAACAAACAATCATTATCAACCCGCATATATTAATCCAACGGCTGAAAATTTGAAAACCTTGTGAACAGTAACTTGGATACATCTAATGGCTCATAATTAGCCAGAAAAAAGAATATGATCGAACAATAGGATGTGTGGACACGTGATGGATATACTGTTCACTTGAAATTTTGTTTTAGTTAGTACTAGATACATGAGAAAACATAAAAAAAATATTTTTTAGTTCAAATTACAAATATAATTAAATGTATTTGGTCAAATATAAAATTTTAATGTTTTGCATTATTACTATTTTATAAATTTAAAATAGTTATGAATAAAATGGCATAAAAAATCTTTGTTGGATTTATTATACATTAAAAAATGTCATAAAAAATATTTATTGAATTTATATTCAAAATAAAATCAATCCACTCGTTGCACGTGCGATAATCTAATATATATATATATATATATATATATTCATACGCACATAAAATTACAAATCATCGTATAGATGTTTAATTAATTAAAATCTATATAAATCTTAATAATAAAAATAACAATTGTCGGATAAATTTCATAAAATGAATCAATACCTATTTTTTATATTATATATATATCTCATGATTTAAATTTTTAATTAAAATTATCAGTTAAAGAATAATTACCATTAGAATAGTTGCACTATCTATTTTTTTTAATTTTCTTTACCAATATTCTTAAAAAAATCCGAATTAGATAGAATTTGACTAGTGTGAGTTTAAAAGGGAGAATATCAGAAATGCTCTCTTAGGGCTAAAACACTTCAAAACTATCCTCCTAAATCTGATGGAAAAAAATTTAAAAAAAGACATATGTGCTCTTAATGAAAAACACATACAAAGGAGGGAAAGACAAATATGAGAAGAGGGAAAACGAAAATTGAGAGGAGGGAAACAAAGTAGAGAGCTATTTCCTTTCATTTTCGAGTATTTTCCTTCTATTTTCGAACGATTTCCTTCAATTTTTGAGTGATTTCTTTCCATTCTCGAGTGATTTCCTTATATTTTGAGCAGTTTGCAGCAATTTTCGAGCGATTTTCAACAATGTTTCAGTCATTTTCAGTGATTTCCAACGTTTTTAGCGATTTTCCGGTGATTTTTG
>CM071868.1:23009762-23049900 GCA_036759665.1 Gynandropsis gynandra | reverse complement strand
GACAGGATCGCTGGGTCGCAGGGTCGGACTGGATCGGTGGGTCGGACTGGGTCGCTGGGTCGCAGGGTCGGACTGGGTCGATGGGTCGGACTGGGTCGCATGGTCGCAGGGTCGAATTGGGTCGGTGGGTCGGACTGGGTCGTTGGGTCGTAGGGTCACAGGATCGTACTGGATCATGGGTCGTAGGGTCAAACTGGGTCAAACTGGATAGAAGGGTCGCAAGGGGTATTTTGGGAATTTTAGTATTTATAAGGATATTTTTGAAGCGAAATTTTTTTTCGGGAAGGATATTTTTGAAGTCTTTTAGTGCTACAAAAATATTTTTGAAGTTACCCCAATTTAAAACGTCTCTTTATAGTTTTTTAGATAAATAAATCAACATCATTGTTTGTAGTTGAGCACATGAAAAAGAACTAACTAATATTTTAAATCTTATTTAGATTATAATCTATTTTAGCATATTGAAAGATGAAACAATAAGCCATACCTTATTTGAATAATATTAGAATCAATAAACTTTTATGATTATTTTATATGTTGAATTGATAATGAAAATAATTTTTATCACAATAAAAAATGATTTATCAAATATAGTCTTAAATTTTATCGTTTAAAACATTTACAATTTTAAATTTTAATCATTATCTTGAAAATAAATTTAAGATAATACTATTTAACTTTTTTATAATTTTTCTGAAAAATCACATTTTAATTATTTAACATATTCATTTTTATAGAATTATTCATATACTTTTTTTAGACATAACTCCTATATTCGTCAAGTACTAACCAAAAATACACCACCGTCAAATATTATACAAAAATACACCAATTTACAAACCGACTTACAAATTGATATGCGTTCGCCCTTAATTTCCTTTAACTTTTCATGTCCCATTTTGAGAATTCCAACTAGTTTTGACATATCATAAAATCATTTAAATACAATGTTACCTTTAGCTAAAATATCATGCAATGTCTAACATATTTGATGTATGGAATTTTTGTGGTATTGTAAGTGATAATTGAGAATAAAATTCACAACCATCATATAAAAGTTTTTGCTGCACCAAATAGCTCGTAAATTTTATTAGTTTCAGCATTTGACACTTCTTCATTCATTTGTCGATCATGGATCATATGATAACGGGGAAAAACATCTCCAATTATTTCCATATCTATCATGACGAATACGATCGTCGAAACTACTTTTATTCACAATCGATGAATAACAATAAACATCACATTATTGTTCTCCGACATGGACATGAGTTATCATTGTGCTCGTATCTTTCTCATGAAAAACCCCAAATGTATTAGTTTTTGTTGAGACTTTTCTTGTATAAGTGTTTTAACACAAAATCTACACTAAACATTTTCTTTTCTACAACTACAACATGGAAAATATAAGTTATTTCTCCTCGCATACCCAATTTTATTTGTAACAAAGTTATAAAACTCTCTAACACACTTTTAAATTCGATGGAAACATTATTTGTTTCTACAACAAACCTCTCATACATCCACTATCAAAGTAACCAAATATCTGAACTGCTTCAAGACATTATGACTGAACTTATATTATTTTGTTTATATAGATAGATGTTTCCACCTTGATGCAATCAATGTGTCCCATGTTATATCTACATCTTAGAATAAAACTACAATAATGAACAAGTAAAGAGAGAGAGAGAGAGAGAGAGTTTAAGAAAGCTCAATCGATCTCTCAATCAGTCGTCGTCATAATCTGAGCTTCAACTTGTCTTCACCGATAATTTGATCCTTTGAATTTAGTCCAAATAGCTTTTTCACTCTTCCACCCGAAGCATTTCTCTCAATTTCTATTATCCTCTTTCTCTTTCCTCGTCTCCTTTATCTCGTTCGTCTTTCTTTTTTTACCCATCCCCAATTTATAGTAAAACTTTCAATCATTTAAACAATTCAAATTTGAATTATTTAGTGAATCCGGTAAACCGCTCGACCAAGTTGGTCTATTCTCGGGCCAAAAATTTCATTTTCCATAAGTTTTTTTTTATCCAAATTTTACATAACCAGGTAGATTGGTCGACCAAGTTACAATACGCTCAGTTCGAGCGAACCTACATGTGTAAAACACTTCTCTATTTGGCTTACCTCTAGATCGAGGTGGTTTCTGCTTGGGTCGATAGAAAGATTTTAGTGTATCGTACTGATCGAGTGATTAACCACTCCTTTTGAGTGATTATTGTGGAAATTTTGAGCATTTGAATTCAACATGCTTGATCGAGCAATTATGATGCTCGTGTCGACCGTTCCCGTTGTTTCTGCCTTTGATGCTCATTTTGTGTTGAATATTAGTCGTGTTTCTCCATAATATGATACTTAGTCTCTATTGTCTGCAAAATCACGGAATAACTTCAAAAAAGCATAAAAAGGAACTAAAAAACTCCAAAATGTAGTAAAAGTATGCAACAATTTATACAGTATAAATGGTGCCATCAGAGACCTTGGATTATCTAGATTATATGCATTAGATAAACATGAATAATCATATCAAAAGGTATGTTAGTTGGTTTAGAAATGATGATATTGGACAATAATGCATTTAACATGTAGGTTATTAGATGAAGACATGAATGATCGAAATGTTTAAATAGTGATCTAGACTTTGAGAAAAGATAGATCTACCGATAAAATGTTTTATATGTAATTCATGAGATGTATAAGTCAATGATTGAAATACTCGAATAAGATATAGACTTTTAGAGAAGGTAGATTAATATAAGATGATTAAAGTCTTTAATAGAAACAACTTGATACTTTTCGAAATCCTTAATTAGTTCATGTACGTGTTGTTGAACATATAAGAATTACCATTGTATATAAATAATATTATATTTTGTTTTACGAGTCTATATTAGATAATAGATATACTTATACTATTTATTGTTCATGAATGTAGTTTTTTATGAAATTGATAGTTTAAATTATTTTTAGTACCTAGATTCGACTCCGGTACTACTCGATCGTATTCTTGCGGTAATCTCTAAGCTAGATTTAAATTATCAAAACTTGAGATATATTATATCACACATAGATGACACATCAATTTTTTGGAATCGTTATTAGGGATTTTAGGCGATGTAGCTATTGATTTTATGAATTAAGGTCTTTCTTTTATTTTTTTTATCTTTTTAGTCTCCTATGGACACTTCCTTCTTGTCTTTTTATGCTTCCTTTTTCAATACCTAATTTATGACTAGAATTTTTTGGAGTTCTAGACTCGTATCTCAAACCAAAATTTGAAAAGACCACAAGAAACATTTGTAACTAAGGAAGAAGCAAGAAGGAGACTAATGGCCGACAATGTCGAAAATAAGATTTTGTAGGAGGAGATTATGGAGAATACACTGATCCTAAACATACCCATATCCCATTCTGTATTCAACGATCAAATATCGATCATAACGTGTTTGAACTTCAGCTATTGTTTTCGCAGATGCTGAATAAATTGCATTTTGAGGGAAACCGGATGTGGATCCTACCCTTCACTTGACGAGGTTCATGATACTATGTGACTCATTCAAGTAAGTTCAAGGAGTGACAGATGGGGTTATCATGCTATTTGAATTTCTATTTTCTCTTATGCACCGAGCACAAGAATGAAGTTACATGTTGGCATTGGATTCCAACCACACATGGAATGAACTTGACAAGAGGTTCATGATAGGTTTTTCCTGACTCACAAGACACAACTGTAAAAGAATAAGATGAATTCCTTCACTTAGTATATCAACGAGCATACACCATGGGGTGAATTGGAATTACCTCATTTCCACATTCATTAAGGAACTCTGAGAGAACATCCTGGATTAGTATGGCATGTGGTGGATCACTGCATGACCTTCACTTCACTTAGCTTGAGGATCAAATTGAGAAAATGGCCAAAGAAAGAAACAATCCAAGCGATTACATTAGTACAATTTCACAATGGGAGTCGTCAAATGAGGTCACAATCCTCCAAGCTGAACTAGCCGAGTCAAAGTTTCAAATGGCCACCATGAAGCACATATCATCATAATTACGTATCCTCATGGGCATCAAAACGATCATTTGGCGGTATACATGATGGAACAAATGTGAGAGGATGCAAACTATGTGGCAATAACCCCTACTCGAACACTTACAATACAATTTGGAGAAATCATCTGAATTTCTCATACAAAACACCGTCAATGTGCATAACTCACCACAAGGGAAATTTTTGCCCCACCAAAAAATAAGAACTTCCAAAACAGACCGCCACATCCAAACCCGACCTTCTAACAATTTAGAGCTCCAATGGCACCACAACAACCCATAGCGAACGATGATATCAACTTTATGTTTTTCCAACTGATGTAAGAACACAAGAATCCTAACGAAGTGCTTGGAAGAACACTACAAAAAAACTCGCTGTTTCCAACGGACGGGGCAACGGATCCGTGCGTTGGACACAAATAGCAACGGATTGTAACGGATTTGTTGATACTTTCAACGGGTGGAAATCCGTTGCAATCCGTTACAAATTTCAACGGTGGTGTAACGGATATTTTCTGTTGCCATATCCGTTGTAGTCTGTCACATTTTTTAACGGATGTGTAACGGTTATAATCCGTTGGCATGTTCCATTAGAAGCCCGTTAGAAGCCGGGAAAAAATTGTAACGATCATCCGTTGCAAATTGTAACGGATGCCCATTAACAATTGCAACGGATCCCATTGAGATAATTAATTTTGAGGTTCACTGGTCGAAATAAATTCACGTGATCGTGCAACAAGCATCCGTTGCAATTGCCAACGGATGTCTGTTGGAAATTTTACTATTTATATCGAAACCTAAGATTGCCTCAAACCATCAATAACAAGCATCTTAGTATCCATTGTTGAATTCAAAACCACCTTCATAAACTGTCTAACCTCCCGGATCAGGAAAAGGATTCTCGGCGATGAGCCAGTTTATGAGGGTGGTTTTGGATTCGATAATAGACACAAAGATGCTAGTTTTGACGACGAAGGTGCCCAAAGAGAGGATCCGCGAGTTCAACACTTTGCCTCTGAGTTGAAGCCATTTCATAAATGTTTTCCTTTTATGTTTATTGTTACCATATGTTATAGCGTGATTGAAAGAGATCTTAATGGAATTATAGTTTAAAAAGAAAAATAATGTAAGGAAATAAAAATTTCGAAATTAAATTTTGATTACATATTCGCGTCATTTCGGTTTTTGTTCACCGCTTGAGTTCGACATGAAATCAGTTACAATTACATAATCAAAATCAGAATTCATAAGATCTAAATATTGTAATATACAAAAATAACGCATTGTAACGGATTTGTAAGCATTTTCAATGGGCACTAATCCGTTGGAAAAGATTTCAACGTGCATCCGTTGGAATTCGCAACGGATGCCCGTTACAATTGGCAACAAATGCCCGTTGAAATTGTTAATTTCGAGGTTCACCGGTTTAAATAAATTCACGTGAACCTGCAACGGGCATCCGTTGCAATTTCCAACGGATGTCCGTTGGAAATTTCACTATTTAGATCAATACCAAAGATTGCATCAAACCATCAATAACAAACATTATTTTCAAAAAAATGTCATCTTCTTCCAATCGAAATATATATAGATCGAGAGAGTGGATGTACAGAAGAAAAGATCCTATAACCGAAGAGATTACGCAAGAATTCTTACACGGATTGGAGCAATTTATGAGTTTTGCATCGATGCAGCCTTTGTGTTAAGAACGCGGGACAATGTTATGTCCATGCGAAATATGCAAAAACATGAAGTATCGAAGTCAAGAAATTGTTCGCAAATATCTTTATAAGGTGGGTTTCGTTGAAAATTACGAAATTTGGTTTTTTCACGGTGAAAATTGCGGTGTTAGAGATATTGTGCTAGATGCACAAGTAGAACGAAATGAAGAAGTTATTTACGAAGCATCAACGACCAATCCATATGTGGAAATGGTGTCAGATGCTTTTCCTCGAATTGTTAATGAACAAACGCATGAAGAGATGCCGAACATCGATGCACGTCGATTCTTCAACCTATTCGATCGAAAGAAAACCGTTGGGGCAATGAGATGGCACACAGAACACTCAACGACCGAAGTTATAATGCAACATCTATCGGATGGTAAGGCTTAGAAAGATTTCAATGAAATATTTCCCGAGTTTGCGTATGAAACGAGAAACGTTTATCTTTGCCTGTGCACAAATGGTTTTAGTCCATATGGACAATCTGGAAGTCAATATTCTCTGTGGTTGGTGATTTTGTCTCCCTATATTTTGCCTCCCGAGATGTATTTGAAAAGAGAGGTAATGTTTCTGACGTTGCTGATTTCAAGACCAGAACATCCGAAGAAAAGTTTCGATGTTTTTTTGCAGCCCTTAATTCATGAATTAAGACAGTTGTGGAACGAAGGAATCCTTGCTTATGACGTCATTACTAAGCAAAATTTCACATTAAAGGCGGTCTTGTTGTGGACAATTAGCGATTTTTTTCCTGCGTATGGAATGTTATCAGGATGGAGCACGCACGGAAGATTAGCATGTCCTTATTGTATGGAGGATACAGATTCATTTCGACTAGTACATGGTAAGAAACCATGTTGGTTTGATTGTCATAGAAGATTTCTTCCTCGTGGCCATGCTTTCCGGAAAGATATAAAACATTTTTGGAAGAACGTGGTACAAAAAGAAGAGGCACATTGCATGCAAACCAGAACACAAATCCTTTACAAAAGATTGAACACAATGGGTGATTTACAAGAATCAGTAGAATGCGGTGGAGATCGTGGGCATCGTAAACCAAAAGATCAAGGTGAATGGCATAACTGGTATAAACGTAGTATCTTTTGAGAATCACCATACTGAAAATCATTGATATTACGTCATTATTTAGATGTTATGTATATCGAAAAGAACTTTTTCGATAACATCATCAATATTGTGTTGAATGTGGCGGGTAAAACTAAGGATAATATACAATCAAGAAAAGATGTGGCAGGCAAATGAACTCATAGGCATAAAAGTTCAACATTTTGGTTCGTGGTTAAGAGACTACGTAAGTACTCGTGTACACATCTATTAAAATTAATTGCATTTATCATAAAGTATTATTTTTTTATGATACGTACATATGAAATGTTCTGATGAAAGACTTCCTACGTGATTAAAAGATTTGGCTAATGGTCCCGCACAAAATGTCTTATGTTGGCCAATCTTCTTTACTCGCAGCTACACGTTCCACACGTACGAACACGGAAAACATAGAAGCACATACAATTATGGAGTTTGCGTTAATAGTGATATAGAGGGTGATGACTTCTACGACATTTTGCACCAAATCATACAAGTGGAATATCTCGGTCTCGTTGGGTTGAAGGTGATGCTTTTTAAATGCCAGTGGTTCGACCCAACTGTAGGACGTGGAATACGAAAAACTCGTTGGGGAGGAATTGACGTCAGTCCGATACGACAATATGGTAAGTATGGATCCATTCATCACAATAAGCAGACCAAGTATGTTACGTGCAATATCCAAAAACATTGAAACGTCGAAGAGAGGTGTGGTGGGCCGTAATAAAGATCAAGCCACGAGGGATCATAAGCTATGATGATAAAGAAGATCCGTTACAACCCAATCATCCGCAGCCGATTCGTTTAATTGATACAGATCGAGAGGAGATTCTCGCTAGAACTGACATAGACGGAGAATTCATCCGCGATTATGAAGACGTTGAACCAGAAGATGCTGAAGATGAAAACGACGATGAATTCAATGAACAATCGAAGGAAGACTCGCCACTCGATGAATTTACTGAAGAAGAAATGTAACTACAATAATGTGTATGATGTGTAATAAATATAGATGATGTGTAATGTACCGACGTGTAATGTACATGATGTGTAATAAATTAGATGATGTGTAATCGAACAATCGAAATGTTAATACAATCGAACAGTTTATATAAACTATGTTTAATGTATTAGAATTAGAATTATCTAATAGCAACGGTCATCCACTGGAAATATTAATGGATGCCCGTTGAAACACGAAATCGCTCTCGACACATAGAATTTTTTTAAAGTTTTCCACATTTCTAATGGGCATCCATTGGAAATTTCTAACGGACACCCGTTATAGCATTTCCAACGGACATCCGTTAAAATGGGCAACTGATGACCATTACAACATTTGCAGCGGCCATCCGTTACCAATTTCCAACGGATGACCGTTGGAAAGTGTAATGATGACTGTAGGTTTTCGCAGAATTTCCAACGGTCATCCGTTGGAGAGTGTAATGGATGCCCGTTACAAAGGGAGACGAGCCGCCATTACACCGTCCCTTGCCTCGGGAACACGCATTTCCAACGGGCATCCATTGGAAAAGCATAACGTTGGAATGTTCTATATATAAACTGTTTGAACAATTTATTTCAACAAAAATCAAAACAAAACCTCAAAATCCTCTCAAACTTTACATTTCACACACAAACACATTCACTAACACTAGAATATGAATGAGGGCTAGACGATTTATAGGATCGAGAGGAATGTTGGCTCGTTTTGCAGGAGCTCCTCCCCCGCCTCCACTACCACCATATCGTCCTCCTTCACCAATATCGGCACCACCGATATTTGATGAAGAGGATGATATGGTAGATATTGATGCCTTGATCGATGATTTTGATGAGCGTCCTGACATTTAGATTATCAATCCCGACCATTCTGCTGGGATACTATGGTAAAAAAAATATTATTCGCATTTATATTATTATAAGTTATAAATAATATCTAACTTTTTAATTTGATATTGCAGGTTTGACGTGTATGATGTGATCGGATACACGAACAACAATATCATCCAAGGGTCCTTACAAGACCAATTATATTATTTCTGGCAAGTTACACTAGAAGTCACGCGCCAACGATGGTGGCGCACATTTATCGTAAGTTTTAAATTACATTCCATTTGAAATTATTAGTTATATATATATATTATAAAACTAACAATTTATAAATTATTTTGCAGCGCGTATTCAGATGGCGGAGAAAGGATACAACGCATATCTACGCAGCATGGGTGTGCGACATGCAAATTTGAATGCGCCTTATGATGAACAACGCGAAGCGCAACTACTACTCCAGAAATCAGACATCGACATGGGCAACGGACGCGGTCTTCAATCAAATGATTCAGCATTGGGAGTCCCCAGACTTCAAGGCCAAGAGCGAGAAGGCCAAAAAATGTCGTTACGGTGAGAAGGTTCCCGAAGATGGTCCGCATTACCATACTTCGGGATCAAAATCATTCCCAAAGAGAAAACACGAATTGGTAAAATTTATTATTACTTAAGTTTTTTGTTTTTTTAAATATTTATCTAATTAAGTTTATTTTATATTACATATGCAACAGATAGGAAGAGAACAGACTCTTCTTGAGCTGGTATTGGAAACCCACGCCAAGAAGAAGCGGTCGTCGGGGAAGAGGTCGACGAACCTGAACTCGTCGATCCTCGAGCGGAGAGAATCGTGAGAGATGTGACGAAAAAGATTACACAGCAATCACAAGCTTGCGGTTCGACTCCCGACGAGCCGAGTCCTTTACAAAAGGACAAGATTTACTTAGAGGTAAAAAAACTTTTTCTTTTGTTTTTCGATTATTATTAAAAAAATTTGTAAAATCTAACTCTAATTTTATTTGTCTTGTAGTCGGTGAGACCGTATAAGGGACATCTCTACGGTCTCGGGGCGTTTCAAAAAGATATCGTCGAGGACACCACGACGGTACCTCCCGCAGTCCAAGAGAGTATCACGCAACAACGGAAAATCGAAGATCTCGAACCACAACTTCGAGAATTTAAAGCCAAAGTGCAGCACATGGAGAGCATCATTGAGTTGTTGTCTAGCCAGGTGAGGGGATCAACATTGCGCCAAGAACTGGCTCCCGATTCGGATGCAACGCCGTCTAGAGGTGGTGGCGATCAGGGAGATGATATCGATCCAGCCGACCTAAATGAAATGTAATAGGATTAGTTTTAGTTTTGAAGGTTTTTGTAAAAAATTTTAATATTTAAGTTTAAAACTTTTTATTTAAAAAAATTATTTTTTTTAATTTTTTTTATTTTTTAACCAACATTCCAACGAATGCCCGTTCCAATTTCTAACGGACATCTGTTGGCAACTTTTCCCGCCACATGGTGACGGACGTCCGTTGCCATTTCCCTCCAATTTGCAATGGCCGTCCGTAGCTCTTTCCTACCAGTTCTCGACGGATTTCCGTTGGAACTTTGAAAATCCCGCTCATATTTCCCGCCGGATTGGCAACGGACATCCCTTACCGTATTTCAATGGGCATCCGTTGCTGTTTTGTAACGGGCATCCATTACACATTGCAATTGGCTTCCGTTGCTAAGTTGTAACGAGCATCTGTTACAATGTGTTTCAACGGTCCTCTGTTACGAATTTTCAACGGCGTATTCCGTTGCCCCCATTGCAAAATTGCAACGGATCCCGATTTGCAATGATCATTTCCCAATGGGCTCGGATCCGTTGCCATCCATTGGAAAAAGCCTTTTGCAATGGATTTAAAGCGTTTTTCAACGGATTTGTCCGTTGGAAAATGCCTTTTTTGTAATGGAATGAAGGTTAAACATGAGTACTTCAAGCGGGTGATAGGATAACTAGTGATGTCAATGAGTTGGATTGTACCCAACCCATTAAAATATGATGGATCTTATAGGATATCGGGTTGGGTTCAACCCGATCCGTTTAATAGTGGGTTATACAAGTCAGGTTAAACGAGTTTAACTGTGTTAAACAAGTTTATTCATATAATTAATATTTTGTATATATATTTTTTTATCATTTAACATCATTATTGTTATTATATATATAATGTTAAATAAGTCTCCATAGCGATGTTTATGGCTTTCCCAAAACCATAAAATATCGATATCATCAAATTCGTTCATTTCTAACCATTTGTCCTCCAAATATATTTGCAAAGCATTTCACCCCTCTTGCATAACTTTACTTTTTTTCATACACTTTGAAGGCCTATATTTAAAACATTTTATCAAATTATATAATTACAACAAAAAAAATCAAAATAAAGATAAAACATACATTTAAAGCCGTCAAGTTTGTTCCTTTTCCTTTAGAGACACTAACCTGGACTTGTAGGTTCTCATCAAGAACTTGGAGCCATTGATTTACTTTTATATTGATCAAAAACAAGCACCAAATTTTTCTTCACAATATCAATTTTTTCTCTGGAAGTGGTTGGATCAATTTCATTGTAAGCAAATTCCAACAATTCCAACTTCATCTTTGGATCTAAAGCCGCTCCTAATGCAAGAGTCATACTGTATTCTTCCCAATATTTATCAAACTTGTTCTTCATATTGTTGGCCATTACTTTTATCATCTCATCTACACTATTCGTCTTATAATCATTCAACAGACACTCTATTCTCGAAATTTGAAAGAAATACAAGTTGGAAGTCGGATATTAGGAACCAAATAAGATTTTCATATCATAGAACGGTTCCAAAAATTCACAAATCTTTTCTCCTCTCTCTCACTCTTCGATTGATGGATAAAGTTTATAATTTCTATCAGGCAACTGCATGTTGTTAAATGCATGTTCATATTTTATAGCAACTTTGAGCATCAAATAAGTGGAATTCCATATAGTAGAGACATCCAATCATAGACGCATTCCACTTTGAATATCAACTTGCTGACAACATTCCTCAAATATTTTTATCCTTCATTTCGACCATTTCACATATTTTATACTTTCTCTAATCTTATGTAAAGCAGAATTGACGACTTTAAGCCCTTCTTGCACAATCAAATTCAGAATATGTGCACAATATCTCACGTGGAAAAACTCACCATTGCATAATAAACCATTCTGTAAACAAAGTCGATCCCTTAATATATTTTGCATAATATAATTAGTCGATGTATTATCAAGTGTGAGAAAACATACTTTTCTCTATCCCCCCAATCTTTTAAAATCTCAAAAACCTTATTGGCCAAGTCAATTCCAAAATGCGGGGGAGACAAAGTACTAAATGATAGGATCTTACTGTTTACTATCCAAGATCATCAACATAATGTGCAGTCACACAAATATAACATTCCACAGCTATGGATATCTACACATCGATAGTTAAACAAATCCTATTAGAAATATTAGCTATCTGAGCTTTTAGCTTCTTTTTCGTACTTTGATGTAATCTAAGTACATCTGCTACGAGAGTGTTTCTAGAAATCGGTTTGAAATCTGGATTCATATACTTCAACCGTTGTCTAATTCTCTTATACCCCACAAAGGAAAATGGAAGATCATGTTCTATCATAGTCATAGCTAAAAACTTGTGAATCATCAATTGGTCAATCTTTTTAGCTATTACCATTCCTTCACGAGCAAACATCTTTGTCATTTCAGAAAATTTGGGAGGCATTCCTTTGCATACCAACAAATGACAAAGGAGCGTAGATGTTCCATTTCTAGTAACATTATCCGGATAATCCTTTTTGCAATAATTTCAAGTAATACTATTCCCAATGGTTGAAAATGATCCCATGCACGTGAAGAACGTCATCGTTTTCGAGTACTTACTCGATCATTTGCTTCCATAGACTCACTCGATAATGATGATGCCTCATTGGTACTTTCTCCGCTCCTCATTGTTAATGATGATCACACTGTAAAATAAATGTTAATGGGTTGATGTATCAAGTCATGAATTTATGTGCTGAAAAAGAACAAGAAAGTTAAAACACAAGTCCTAAACACATGACTTTCTGTGAGCAGCCGCCATGGAAGGAATGGATAACTACAAGGAGGTCATATTACACAGAATATTTACATATTTTCATATGTATTCTATCACACCGCAGTGCAGACTTCCATGTAAACACCACAAGTTCCAAACTTCAATTAAAGTCCACAAGAGAAGAATATACTAACAATAGATACTGCCATAGAGTTGTCAATCATAAACTGTTTACCATGAAGAAAAAAATCTATGTTTTCCAATTAGGGGATATTCAGTGAGACATTACACTAAGAATAAGCCATAACAAGTATAGTGCTTTGATTCTTATAGAAGAAAAATGGCTGAGTACATTGTAGCCATTGATTCTAACAACAGAAACATATACCCAAAAGTAAGGAGACATATTCGTTTGTGAACCGATTCTGCAATGTGACCAAGCCCGTGACCAACACATATCCACTCGCAAGAAGAGAGTTTTAAAGACAAAAGCAGAGAATGGCTTATTCAAGGGAGAAAAAGAGAAAAAACCCTAAATCCATAAACTGAATAAAAAAAATAAGGGAATCTCAAAATCAAGGATCGAGACAAAGGAAAAGTATTAGGAAAATACCGAGAAAAAGCTCGATGACCGGAGCGAGCGACCGACGACAGAGAGGTAAATGATTAGAAGAATAGCCGCCCGTGAATGACGATAAGAAGAGAAGGAATAGAGGAAGGGTTTTCAATCTGAGAAGGAATTTAGAACATGAGCCTAACGGGTTAAATGGGTAAAACCCATTAAATTCAATGTAAATGACCTTTATACCCAATAAACCCATAAAAATTTAATCGCAATTTATTAAAAACTCCATCTTTATTTTAAATGGGTTGGGTTGGGTTAACCCACTAAACCCAACCCAAATTGACATCATTAATGATAACAATCGATGGGATTCATATGCACCTCACGATGCTAGACAATCAAGTAGCCTAGCTTGAGTCTGCTTCGTCCAGATCAATAGGAACGCTCGCGAGAAAGTCTGATCAAAATCTCTAAGAGTAGAGCATATACGGTTGATCTTGAGACTTAAAAAAACACTTAGGAGGCAACTTGAGCTTTTTTTTAATTCTATTTGTAAGTTTTTGTTTTTTTTAAGTGGTTTTATTTTTCTTGGACTTGGAATAGAGTGCTAGATGTGGAGTAGTCCTATCTTGGTTAGAAGCTCAGATCTGCTAGTTAAAATTTTGTATTTTATTCAGAAAAATATCATATTAATTAATGTATTACTTTAATGTGTTATGCAAGTTACATGAGTAAATATATATAAAAAATAGTTATTGTAATTTTTTAGACAAATTTACGAATAATCATGATATTTTCTCATTTTTGGCGGTCTTTTACTCATAAGGGATGTGTCTGCGTTCCCAAAAGCATCTCTCTCGTTCAAAAGGATTCGCGGCATGTTAAGCCTTAGAAAGGTTATCATTTTGCATCGAATTAAACCATGTGTTCCACTGTTTATACAGATCCATCAACTCCTCTGAGTTTCATTCTTACAAATATCATGAAACCTCATTTTCCAAGTTAAATTAACTTCATATATAACGTTGATTCCAAAGTTCAAGGAGCTTCGAAACCAACTAACTCAAGCCTATAAATTATTTCATTTTTATCTACAAGACCATTAGATTCTTATAAATCAGTTTAATATTACCTCCCTTACTGCACCTCTTTACTAAAGGATGCTCCTTGATCGACAAAGTCTTCATCACCTCAGAAATCATGAGATGTTATAAAAATTCCTTAATCCACGATAGAGGTTTGTGGCATGGATTCGAGGAGGCATATTCATTAGTATCGTTTCCATATCCACAAAATGTAACTCTTATACCAATTCCAAAGGCAAAAAAATGCTTTTTTGAAGCGACTCATTTTCCCTTTTGTTTCCTATATGACATCGTTATCTTCATAGGCAATAGTACCGAATCGTAAAGTGTCATCTACATGTTTGGGCATCTCCTGTCTCAAATGAAATCTGGAGTCTAGGCCATTTTCATGTTTATGATGCAATGTGCCATCTACATGCAAACTATATTTTCGACTTTAAAATTCCTCTTTGAAAACTATTTGAGTTATAGTTGACTAACGTATTTGGGATTGGTTTTTCTCGAACTTATTTTTTCTCTATGAATGCAATAAAAATAGGATTGCAGATTAAAATTACTATTTCAGGAAGTTGAGATATTTAAGGAGCACGAATTCAAATCAAGGATGACTGGAGGAAGTCAACGAGAAGATTAAGGAGAAGAAGGAGGAGTCAAGTTGAATCTGTCGGATTCAATGCTGAAGAAAGATCAGCAAGACGACTGAAGAACCGGAGAGGGTTGCTGAGCCGAGCTGAGAAAGATCAGCAAGACGGCGCGGCTGAAGAACCGGAGAGGGTTGTTGAGCCGAGCGGAAGACAGATAAGTTAACTTGAAAAAGAAAAAGAAGGTTAACGATTCTGGGCTGTATCACTGGAGTACACGAAACAGAGAAAGAGAGAGTTCTAAGGTTTTAAGTGTAGTTAGTTAGATACTGTACTATGCGGAGAAACAATTGAGATTGTATTTACGTAGAATCGATTCGTCTATTGCTTGGTGTTGCGTGTTTCTTTGGTTTCAAACTATTTCAGATGGACGTGAAGAGTGCATTTCTTAATGGGATACTTCAAGAGGAAGTCTATGTAGAACAACCGAAAGGATTTGAGGATCCACATAATCCAGAGCATGTCTACAAGCTAAAAAAATCCTTGTACGGACTAAAGCAAGCACCCCGTGCTTGGTATGAAAGGCTTACAAGCTTTCTTGTGCAGAATGGCTAAAAAAGATGGGGAGTTGATAAAACATTTTTTATTCATGATTCCGATGGAATTTTTTTGTTGTGCAGATATACGTTGATGACATTGTGTTTGGCTCTAAATCGCACGAAAAAGTGAACTGGTTTGTGCAGACTATGAAGAGGGAGTTTGAAATGAGCATGTTTGGAGAACTAAGCTACTTCCTTGGTCTACAAGTTAAACAACTCGACGATGGACTGTTTATTTCTCAAAGTAAATACGCCAGAAATCTGGTAAAAAGATTTTTATTCAAAAGATACTAACTGTGAACTTGCTGGTTTCAGTGATGCTGATTGGGGAGGAAATGCAGATGATCGTAAAAGCACATATGGAGGCTGCTTCTTGCTTGGAAACAATTTAGTTTCATGGCACAACAAAAAGCAAAATTCGACATCTCTTTCTACTGCTGAAGCTGAATACATTGCCTTGGGAAGCTGTTGCACTCAACTGTTATGGATGAATCAAATGCTTATGGACTACGGTATGAAATCCAGAACTTTTTACTGCATGGTGTGACAATACTAGTGCTATAGACATTTCGAACAATCATGTTCAACATTCTATAACGAAGCAGTGAAGATGTTGAGGTTAAACTATACAGAAGCATGATTGGTAGTCTTCTTTATCTCACTGCAAATAGACCTGATCTATGTCTGAGTGTAGGGATTTGTGCCAGATATCAAGCTAAACCGAATAAATCCCACTTGCTTGCTGTTAAACGAATTATCAAATATGTAAAAGGTACAACAAAGTATGTCATATTATATTCAGTCTTTGGATAATAATATACACATGAAAATCCATCAAGGATTAAGAATACCGGAAACATCAAACTCAAAGCTTAAATAAATATGTGCAATCAAATTGCAACGATCTTTATGTGGGTTAAAACAACTGGACGTATATGGTACAATCGTCTAAGTGAATATCTAATAAAAAAAGGAATTTGTGAATAAACTTATTTTTCCTTGTGTATTTATTCAGAAAAAACAACAAATTGATTTGTGATTGTAGCTGTTTATGTTGATGATCTGAATATAATTGGGATCTCAAAGGAGATTAAAAATGCTCGAAATTATCTGAAAGATGAATTTGAAATGAAAAATCTTGGAAAAACAAAATATGACACAAAGCAAAAATTATGCTTAAATACTCCTCTATGCGTGCATAAGAGTATACCTAAAAGGGTAGTTAAATGAAAAATCTTGGATAAACAAAGTTTTGTCTTGGTTTACAGATAGAGCATCTAAAGAATGATATATTTGTACATCAATCGAATTATACAAAGAAAGTATTAAAATGCTTTAACATGGATAAAGCAAATCCATTAGGCACTCCAATGTATGTAGATCTTTAAATGTTGAAAAGGATTCATTCCGTCATTGTAAAGAAAATGAAGATATACTTGGACCAAAAATACCATATATGAGTGCAATAGGGGTTCTTTTGTTTACAGTTCTTGACTAATTCTTAACGGTCTGATTTTGCTTTGATTCTTTCTATCATATTTTTTTTTTTGTGACAAGGAGTTCACAATGATCTGACGAACACTAGCAGCATTAGAGTGTTTTTTTCTCTTTAAGAGTAAGCGACAAACATGAGTTGATCGATTTTGCAGATGCAGACTGTTTATGAGATCCTCATAAAACCATATCACAAACTAGATATGTTTTCACAATTAGAGGTACGATGATATCATGACGCTCTCAGAAGAAAATATTAGTTGCTACTTCTTCAAATCACGCCAAAATCATTGCACTCCATGAAGAACTAGAAAATATATGCCTTTTGCTTCCATTTCTGAAACCCTAACCCATTTTCTCGAGAGAAAACGAGCAGCAGTTTCTTTGTTGCAGATTCTTCTTTCACCATAATGCAGACTCGCAGCAACAACTTCGGCCTCAATGCAGACGACATACTCTTGGTTGATAAACAGGAAGTAAGGATGGGGGATCTAGTGTTTACATGAAATCCTTCTCGTGTAAATGGACGCCGCTACAAGGTGATGGCGACAAATTTTTTTGCACCAAATAAACGTGAAAATCTGAGATCAGGTGCAACTTCGATGGTCCACCTCCACACATACTGATGTTTGTTACATCAAATCAAACAAAAATGTAGTTGATCTATTCACAAGGGCGCTCCCCACTTTAACATTAAGAAAACACATTCATAACATCGTGATGCATCACCTTTGAAACTTCTGAACAAATACTGAGTTGACAGATTGAGGATGAGTTTTTATGGATGTTTTTTCTCTTCATCATGGTTTTTATCCCCACAGAATGACCCACATCAAAATTCCACTGAGCCAAGGGAAACTTCTACTTCTTCAACCCCACCACGGGACACCCACACTACCTCGGTTCCTCCATCGAGTGCTGCTCCTTCCACCATTCCATCAACGTCGGCGTCTACTGGAAGACCGGTTCCGGCTCCTAGCACACAATCTTCTGCCTCTTCGAGACGAGGTACCCCTCTATCTGTCTCCAAAGCCTTTTCGTACAAAATGTACAAGGAATCATACCCCAGTAGATTTAGAATCCTTAAGGAAAGGAAAATTTTCTCTGAGAGAGGACTTAGTGTGCATCAATTTCAGCACCTCTCTGTGTGGGATTTATTGGTCAACAGGAAGCTGACAAACACAGTCACCACTGTGACTTCTGTTTGTAAGGAATTCGTATATGAGTTCTATACGAATTTAGTTCCTGATATTGAAGAACCAAGATCGGCTCTGTTTGACACCACGTATGTTCGTGGTCACGTTTTTAGGTTCAGTACTGAAGTAATAAACGAGTTTTTGGGAATTCCGCATATCCCAGTGACTCGCACCAAGGAACTCCAGCTTTATTTAGATATGGACGCTATCACAAAGGAGTTGACAGATGGTAAGCTAAGTACTTGGCTTGGGCAGATCCCAAATTCCAAACTTCAATGGGAGTATGCATTGCTGAACAAGATTTCCCGCACAAACTGGGTGCCTAACAAGAAATCGGATGCAATCAGACAGGATACAACAGTCTTTTTGTACTGCTTGAAGAATGACATACCCATCAACTTTGGCAAAGTGTTTCTGGACTCGATCGTTGGATTGGGTTTATCTAACTCCACGAAGTTCATTCTTCTGTTTCCTTGCCTGATCCAGAATATTTTGGGCCAACAAGCTGCTGATATAATTGCAAGACGACGAAGAGGTTGCGGACGATGAGGTTGAAGAGATTCATGGGGAATCTACTGCAAGAAAGAGCAAAGGAAAAAGAAAGAGGAACCGATATGTTCCTATGTGTTCTTTATTTTTATTTAAGTGCATTTAAAGACAATGCTTATCTTAAGTGTACTTAATGCTTAAATTTCTATGCTTGAACTTATGATGGTCTGGACATAATTGCGTGAATTCATTTTATGTTGTTTGATCTTATATGGTGATTGTCTTGTGTCTGAATGATTTTATTGCATTGTCTTGAATTCTATATGTTTGATTGACGTATGTTTTTGTGATAAGAATTCAAAGGGGGAGATTGTGAATGCAATAAAAATAGGATTGCAGATTAAAATTGCTATTTCAGGAAGTTGAGATATTTAAGGTGCACGAATTCAAATCAAGGATGACTGGAGGAAGTCAACGAGAAGATTAAAGAGAAGAAGGAGGAGTCAAGTTGAATCTGGTGGATTCAATGCTGAAGAAATATCAGCAAGATGGCGCGGCTGAAGAACCGGAGAGGGTTGCTGAGCCGAGCGGAAGACATATAAGTCAATTTGAAAAAGAAAAAGAAGGTTAACGATTCTGCACTGTATCACTAGAGTACACGAAACAGAGAAAGAGAGAGTTCTAAGGTTTTAAGTGTATTTAGTTAGATACTGTACTATGCGGAGAAACAATTGAGGTTGTATTTACGTCTAACTCAGTGGGAGTTATCCACGGAGATCTTTAATATATTGTATAAATTTGCAAGTGTACTTAATCATTGACGATTTAGTGCTTGTTCAACGCGCCTGTCGGATTCTTGGAACCTTTCATCCATTTGATGTCGGAGCTTGTAATCCGATACTTTTTCTTTATCTTTGGATGAAGTTGAATGTTTTGAGACCTGTTTGATATTTCTGATCTCTTTGGTTATCGATTCACTAGTTATCTTCTACAAGTTTTCATGAGGGTCGACGAGTTTTCACATTGAATCTCGGACACAAAGGCATGAGATATCCCTCTCTTCAACCTTAGGCTACTCTTTGAACCTTTCCCTTCGTTATGTCCGTTTTGTACTAGAGAATTTTATTTCACTGGCATTGTGGAAGTATTTTCTAGCGTATTTAGTATGCATCCGGTTTTACAATGCTGTAAATTTTAGGATTAACATAGATTTTCATTAAAAAAAATTAGAGAAATAAATAACCAAATGAAGGTGTAAAAAATACCACCTTTCGGCCAAATACTTGACCGGATAATTCTAAACCCAAGAATCTCACATTCCGGAATCGTCTCGAGATTGATTCGTTCATTGGGTTTACTCCATAATTTAACCAAGGAGATGGGTTCGTCGGAGATCGAGGTGGTGACAGTGAGTTCGAAACCTCAACAGCAAAACCCTACCGGCGAATTACCTGCCATTTCTGACGTCTTTTCCGCCTCCGCTTATGGCGATCTTCGGCAACTCCGGAGCTTCGTCGAACATGGCGGTGCATCTGTGTGTCTCCCCGACGGAAATGGCTATTACGCTCTCCAATGGGCTTCGCTCAACAATTTCGTAGACGTCGCTCAATACATCATCGAGGTGCTGTATATATTCATCAGCTCCTTGCTGAACTCGACCTGAAATATTCCACGATTTTTCTTGCTGTTCGAAATCTCTTGTTTGGTAATGGGTCGTTGTAAATTTCGATTGAATCTGCGTGATCAAGTGTGAACGGACACTAACCAATTCGGAGTATATTAGTTTTCCCTAGTTAATGTATGGATACTCTTTTATTACTGTTTAACTGCATAAATCAGTTCCTTTTGCATCCGTTTCTGTCATTTGCTGCCCTGCTTGTTCTCCTTTTATTGGATCTTTCATTATTTGTTATTGAGTTTTGTAACTATTTGCCTTTAAGTTGCCTGTGGATATATCCATGTATTTGATGGTTTCATCGTTTGTAGCATGGAGGTGATGTGAATGCAGCTGATAATATGCAGCAGACCGCGTTGCATTGGGCTGCGGTAAGGGGTTCCATTGCTGTTGCAGACCTTCTCATGGAGAATGGAGCTCGAATTGAGACTGCTGATGTGAATGGATACAGGGTAGAGCTTTTTTTTTGCACCTAGAATCTTTGATTTTCAAATATTTCTTAGCATGCTATTCTTTCTTATTGGCTGCTAGATCGATATTGATTGCTGATAGGGATTTCCGAATTATTGTTTGGCTCATGAATGGATGCTTGGGTAGTTTATTCTGAGTTGTGGTGTTTTTTGATGCAGGCAGTGCATGTTGCTGCTCAATATGGTCAGACAACCTTCTTAAATCATATTATTGCAAATTATAGGGCTGACTATAATGCATTAGATTACGAAGGGAGAAGCCCACTTCATTGGTATGCTTTCTAAACAAACTAATGAATGCATGTGTATTGCTTTTATGCACCTTGACAACTTCATAGGTGCATGAGCTACTTCTCAGTTTCCTCTTGACTTCGATCTAGATGTCTCTAATTCTCAGCCCTTTTCGGCAGTATTAATATTTTATAAAAATCATTCTTTGACTGTTTTGGTCCCTATCTGGTTTTAAAGATTCTTTCTGTTTTATTTGTTCATATGACTCAGGGCTGCTTACAAAGGATGCACGGATGCAATCAGGTTACTTCTTTTCAGAGATGCCTGTCAAAATAAACAAGACAATAAAGGTAATTAGGAAAGTCCTAGCATTTTCTTGAAATTTATTTTTCCTGTCCCTGCAAATCCTTCTCTTTCCGCATGGAATAACTGTCTTTTTCTTTGTTATAGTTTCTGCCATTTTATTTAGTTTATTTGATCACACTAGTCTAATTAGAATAAATGGCAGTGAGTTAGTACCCATATATTTTCCCTATTCCGAGAACTGACCATTTAATGCTTTCGTTTAGGTAATCAAAGAATGATTAAAGAATTCTAGAATGTCCTTTACTAGCAAAAGGTTCAGAATGCTGATGTGTTTTTAACTCTATATCAAGTAATTCTAAACCTAGAAGCTGGGCTTAATCATTCTTACTGTTAGGTTGCACTCCTCTGCATTGGGCTGTTATAAGAGAAAACGTTGAGGCTTGTACCCTACTTGTTCATGCTGGAACAAAAGAAGAACTATTTTTTAAAGATAGTGCTGGATTAACCCCTCTTCAGCTTGCTTCCGATAAAGGTCACCGGCAACTTGCTCTCTTCCTTGTACGTAACCGTTTAATGGTTCCTGCAAATATACTATATCTACACGTAGAATTTGAGTTTTCATGTGCTTGGCTATGCGGCTTCAGCTTCTAGATAGTTCACCTGTGAGTGCTCATTAAAAAAAAAAATAGTTATCCATTTACAAGAAATAAAAAGATTAAAGACGTCAATGCATTGAATAAAAATCACTAACAGTTTTTGGATAGTGCAATGATTATATTCTAGCACGTAGTGGTATGCATGTAAAAGTTGGAAAATTTTGAGAAAATTATCTTACCAGATTTTCTAATTCAAATTTTACTTTGTGCATCTTTAAAGCATTCACTCCGTCATGCACATCACAATTAGCACAATCTCTAAGCTAGTTGTTGACTGCTTTCTAGGGTTACAGTGGATTTTAGAGTTACCATTATAGAAATTGCTAGGTTGAAATTTGGTACAATTTGTTCTGTTCAGCGTGCGCTGCATGAATTGATTTTTTAATCTTTCCCATTCTATGTAATGATGGATGATTGGCAACTATCTTTTTGGAATTTTCCAGTTGAAGGCAATGCGAACTCATAGTAATGGGGTGGCGGATAAGATCCATGTAAAGTTGGGAGATAAAGGCTATGCTCCGATTTTGTTTTGCTTAATTATTGTTCTCATGGTTTTCTTCCTCATATCAGTAATCACAGGTGAATAATTCATGCTAGAAAATCAGTAATGTAATTTGTATCCGTGTGTTGTTTATTCTTGCTGACATCTTGCTATTGATGTAGCCCCTAATCTCCCAAAGGTTACTGCTCTGGTTGGACTCTGGGCGTGGATCGGACTTTCCCTTGGTTTTTTTTCACTGATAACCTTTTACCGCTGTAGCAGGTATCATGTTTTCATATATAAAGTTAAATAAATTTACTCGTTCAAATGTTCAATAATTCTTGGAAGATCTTGTTCCTGCATACCTCCTTAATTGATGATGATTTTGACCAATGTAAAAGGATGATGGAGACCCAAAAGCCGACTCTTTTCAAGGCTTTAGCAACATTGAATGGATGTGTTTTATATCAGTAGTTATGAATGCGATGGCTTTCTCCTGTTATATTTATCCTTATGACATTTGGTTGATAAAGATGGTTAGTTTTCCCTAACAGTCTGGTGTAATGCATGTACTTTTGTAATCTGTGTGGACATATGTATTGTCTCTTTGTCTTGTGTGAGTAATTAGTTCTCTGATGTGCAGCAAGGATCCAGGGTATGTAAAAAGAGCTGATGAACTCGATGGACATCATGGTGCCAGTGTATGTTTAACTCCTGTAAAGCACGTACTTGTGGAAACTATGCTTCAGTGAAATGTGAATATTTGTTGGCATACGTATAACTATACTGAATCAGTCAATTGTATGGCTACACAGACCAGTCTGAACTAAACATACGAATAGTGACTCATTGCGTGTTTGTTTAGGCTTTTCTATGGAATCATGTTCTGCTTGGTGATTGTAGTAGGGTTGATGAAAACGGAATCTTGATAAGGCTATATGGTGAAGTTTATTATTTGCTATTATGTTTTGATTCACATAATTATCTTCTGATGTGTCGCAGGATCCTTTGGTGAATATCGATTTGAACAGCTCCTTATGGACGGCAAATTGGTCTCAGCTTTGCCCAACTTGCAAGGTTCTCCTCAGTACCCATTTCCTTTTTCGGGCAAAAAAAGATTAGATTAATGATGCACATTTAGTTTTGTTTTGATTTAGCTCTATATCCTTGTTACTCGTTTCACAATCTCTTCAGATAATTCGACCTGTCCGTTCTAAGCATTGTCCTATTTGCAAGCGCTGCGTTGAGCAGTTCGACCATCACTGCCCCTGGATTTCCAATTGTGTTGGTAAGGTAAGAGTTTCCGGGCCCCCTTCCATTTCATCATGTTTTGCTATTACATCCTGCTCTCATTTGCTTTTCGTTCTCCGTAGAGGTTAACCATACTATTCTTCATCTTGCAGAGGAATAAACGCGACTTCTTTGTCTTCGTAGTGATGGGAGCTTTAACATCTTCCATTGGAGGCGCTATTGCTCTTCAAAGTATGCTATCGTTATCCGAAAAACTGCTCTGAAAGTATTTCGAGGTCAAGGTGATTTGGGAAGCCACCATTGATGAATGGTAGTAACACCTTTGTTTCTGCAACAGGAATCTGGACAGGTATTCCATCTGTACTACCAGGCGAAAGATGGATTCAACATGTTGCTTTCGAGCATCCAGGTGCTGTCGTGTTTCTCTTCTTCGACTTGGTCATTTTCTTGGCTGCTACTACATTGACGATTACACAAACTTATCAGGTGACTCCTTTTTCATGCCTTAGCTTAAGTAAAAACCTCTTTCCTGCTTTACAAACGATGTAATCTTTTATTCTCTGCTTGTTTGGGCAAAAAATGCAGGTTGCTCGAAACATAACAACAAATGAAATGTCAAACGCAATGCGGTATAGTTACATGCGAGGTCCAGATGGGCGGTTCCACAACCCATATAACCATGGATGGCGAAGAAACTGCTCAGATTTCTTCGTCCATGGCTATACTACAGACGATGAATACCGTGGAATAAGTCACTGAGATGCAACTCTCTTGTTATGGTGAATCTGAAGTTGCATTGTTACATCCAAGGATAAGAACTAGTGTTAGGTTCGAAAGGCAAGGAAGCGAATTAAAAAGCCATCCTTTCCATGGAGTCATGCCACTTCCATAATGGCGAAAGAGATGAACACTAGTAATCGACAAGGTTTTCTTCACAAGCATTCACAGCATCAGCCTCAGGATACTGTGTACATGTCTATGGATCCTCACCTCACCTAATTTCTATTTGGTTTCGATTCTATGGTGAACTTAGCAACTTGTATAATATAAACAGGGCCAGGAACAAGGTTTACACTGGTATTTAACTTATCAGTCTGTTAAGAATAAGAACACCAAAGATTCAACGGAAAATTCCGATATCGATAATAAACTTGAATACAAATATATCATCTCCCCACGACATCTTTCTTACAAAATTTTCCGAAGATTTTCTTTCCCTTTTCTTAGCTAGACATATACAAGTGATAGATAGTATGTTATAATATTTCTCTAGCATCCTAATCCTTGTTGTCATCCATTGTGAGAAACTTCCCCAGTCTTTCCCTGCACGCAGTCAAACTCCACGCGAAGCCACATACTTCTTACATCTGTCATCATTTCTTTTGAAAAAACCCCAACCATACTCGTTTCTACCTCTTGAGTATCCCACTTGCTATCATATGGAATTCCTTGAGTATGGTTGCACTAAGAAGTTATTTCTGTGGTACACCAGCCTCCCTTGAAATAATAATAATGTCGCCAACCAATGAATACCCAACGGTGACTTTCGAAATCCTTCTTGAGGTCGGCTACAATCTCCTGTAACTCAGTATTCTCCTCCACTTCACTTGCTATGTCCTCTAGTTGCAACGTTGTTGAAATCGTGAAAGCCAACAACGATGCCGAAGACCAAATTTCTGACAGAGCATTAGCTGGCTTATTCTCCAATCTTGGCTTCTATTAAAGTTCGAAATCGAAACCAAGTATCTTAGTTCCATGTTAGTTTCTTTTTGTTTCAAGAGAAAACATAGACAAAACTTTTTGTCCGTTCTCACCACGAATCTTTTCCGTTCTTGATATTTTATGCGATGCGATCATGGAAGACAGGGTTTTTGCTCAATGCCTGACTTGCTATTCACATTCAGCTCAAAAATATGAGCATCCTTTCCAAGGAGTTCGCCAAGCAGCCTATTTTTTGGCCTAATTCTTCTTCTGATGATTGCCAACTCACCAAACAAGCTCTAAGGAAAAACAATGTACCACACGTGTTCTTCTTTGTATCAATATCCCCGGCAAGATTGCTGCCGCTATAGCCAGAAAGTTGCACTTCCCCTTCGCTCCGCTCGTAGTGAAGTCCATAATGGATTGTTCCAACGATGTAGCGGAGACAGCGGTTCACCGCAACCATGTGCGTTTTCGTTGGCCGTTACATGAATCGACTCACAAATCCAACAACAAAAGCTAGATATGGCTTTGTGTGGACAAGATAGCGTAACTTCCCGATAATCCACCTATACATTGTCACATCCACTTCCAGCGCTGTGCTATTACGACTAAGCTTGAGCCACTCCTCCATGGGTGTATGCACTGGATTGCAGCCCTCCATGCCACCCAAAAAGATCAAGAATTTGTGTAGCGTAGAGTGATTGGCACAAACTGATGCCACCATTGTCCCAATGTACCTCAATTCCGAGTATAATGAAACAAGCCAAGATCACTTATCTGAAATTATGCCTTCATGTCCTCTTCGAATTATTCAATGACTTTGTCAAATGATCCGGTGATGATGAGATCATCCACATAGACCTTGATGAGCAAAGTCATTCCTCCACGGGTACGCTGGTACATCGCATGCTCGCTCTGCTTGAAACCGAGGTGCTTGAGAAAATTATCAAGCTTCGCGTTCCAAGCCCGTGGTGTTTGACGTAAACCATATAAAGCCTTACGCAAATGTAGAACTTTGTCTTATTCATTGACTACAACGAATCCTGGTGGTTTCTGTACATATATCTCTTCTTTTATATCTTTAGAGGCAGACTTCACATCTATATGGTGGACGTACTACTTCTCCTGGATAGGCAATGAAAGCAACATTCAGATATATTTCATTCGAACGACTAGTACGTAAACTTCATCGAAATCCACGTCGACCTGTTGGACAAAAATACGTGCAACAAGATGTGCCTTGTGTTTGATCACCTGACAGACCTCATTCTTCTTTAGTTTGAACACCCACTTGAGCCCAATCGATTTGTGACCTTGTGGCGGCTTTACGAGCTCCCACGTTTGGTTCTATTCCACAACATCAATCTCCTCGCGCATAGTGGTACGCCATGCCTCATCGTGCTCAACTTTAGCAAATGAGCAAGACTCACTAGCGCTTTTTAAATGCAGTTCAATGTCATCCAACTCCCGCACAGTGAATCTAGAGATGGAGCTTCGTCTCTGATCAAATTTTCAATTGTGCGATAGCGGACAGGTGTGTGAAAATGGGTTGCGTCAAGCCTAATGGATCCATTATGCAAAAGTGTCACAAACTCTAACAGTGGCACATTTCACGTCGAGACAATTGATGTGGTTGGTGCAGTGACTGGTGACAGTGTTTTAACTCCCCAAAATTTTGTGAAGGGTTTGACACCTCCATCTCGTGACCCACTGAAAACTCAATTATGATATCGCCAACGGGCATCTTGACGTCATTCACCTTCCAGTCCCAACTGCCATCTTCATTGAAGGCGCTGTCTTGAGAAATGTGCACATGCCTCATTGTTGGATCCAACACATGATATGCCTTCACTCCTTCTGCATATTCGAGAAAGATAACAGGAATGCTACGATCATCCAGCTCCTGAAGTTGACATAGATTCTTTGTATACTCAAGGCAGCCGAACATCCGTAAGAAGTGCACCGCAGACTTTCGACTGTACCAAACTTCGAAATAAGTTATATCGATGAGACTTTTGATAAGGGTACGGTTGAGAAGAAACACAACCGTGTATACTGCTTCCCTCAAAACTTAGTCCTTTACCTCAACAAATCATATGTCATTGCCACCACTGTTTGGTTATATCGTTCTACCACGCCTTTTTACTGCACGGTGTAGGGTGTAGAGAATTGATGTTGCACGCCTTGATTCGCCAAGTAGGTGGGAAAACTCGATGAGGTGAACCCGCCACCGTTATCTGTTCGGAACACCTGCAACTTGCGTATGCTTTCAACTTCTGCTGGTGTCTGGATACATTTGATGGCGTCAGGCGTATCATCTTTTTCTACTAGTAGCAAGAAGTAATGTCTTCTCCCAGGTGTCACTGGCATGATTAGGCCGCACAAATCAGCAAGAACAAGGTCAAGCGACTCTTTTGCGCGAAACTTTATGGATTTCAAAAATGCTCAATCTATGGTAGACCCCTGACGAGGCCTTGACACTTCATCCTCTCCAATGCATCAAAACAAAGTTGAAAAAATGATCATGCCAACGTCGGGTATCTACATCATGATGCACCATGAGACAGATCGGACAAACAATTTTGAGGGAGATAACGTAGAGGTGGTTGTGACCACGATAAAATTTCACGAGAAGTCATTGATGTTGATCCTATATCCGTAACAAGCCATCTTCAATCATCACACGCAACCCGTTCTCATTGAGTTGGCCGATACTGATGATGTAGTTCCTCAATCGAAGAATGTAGTTGATGCCAGTAAGCACACTATGTTCACCATGCTTGTCAACAAGGATGATGGTGCCGCAAACTCAGATGTCGACGGCGGAGCCATCGCCGAACTTGATCGTGCCAACCACTAAGCGATCTAGATTGGCAAAAACATCAATACAACCCGTCATATGATTGGTGGCCTCCGTGTTAAGGTACCACTTCCCCTGACGATCTTGGGTATTACTGGTGCTGAAAATTACATGCGTGCACGGTTTATCGATGTGTAGGGATGTTGGTGTCGGCTCAAGCACGATGGTGCTTTTGTTGAACTGTGTCATTAGAATTTGCTTCTCTTTCTCAACCTCCTTAACCTTTGATCGATTTGTACTGGTCGTTGCGTTGGCCATCCTTATGGTCGGAGCCACTACTAGTGCCTTTCCTACGCGATCTATGCGACCGCCATAGACCTCTACCATCACCACTGTCGGGCTTGAAGGAGCCTTTGTCTGCATGGTGTTGTCTCTGCCGCATAATTTGTTGCTCCTTAATGAGATAGAGCTTGCCACTCTCTTGTTGTGGTTTCGACGTCGCAAGACGTTTTTCGACCGCCAACAACTGCCTGGTCACCTCCTCCAACAACATCTCAGAGATATCCAACAAGGTCTCAATCGATAAGAGAATATGCAAGAACTTGGGTGGCAACATACGTAAGTATTTCTCAACAACCTTTGCTTCATCGTTCGTCTCCCCGAGTGTTGTAAGGCTAGTGACAAGGTTACAGAGATGTATCGTGAAATCGTCAATAGTTTCGCTGTCTCGGAACGAAATAGACTCAAATTTTTTCCACAGTTGCTGAACGAACCGCCTCCCACACTTGGGATCGATATGCCTATTATGGATCTGCACCCCCTAGGATAAATAAAGCTTTTATGTGCACTCTACTTGACGGAAAATGTCGCCATCATTTCTGGAGGCACATTTCGGAGGATGGCTTCCAAAGTCATGCGATCTTCCTGAAAATTGATGGGGTCGCTTTCGATCGTATCCCAAAGTTACGAGCCTCCAACATTACCTTCATGGGAGAGCTCCACTCGATATAGTTTGTTCGAGTGAGCATCGGCTAGTTACTGTCACTGACCTCCTTAGTTACACGCTCGACAACCACCTCGCGCACTAGCGTCACGTTTTGCGGTCATCTCGGTGGCGGTGATGGAGAACGTCGTCGCTCTAGACGATGGGGCTACCATCTCAACCATGAATGGGTGCAGATATTGTCTAGTCTTTCTTATCAAGTTCAAGCTCTGATACCAAATGTTAGAAATTCTCAGAAGAGATTTGACTTGATGGAAAGATACACCATCTTAGGTTTTTTATTTCACTATTTATTGGAATAAAAATACAAATAACGAGATAATAAAAACACTCCTATCAACTATATGACTTTCAAACTATCCCGAAAAGTTAAGTACATTTGACAACACAAACAACTAGATGCACGTTAAACTAGAATGTTGGCTGATTCTATAATGTCCACACACACACAAGTATTATTATTATTACTCCAACAAATTTCATTTTCTATTTTTCCGATAATGCTTGAAAGAAATAAGCGATTGGTATCTGATTCTACATAAAAAATGCTCCCAACCCTATCCATGACACGTCCGATTCCACCACAAAGGGTATAGTGAAATTTGGTAGGGATAATACCGACACTGTCGACATAGCGTTCTTCAAAGTTCGGAAAGTTGCTCTTGCAGACTCATTCCACACAAACACATCAGTTTATAGTAATCACATAAGCGGGTTAGCAATCATGCTATATTCCATAACGAATCTACAATAATATGCGGTTAATCCCAAAAATCCTTCCAGTTCCTTCTATTTTGCACAACACTATTCTTGGATATGATATAACCGAGATACTCATCTTATGTACATCCAAACAAACACTTCTTCCTATTAACAAACAAACGAACATCTTGTAAAATTTGGATTACTTGCCTAAAGTGCCCCAAATGCTCTTGTTGCGATCTGTTATATATCGGTATGTCAACGAAAAAGACGATGATAATCTTATGTGGAAACAGTCAAATACGTTGTTCATTAGTGCTTGAAAAGTTGCCAGTGTGTTTGTCAATCCAAATGACATTACTAAACACTCGTAATGACCATCTAATGTTCGAACTACAGTCTTTTGCATATCCACCATTCACACTTTAATCCGATGATAACCGTAACATAGGTCCAACTTCGAAAAGTTTTTTTCTTCATGCAACTCATCCAATAACTTGTCTATCATCAGTATAGGGAAACTTTCTGGAACTATCTCTTTGTTTACTGCTTGGTAGTCCACATAAAATCTCCTACTACGTCCTTCTTCTTAACAAGGAATACTCATATTGAAAATGAATAGTGGTTGAGTCGTATACTACCAGTCAATAGCATCTCTATCACATGCTTCTCAAATCCTCTTTTTTTGGCACGTGGAAGTCGATAGGTCTTACATTTACTATCTCGGTACCTAATTTTAACTCAATACAATGTTCCATATTGCATTGTGGCGAAAATCCTTTATAGTTTGAACACTTCACTAAATTATGTCAACACCGTTACCCATATTTCTAGTAGTTCCATTTTGTTTTCCACTTGTACTGCATCCCTAATATAACGTCGGCACCACTAAGTTCACGAGGAAGAAAGTAGGCCACCATTGTTATTTTCTGCAATTGTAATTCCACATCCCAACATATTCCTTCATCTTGGAATGCAAGTCCCATCCCCATTATAATATTGTAGCTCTTCATGCCTTCAACCGATAACCCAAGCTGATGAACCACCCGATTGAATATAAAGTTATGTGAGGCTCTTGATTCAACCATAAGTATGACTTCTTTCTCTCGTATGGTGTCTTTGAGCATCATGGTCCGTGGTGATGACAACTACATAACCGAGTTTAAAGACAATTCGGTCAGGTGCTAAACATAGTCCTGTTATTTTAACTTCTTCGTCCCCTATTTCCTTAAACTCAGTGAATCCTGATCCATCGTCCTTCACTATCAAGACCTAAAGTTTGCGATTCTTGCAATAGTGTCCCATTGTATATCTCTCCGAACAATGGAAACAAAGTCCCTTGGCTCTTCGATTTCTAGCTTCCTCTTCTGAAATCCATCAAAGGTCATGGTTACGAGCCGTCAACGGTTTTGGCAAAAAAATTAGAGTTTTGGTTCTCTGACTTCCTATAATTGACAATGAATACTCTGGCACATGGTGAACGGGGTTCAATATGGAAGAGCTCGATCAAATGTTACTTTACTAAAATAACTTTGTTTTAATACTTAATTTAATAAAATTTTATTTTTTGGAATTAAAATAGAATATTAATTCTAATACTGTTACTGTACACAAATATTACAAAAAACCAGTTTGTCTTATACGAGAAGCGTATGGTACAGACTTAACATCTCCAAAATTAAAAAAGTATCTTTCATATCTCCGTCTCTGATATCATGGAGAACTTTTCTTAAAATCTACAATGTATAGAAGATATATTGAACCATAAACGTTGAACCAAACACATGTACTATGTTCGTGGTAGAACTTAGCACGAACGTTGTACTACACACTTTAAACCGCACATGTTGTACAACGTTCATTGAACCAAACACGTAGAACCACACACGTTCAACCACACATATTATAAAACATTCATAGAACCACACACGTTGTACAACGTTCGTGGAACCACACACATTGTAAAATATTCGTGAAACTACAAATGTTATACCGCACACGTTGAACTACACACATTGTACCACACATGTTGTATCACGTTCATTGAACCACACACGTTGTACAACGTTCGTTGAACCAAACCCGTTGAATAACTCACGTTGTACGATATTCGTGGAACCACAAACGTGGAATCACACAAGTTGTACCAGATATACTGAACCACACACGTTGAACCACACAAGTTGTACACCATTAGAGAACCACACACGTTGAACTACACATGTTGTACCATATGTTGTGTGCAACCTGTGTCCAACTTTGTACACACGTTGTACCACACATTGCAACGTGTGCTCAAAGTTGGTCAGGTTGTACAACACGTTTTACCATTCCGTTGTTTCGATGTCGGACTCTTGTCTTTTCGAATTCTAGCCTTTGTGTTTTTTGAATAAGACACACTCTCGTCTCTCTCTTTAACTCTCATAGTCTCCCACATTTGAGATTGAATCCCATCTCCCTCTTCTCTAATCTTTTGAAATTCATCGTCGTCCCCTCTCTA
This sequence comes from Gynandropsis gynandra, assembly GCA_036759665.1. Classification (NCBI taxonomy): domain Eukaryota; kingdom Viridiplantae; phylum Streptophyta; class Magnoliopsida; order Brassicales; family Cleomaceae; genus Gynandropsis; species Gynandropsis gynandra. The sequence goes on along the minus strand of CM071868.1, from coordinate 23,017,288 downwards.
AATCTTTGAAAAATTATTTATCGAAAATATCTCAAACCCCACAATTTCCAATATTTCGTCCAATTGATTCTTTCTGGCTATCTCGAACACCACTACATTTTAATCTCATCCATCTATCTCTCTTTATGTCTGTTACACATGTAGAAAATGTACTATGACTTTTTTTTCTTTTGGTTTTTGTTGCAGAATATTCCGAGTAAGTTCTGCAATGGACATATTTAAGGGAAAAAGAGGACCAACAACATGGAAACTCTTAAATTGGATGTGTCTAACTAAATGTGAAAAGTCAAATTAGACGACCCTAGATTCACAAATGGATGAAAATATTTCTCGAAGGACCATGATTTTAGAATTGGTAATTTTTTAATTTTCGATACGAAGGTGATATGGTTTGTCACATCACTAGTTTCAGAGACGATTTGTGTAATAGTCTATATTCATTATCATCATCAAACACACAAGTAGGGTCATCTTCTTCTCATCAAACATATTTTACGACATCCATCACGTATCTAATCTAGCCGTAGATGCAGTGATAAGTGACTACAAACCTATTTATCATATATATCACTCTGGTTATTTACTCGATTTTTAATCATGTGGGTGATGGTGCAAAACCTTTTGACATGGTTTGCGAGTTCGAACAGTTTGATCAGTAGAAGATGTAAGATAACGTTGATGAACGATCAAGAAGAGGTGTGGTCGTTAGATTTGAGGCCATTGAGTCGCGATTCTGCTTGCATCAGGGTAGGTTGGATAACTTTTTGTCATGAAAATGGAAAAAATGAGGGGTGTTTCCTCACATTCAACCTGATCCAATGGACCAATACCCAGGCTTCGGTTTATCCCCTTAACAGAGTCTACCAACAACAATAATATTTGATTTGAAGTAAATAATTGTTATGTTATGAAACTTTTGTTTCAGTATCCTTAAACTTGATGACATTTTTTAATCATTATTGATATGTTATTACTGTGGATTTTTATTAGTATTGTTATTATATACTCACGTTATAGTTTTGGATTGCACACACGTTGTACACAATGTTCGTGGTATCACTTAGCACGAACATTGTATACAACATGAGTGCACAACATTCGTGGTCGCATCTAGCACGAACATTGTACAATACCACGAATGTTGTACCCACACGTTGTGTTAAGTGCTACAACGAACGTTGTGCATAAAGTTATGTAAAACATTCGTGCTAAGTGCTACCACGAATGTTATGCACTCACGTTGTGTACTACGTTCGTACTAAGTGCCACTGCAAACGTTGTGCACACACGTTGTGCACACACGTTGTGTATAGCGGTTGTGCTAAGTGCTACCACGAATATTATACACACACACGTTGTGTACAACATTCGTGCTAAGTGCTACCATGAATGTTGTGTACACACCTTGTGTATAACGTTCGTGATAAGTGCTACCACAAACGCTTTGTCCACATATTGTGTACAACGTTCGTGCTAAGTGTTATCACGAACGTTGTTACCAAACGTTGTGTACACCGTTAAGTCCTAAAAACTAGTAAGAATGTTTTACAACCATGTTATGTACAATGTTCATGTTAATAACTAGCACGAATGTTATACAACCACGTTGTGTACAACGTTTGTACAATGTGTGTTCAACATGTGTGTTTAATATATGTTATAACGTGTACTACGCTCATTGTTTAAACCCTTAAAATAGTATTTATGGTATTTAAAAACATACTTAAATCGTTTAAAACGATAAATATGTACGTAAGGATGTTCAATCAACATTCAATTTCCGAAAATATGCAATCACATTTTACAAAACCGAGTTGTACCATGGCTCTACCTTTGTTTTTGGATTGAACCTTAGTTATTAGTTAACCTAATATATTATTCAACATCTGTATCAAATCAAATTTTATAATTCGATTGTTATTATTCTTAATCATCAACCATAAGCTAAGACACACAAGACATAGTTTGAGGTTTATGTACAAGTTACATGTTTCATCACATAATATATGATGTGTTGCTAAAAAAATATAATGTGTCAATTTTAGTAAACTAAACGTGTATTATAATGAAACAAGTCATGAAAAAGACGAATTTAACAAGTTTAATCAAAAATTTTGAGGTTCAACCAGGGTACAACCCGATTTTATAATTATTCAATTTATTTTATTTAAATAATCTAATATTGAGATAAAAAATAATGTTGACAACTTTTGGGATATATGTTGTACACGTTTATCTTTTTCATCTTTTGTACACGAAATGTGTATTATTATTGTTGTTGTTGTTGTTGTTGTTGTTGTTATTTATTATTATTGTTGTTTATGCACACATTGTACTAAAATGTGTACTATATCATACATATCATCATTGTGGTGATATTCAATTCTTGTGAGAAAACTACCACATGCAAGTATTTTCAAGTCGATGGCCATCTGTTCAATTAGAATAGGTTGTGCGTACTCAAGAAACTTTGGACTGGCCAAAACATTGTTCGTTTTGTAGGAATACTTCTACTGGTCTTACTTGCAAAGAGATATCAAATGAATTTGTAGAAGGTGCGTGACGTATAAAAAGGTAAAATCTCGATTGCAATCACACAATATAAATGTGCTCTCACTTACCCATTCCTATTACATCGTGGGCTGATATCTCCATGGACTTTTGGTTAGGTCTTCTTAGGTCTAAATGTGGACATGATTCGGGTTTTATCGTATTTGATAGGTTTCCAACATGTCTCATTTCATTGTATTTCACAAGATCGGTGATGCATCACATGTACTTGTATTATTCTTTAAGAACATTGTACGTTTTCATGGAATACCTAGAACTATAGTGTCAAAGCTTTAACTATCCAATACTTGTCACCCACAAACCAATGGACAAACGAAAGCCATCAATAGTGATCTGATTCTAGACCGACGTTCTTTAGTTTGATGAGTAGAAAGAGACAGAAATCTCCTAGTAACTTGGTAGTAGAATCTAGAACTTGTCTTCCCGAAGAAAGGATATCATAAACCCCAATTACAACTCGACTAGAAAACCTCAGATATAGAAAAAATGCCAAAATACTTGTGATCTAGTATTCATAAGTCGGTGAAAAATTCAAAATCCCTCAAAGAGTTTGGTAGCTAAATCTCTAAGATTAGTAAAAAAAGATAATCTCAATTAATCAAAGATTAGATAAAATATCATACAATGGCCCTTCTAATTATAAAGACCAAATAATAATGGAAACTGAATAAAACAAAACAACTTAATTAAATTTCGCAAAAGTGCTCGGTTGAGTGGTGTCACTACTCGGTTGAGCGTTACATAACTCATAAACTCTAATTTCGTAAAATTTAAATTCATTTGACCGAGTAACCTATGTTCGACTGAGTCCTCCCACACTCGGTCGAGCATTGTGATGCTCGAGTCGAGCTGTCCAGTCTTTCATATCCTCCATTTTTGTCCAGAGAATTTTTTCGGGTCGAAAGAGTCTATGCTCGGGTCGAGTTCATCGTGCTTAGTCTATCTAGAGAATTCTCTCGGATCGAACGAATCTCTGCTCGGGCCAAACGTTTTAAGCTCTTCCAACTTCTTGCTTTTCTCGGTCTTTTTTTTGTAGGTGAACCTTGTACTTGACTCATCTCCTCTTGACGTCCTTGTCCACCCCATTGGTTGTCGTTTCACGACCTGGTTGTTATCATCCTTCCTTCTTCAAATGGATTTGAAATCCAATCTAGTTCTTCAGCTGCATCAAAACGAGCTAAGTTAGCTTTAGCTCTACATCTAGTGGTTCTTTCTACGAAATTCCATCTTTGGAACCCTTCACTAGAAAAAGATAGAATTATTTTGTGAGAGAGTATCACCTCTTTGTGCGCAAACACATTTATTGGCTGACGTAGCAAGAATGTTGTTACTTTTTCTCTCGCTCTCATTGAAATGAAATTCTTATTCACCGGTTTACTCTCATAGACCTTTTCCTTATTTTTTTTCTCAAGACCTTACTATTTTTTATCTATCTCAAGGTCACTTAATTTCTCGCATCTCTCATCCTTCTATACACGCAATTGATCTTCGTAGGCTTCTTTGGGTGTGAGTAGTGCTAACCGGACTTGCTTCTTCTTGAACTTGAATGTGTATTTATTGTTGAAACCTTCATGTTGAGCTTGTGTACGACATTCCCAGAAATAGATGCCTAGCTTGCATCGGTATAACGTCATAGAGAATATCATCTTTGTACTGAGTGAAACGTTTATTTGATGTTGTACCTATGTTTTCGTGTCAGACCATTTAAGCGTTGTGATTATGAGCCCTATTATAAATGAGGAGAGAGTTTTGAAGGAAGGAATAAAGAGAAATTAAGTAGATTTGGATTTTGGGAATAACTAACGAAATCTCCAAAAATATTTTTCCATTTCCTAGTTCAATGTTGAAGATCTATAGAATGTCGACATTTATGATCTAATTTCTCTACCTTAATGACATCAAAAGTCGTTCGTAACATTACATCTACCTTGATTAACCTAAACGTGAATATGTATATGATATACATATATGATATTGTGAAACTCTCTCTACTAATCTGAAACTCGCATGTGAAAATCTGAACTGAGACTTAGAGAAAGAGAAAGAGAGAACTAAAGTAAGAGAAACGAGTGAACTTTTATTATTTTGGATGAATTCAATTGAAGAGATACAATATCTTTATATAGGGATGAATGAGCTCAAGAATGCAAGACTCAAGACTCAAGATTGCAAGACCCAAGATCCAAGAACAAAGATTAATGTAATCTTGTTATTGGAAGAAACTGATTCTTTGAGTCTCCTCCGTGCGTCTTCTGTTTTGAGGAAGAAGATGATCCAGCCTACGCGGGCTAAGTGATATTGCCCGTGCGTGCTGAGCCGAGATGCCTCCATCTTGAGCATTTGGACTTATACTCCCCTTCAAACTGATGTCTGGTGGAACGTCGACATTCAGTTTGCTTTGTAGATCCATTGTCGAATTCTTACCAACAACATGATTGAAGATTTCTTTAGAAAGAATACCGATGATCCATGACATGATAAGCTGGTCTGTTTGCAACCAAAAGTCATGTACAGGATTCGGAATATCCGTTGAGGCGTCATTCTTGATTTCTTGAATTGTTTGTGGCGGCTCTTGTATTGTGCCATTGATGAATCCCAACAATCTTTGGTTCCGGAGAAGAGACTCAATTTGAGCTTTCCAGAAAAGAAAGTTGAAATGTCATTCTTGATTTCTTGAATTGTTTAAGGTGGTTCTTGTATTGTGTCATTGACGAATTCCAGCAATCTTTGGCTCTGGAGAAGAGACTCAATTTGAGCTTTCCAGAAAAGAAAGTTAGAATTCGTATGCTTTATTGTAACAAAGTTCGAAATATTAATATGTATTGGGAATGGATACTGCAGTTGATTTGCCGCCATTGTTCAAGATTGAAACTGAAAGATTGTTATATAAACTTCCTGAATCCTCTTGGATTGATGATATTTTGTGGTTCTTTTCCACAAGATGAAGGATTTTTGTATAAACTTCCTGAATCCTCTTGGATTGATGATATTTTGTGGTTCTTTTCCACAAGATACTGCCATTCACAAAAATGCTCGACAGAGCCCACGCGGGTTGCTGTATCTTGCCCGCGCGAGCTTATGAAGAACAGAGCTGCAGACAGATTGAACTGCAGTAACAAAATTGACTAACAATTGAAAGTAAATTGTAACCGTGGTTTCTTCGGATATGGAAAATCGTGAGAGGCTCTACAATTGATGCCTCGTCATCGAAGGATCAGTAATCATCGATAAAGACCCGTGAGGGTTTAGCAAAGAGATTCACGGAGGAATTCGTGGTAGAATGCCCATCCGAAATGAAAGCTTTGATACCATGTGAAAATCTCTCTGCTAATCTGAAACTCGCATGTGAAAATCTGAACTAAGACTTAGAGAATGAGAGAGAGAATTAAATTAAGAGAAACGAGTGAACTTTTATTATTTTGGATGAATTCAATTGAACAGATACAATATCTTTATATAGGGATGAATGAGCTTAAGAATGCAAGATTCAAGACTCAAGATTGCAAGACCCAAGATCCAAGAACAAAGATTAATGTAATCTTGTTCTTGGAAGAAACTGATTCTTTGAGTCTCCTGCGTGTGTCTTCTGTTTTGAGGAAGAAGACGATCTAGTCCGCGCGGACTAAGTGGTGTTGCCCGCGCGTGCTGAGCCAAGATGCCTCCATCTTGAGCATTTGGACTTATAGATATCACTATTAATATGGGGCATGTACAAGGATTACACTAACGGTTTTCTCCTTAACGTTTAATGTAGAAAAGTTTGATGGGTATGTGAAATTATCCCATTTTTGGCATGTGATTGCAAGAAATTATTATGGACTACATCAGACTTTAGATTAGGTTACATTCCAATTGTTAAAAAAAGGATCCCACATTTCGATTCATACGCACTAATCGAGAACCGATTTCAGTGTTACCCATCGATCCAAGTTTCCGAATCCCATTTGTCCTTTGTTCATCCTTCAAAGCCCTTAGTTTCTCGCTCGGGAGCAACGATTGAGAAACAATGGCAGAGAAAAAATAGAGAAGCGGGATATTTTAGAGAGGAAATGAGAGACAGAGGACAATTATATTTCACTTAATGCATGTTTCCAATTTATTATAATTAACTAGATGATCGCGATTTTGTGATAACTATTTTTTAAAAAAAAATTGTGCAAAATTTATAAATTTAAACATTGTTTTGAGAAGGTGATTGTATGTTTTGGATAAGTTATATATCAGAATAATTCATACATAGAATTAGTAATGAAATGAAATTTATAATCTTAAATAAATTATTGATATGTTAGAATAATTATCGCTAATAAGTTTTAGAATAACAATGATTCATGCATCTTGAATCATCTTCGTTTGTTGCGAGCATTAATCATGACCTTATGACAACAAACAACCAAATTGAGGCTTAGACATAAAAGTCATAAACCGGAAAATCATGACACAACAAAGGAATAAGAATCAAAACTCCAATGAAATTGTAAATAAAGATAATCTAACAAATTGTACTTGAAAAACTAAACACTAAGGAGAAACACAATACCTATACCAAAAGTCATAACAACCTCTAGCATATCCGATAAAATAGTAGATCTTCAAGCTTCAATCTCTCTCATTATCACTCCAAAAGAGGGATAACATATACCATTTAAGGTAAATTATGTGATATGTTTGAGGATAAATTTTTTCCAGGAAAAAAGAGAAAAAATCTAAAAAAGCGAAAATATAAAGAGAAACAAACCTTGAAAGTGTAATTGTTGCGAATGAGACGAAGTGGAAACCAATCTTCTTGACCCTGTTAGTGAAGCAACTCGACGGCGACTCTCTTCGAATTTTTTCACTATTTTTTTCTGAAAAAATTGTAATTTATCCAAGATTAGAGTATAGTAATAATTCCAAAAATAATTTCATTATTATATTAAATCTTTAATATCATTCATTTGTCAAATAAATATATT
>CM071868.1:22933617-22975758 GCA_036759665.1 Gynandropsis gynandra | reverse complement strand
AAATCGAACTGAAATTCGGTGACATTGGATGAAATCGAGTTAAAATTTGGTGAAATCAGGTTAAATTGGGTGAAATCGAGTTAGAATTTTGTGAAATTGGGTTAAAATTGGGTGAATCGAGACAATTGGATAAAATTGGGTTAAAATTCGGTAAAATTGGGTGAAATCGAGTTAAAATTGGATGAAATCAGGTTAAAATTAGGTGAAGTTAGATGAAATCGAGTTAAAATAGGGTGAAATCGAGTTAAAATAGGGTGAAATCAGTTTCATAAATTAATGTTAACATTAATTATAATATATATGTATATAAATATATATCATAAATTTTAAATAAATATATATACAAAATATTAATTATATGAATAAACTCGTTCAACCCGTTTAACCCGACCTATATAACTCATTATTAAATGGTCGGTTGAACCCAACCCATTTATACTATAAAACCCATTTAATTTTAGTGGGTTGGGTACAACCCAAACCATTGACATCCATAACAGAAATTAGGGTAATCTATCACTGGAAGTCATGTTTTCTTACACCTTAAGTTCATTAAATCTAATCAAAATATATTTATCTTAAGTAGAATTGAAATAATTATCAATATCAATCTAACTCATCCAAAATTGTTCATATAAAATGTATTATAATTCTACATGATAATGCCACAATCAAAAAAAAAATTCAAAGGGATTGATTTGTGTTCAATGGAATATATACAAATGAAATTATAAGATACATAAAGAAAGTATATATATGATTAATGACAAAATATTGTGATATGATATTAAATTCTGCAATGAAATCAATACCATATCAAATCCCATCATTGTAGGGATTTACCGCAATACCCTTCAAATTATAGGATGTAGGTCAAGAACACTCAACTTGGATGAAAAAAAAAATGTCGAATTCCTTCATCCTCAGTGCCTTCCTAAAGATGTCCGCAAGTTGTGAAATGGTAGAAACATGGTGGGTCAAGATGAGATCATTGAGGATGACATCACGAACGAAATGACAATCAACTTCGATGTGTTTGGTGCACTCATGGAAGACTAGATTTGTAGTAATGTGTAATGTCGCTTGACTATCGCAATGGAGATTGATTAGAGAAGGGTGAAGAATATCAACATCACTGAGAAGAGATTTTGAGTCAAATAAGTGCACATGTAGTCTTCAATTGCTCGTTATCCAGCTTTGATAGAGGACGAGACACACTATGTTGTTTCTTGGATTTCTTTGAGATAAGAGAAGACACAAATCGAATGAACTATCAAGTGAGAGTGAAAGTCAATGGATGACCGACCCAATTTGAATCAAATCAAGCATAGAGCTTAAGATCTTAATCAGATCGTAGAAGTCCATATCCTAGGTTTACCTTTGATGTATCAAGTAACCCATAGAATTGCATCCCAATATTCTTGACAAAGAACCTACAAAAATGTGAAAGTATGTGAACAAGATAAGATAAATCGGGGCAAGTCACAACCAAATAAATAAGACGATATATAAGTCATCTATATGGGAGTACATCAGGAAGTAAGTCACTCTCTGCCAGTGAAGACTGATTCTTATACTGAGGAAAACTAGTTGGTTTAGCCAGAGCAAACCTATTTCAGAAACAATGTCTAGAACATATTTAAGTTCATCCAAATAGATGTCTGTTAAATTTTGAGCTACCTCAAAATATTTGACAAGACCAAGGTCTTTCATGTGAAAGCAGAATCGAATGTAAGCCTTAAACATGATATTCACGGTAGAAGAGTTACTTGTGATGTCCAAATCGTATATGTAAAGTAAAACATGAAGTTGAGCCACTGCTACAAAAATATTTAAAAGAAAATGAGTTTGCCAGTTTGACAAACAAACATCGAGGAGCATGCTTTAAACCTTATAAAGATTTCTAGAGGCGATAGACTTTGGATGAGTCAGATAATTGAAACCCGGGGGAAGGCTTCATCTAAACTTCCTCGAGCAGATCACCATGTAAAATAGCATTATGGATGTCCATCTAATGAATTTTCTAATCTTGCGCAGTAACAAATACAAGAAATAAGTGAACAGTGACCATCTCGGTGATTGATGTGAAAGTCTCCTCATAATCAACTCCCTTAAACTTATTGTTACCAAACAATAAATAGTCCTCCCTTATATCATTTGAGAGACCCATCAGAGCAATATTTGAGTATGAAAGTCCATTTTATATCAATAGCCTTCTGTCCAAACGACATGAATCCAATGTTCATGTCTCATTGTCCTGAAAGCCTCGAATTCTAGCTTTCATAGAAGCATACCATCGTTCATCTGATAAAGCTCCTTCGTATGATCAAGGTTCGCCCAACTAACCGTGATGGAAACTATAACCTCCAATGTTTCTGAAAATGTTGAGCATGAAACATAATTAGAGTTTTGGTATCATGATGATGCAGATGTACTAAACGAGGCATGGGAGTGATAAAATCTCAAAGCATTGTAGATTATAACTTTGTGTGAAGTCCTTGACGATAGTCGTCAATTATAGACGTAAGTACAACTATCACACGATCTGTCGAATGTGTGAGTGTAGAATTCAAAAGAGGCGCTAGTGCAACAGAATGATCATGTTAAGGAGTGGAACGATCAATACCCCCTTCGAATCAAAATCCAACTAGCGAGAATGAAGCATCGATTGAGATAAAATCATCATGATGTGGCCATGTAAATTCTGAAAGGGCAGATAAGGTGGAGCCGGAAGAATGTGAACTCTTGGATTGAGCAAAATGAAAGATATTTTTATGCAAATATACATAACAAGAGACAAAGAAGATGTCGTGATCAATATAGAAAATTCGTTAACCTTTCTTTCTATAGGAAAATCAGAGAAAGATACAAAAATTACTCCGAGTAGAAAATTTATCAAATTTGTATATTGATTATGAGCATTGCAAAGAGAACCAAATACTCGTATATGATCGTAATTTAGAGATGAGACATGAAGACACTTAAATGGTGTTTGCCCATCCAGAATAGGATACATCGTGCAGTTTATCAGATGTTTGCGTTCAACCCTTGTATTTTGTTGTGTCATAAAAACACGATATGTTTCATGAATAAATCCTTCATCCAAGATAAATCGACTAAAGTTCATAAATTCACTTCTGTTATCTGTCTGAATACGTTTAATATTGGCGTTGAATTGTCGAGTAACCACTGCGAAAAAATTGCCTTATATCAGTTAAAATTTCATTATTGTTAAGCATAAAATATAACCACATAACTCTTTAAAAATCATCCACGATTGTAAGAAATTATCTGGCTTCTTAAAATGAAAGCATTCAATATGGACCCTAGACATCATAGCGAATTAACTCAAATATATTAAAATTTTTATTGGTGCTCATAGAAAAACAATTATGTGTTCGCTTAGCTTGGAAGCATACATCACACATTTTATTCGTAGCAATATTTCATCTATAAAAATAAAAAACTGAAATTAAATCTAAAACATAGAGTTAGAATGTCCAAACTGTCAATGCCATGTATCTAGTGTAATTGTCTTATCGGATCGAAATGCTGCAACATTCACCATACTATATCAATAGTATAAATTATCCTGCTACTCACATGTTCCAATCACAATTTTGGTTAGTCGATCTTGAATGACGCAAAACTTATTAGTAAATAAAACAATCAAATCACATTTTTTAAGATGCTACGATATATATATATATATAAGATTATGACCGAGATAGTTCACCCAAAATACATCATACGACATCATATTTAGTACAAAGCTGAAAAATCCCTTTGATGAAAACCCACAGTTTCTCTTGAGTTTAGTAAAATAATGGAATATAATTTGATTCAAGATACATTAAGCAGATCCGCCAACTCCCTTGTCATATGATGAGAACATCTAGAACCATAATTCAAATAGGGCTAAAAATCTTACCCAAATCGTTCTCAGTTGCACCTATTTTTATGCATTGAGAAGTCTAACCAAATAATTCAATTGTTCATCGTTTATATAAAATATTGCATGACAAGAGTTTGGAATATCGGATGATGAGAAAAATATATAAGTCACATTAACCGACCACATTTGGGACTGAAAGTAATATGCCTATTATGTAATATTTGTATAGTCTCGGGTTAAAAGTGTAATTATTAAAAGTTAATAATTCTATAAGAAACGAAAATTAGGTTATAGTCTCGGGTTAAAGGTGTATAATTCTATAAGAAACGAAAATTAGGTTTTCGTTATAAGATTACAGAATCACAAAAACAAAAACCCTAGTAGCCGTCAAAGAGAAAAACGGAGAACGAAACAGTTTCGTTCATCGAGAATTCTGCACCAAAAGGATGAAGGCAGAATCCGATCTCAGCGTGGATACACGTAGAGGACTTGTACTATCAAGTCTATCAGCCGATAATCACTCGTTCAACGTTAACAGGTATATTCGAAATCGTGTCTATATTTGTAATCGTTGAAACCCCGAAAAACTAATCTGAACATGACTAGATCTAAAAATTCGGGTTGATAAAACACGCTTCCGCACCCCAAATCAACCCAACAGGGACCGCACCAAAGGAAAAGGCAGAAATGATGCACACCCTTTGCATGCGCAAGCCCGTGGGCAATCTCTCCATCACTTCAGGAAGCCAAGAACTTAGAAGAAATTGTCGGCGGTGTGTCTGATCCATCAACAAACAGAGCATTATCGTTTGCCCTTGTCATCACTAGTAACACGAGAATCCACCTCTTATTTTAGCGTAAATGTTGTCGTTGTAGACCATTCGTCATGCAGTATAGCCATGGAGTGTGCCTCTTAGCTTGCAAAACAGATCTCTTGAGAGGATATTCAATCGCACAACGGTGAACACCAATTTGTCGAGATCCGTGAGGATGTAATGGACTCAATCTTCATTCGGATCCTTCTCGAGCAACATTTTTAAGACATTGATAAACGTCCCTCACTTGTAGATGCAAAACGAATGAGATGAGGACACTTCGATGGTCTTTCGTGATGAGTGCATTAAGCCAATGTGGCTCTGAGCCGCTGAACTCGAAGGTCATTCTACACCAAAAATCGGCTACAAAACTTCTTTTACTCGCTTCTTTTCTACCTAAGATATCATATCAGAGTTATGGGTTGATAATGATCTTAACATTGGAAATGATTAAGGAATTGTTTGTCTCCAATTCAAGACCATGCCAAGGAATGCATCCATTGGTGGAATCGAATTTCTTATCATTATTCAATGTGTGATAGGTGTTGATTTTCATTAATCATAGTTATCACTGCGAAGTAAAGATTAGGATCAAAAGTTACTAGGATTGTCGTCTGGATCAAGTTGAAGGGGAAATCGTGCGTTGTTAAACTAGGGCGCCATCGTGGGTCAATGCGTTTAGGTTCAAAGTCATGGTCGGAGTTGAAGTAATTTTCAGTGTTGAAAACATAGAGGGTTGGTTAGATTCGAGGTTGAAGAGGAGAGTTGAGGAAGATGAATTGAAAAATTTACTGTAGAGTTATAGGGGGTCGGAATTTTTAGAGGTCGAGTATTAATGTTTGAAAGTTTTCAGTCGGGATAAAAAATATTAGGGTCGAGTTTAGTTCGAGAATTTTGAGGTCGGGTTCAGGTTCGAGTATTTAGGGTCAAGAATGTTTGTCTTGGGGTCGAGTGCTTAGGATCGGTGTCAAAAAAAATCAATTTCTTTTTTGTGATATTGTGTTCGGGCTCTAATACCATAACACAATCGATAAGAATTTCTAAAGGAATTTTTGTTATTTTTGTTTTGTGTTTGATCGAATATTTACAAATAACATTGTGAAATACGTAGAGAAAGTATTTTGTATAATTAATGATGAAATATTTTAATATCATATCAAATCCTGTGTTGGAATCAATGTCATATCAAATTCCAAAAGTGTACAGATTTATCGCAATACATAACTTTAAATTATGATAGAAAGAACATATGGATTTTGAATATTTCCTACAAATGTACCATTTATTTTTTTTTATGGAGAAAAATAAATTTATACTTTTTGAAATATAAGATATAACAAATATAGCTTGAGGATAAAGATTACAACCCCAATTTCAAGAGTAGACGGAAAAAATTAGGGTGTCTTGATTTTAATAAAAAAAATTACAAATTCTTTCGCAAGAAAAAAATTATAAATGAATTTAGATTAAACTCATTCTAAATTGTTAAATTATAAATCAACGCACGCGTATACACAAAGATACACATATACAAAATTATGTTATAATCGATTTGAGATAAACAATAATAAAAAAATCAAACTTTTGTGTTAGTTTGAGTCTTAAGGATTTACATTATTTGAATAAATATAACCTTTCAAATGCAAAAACAAGAACTAGTTAAAAAGTAAAAAAAATATATCCAAAATTTTCACATAATTCAGAAACTTACTATATTTTGCATAATACAATATTAAATAATAATTACAATCATAATAAAACATTAAATTTTAATTTTTATATAGATACTTTCACAACATATTAACATAAAATCATGAATGAATTTATTATAACTGTAGTAATTTAATAATCATTTTATAAATGTGTTGAAAATTAAGGATTAGAAGGTTTAATTATATAAGAATTTGCAATTAGGTTAATATGAATAACCTATAAAATTTCACAACCACCAAAAAAATCATAATAGTTATGGCAAACAATATATGGACAAAAAACTAAGAGAAACGTTCTCATTCAATTTTGATCACATCAAAAGTTGATGGCGACTCTCGATCTCGACATCAATCACTCGTGGAGGTTTTGTGCTTTCGAAACTACATTATACTAATCTCTAATACTCCAAATATTAATGTATTCCAAATCTTCGTTGTTTTCTTTAGAAACAAAACCGAAAAAACTAAAATTCCATATAAATATACTATATGTTAAAACATGTTTTTTCATCCGCGTTTGCAACCTTATATTGGTATCAAAGCGTCTAGTCATTTGTAGTTATGAAGTTCATGAGCTTTTCGATGAAACTTTGATCCGGCTGAGCGTAGTGATAGATTTTGACTTATGAGTATAATGATGATCCTAATTGTCCGAAGAGTTTGACATTCTAGGATGAGAAATATCTCAATGAAAACCTCTTTGCACGAGTTTCTATTTCGCCAAAACATTTTGTGTTAGATAGTGCACTCGGCCAAGTAATGTGATTGTTTGATTGAGTATTGGGGCCAGATGATTTGAAAACCTAATGACCAAGAAAAAGTTGTTTGGCATGAATGAATTTACAATATGGAAAAGGTTCTAGCTGAGTAAAGGGTTACTCGGCTCGAGCGATTTTACTAGTTGAGAATTTCGAGCGAGTAAATGTTACTAGGACCGAACAAATACTTTAAATGAAATGAGAACATGTTACCTTGACTTCTAAGAGACATATTTTTTGGGGATTAATGAGTTTAACTATATATGCGTAATGGGAGTGAAAAAATTGTTTGTAGTAACGAATGATTATCTGAGGGATACAAATCACATTTGTTCACTAGTCCGAGTGATGTATGAATATATCGATAAGAATGGCCTAACAACGAGGGAACTATGTGATGTAGAGTTACTAGATAAACAAGTAAACCTAGTTCATATGTTGAAAAGCAACATGAAAACCTGGGGATTCTCTCATATTAGATATATTAATTTATTATAAATAAGAAATAAATATTTTTAATTTTGTGCTATTGATAGGTAATGAGTGTTTAGATTAATTCCATGTCTAAATAGTGTTTGTGATTTGTTCTTATATTGTTGCGTGTTTGTTTTCTTTTTTATATCTCTTGAATCAAATTAAGAAGAATGTCTTCCATTTATATGTGTGACATCTTAAATGTCCACAAATTGATTGGGAAAAAATTTGATGACCGGTACCGCAATCCAAGATTGGTTCTCATGTAAAAGATACTTTTCGATACGATAGACAACCAAGTCAAGAAGTATAGAGAATGAAATATCGGATGTGACACAAAGTACACAGGGATCGATCAAGAGTTATAGGGCAAGAAAGGTTTGGAATGTATTCGCTTAGATGGTCGCTGAAAAAAAATTCAATTGCTTAGGGAATGCGTTAGAGTTTGGTTCTTTAGTTGGAATTATCTATCATTATTTATTTTGTTCATTTGTATTATTTGTTGGTATATCATCGTTGTGGGATCAACAAAAAAGAGTGTTAAAAAAAAAGAGAAAAATCATTTGAAGGTTGATTCACGTTGTGAGTGTGAGGATTTGGGATTAGAATTCAATGTGTTATGTCATATGCTTGTAACATCAAAGTTTAGTTTTATTTGTGGGAGTTTAATCGTAAATATGAGTCATTGAACAACAAAAGCTAAGAAAAGGATAGGAAAGCGACTGAAAATTGAGCGAGAAACACATTCTTGAGTGATTGTGATATTTGTTCAACTTCTATCTCTTTGATCTTTTCTGATTTTTCTAACGAGTTTTCATTTTTGTAGCATCTTTTCCATGCCTAACTTAAGAATACATCATGACGAGCCACTGCAAGGTGGATGAGCATTTTGCAAATGTAGAATAAATGTTTGATGACAGAATTTCGTAGGATGTTGCAAGATGATCTCACAATTGTCAACCACTGACTTGACCTGTGAAAGATATGACTCAAGACGTTCGTTAAGAATAATCAAGGAGAGCACATGTAGCTTGAAATGCACAATATGTGGATATAGACGAGGACGAGGACGAGTAAGAAAAATTTATGGATGAGGAGGATGAAAGGGCACTGTGGCACAAACAATGAGCACATAATTGTAGAAATCCTTCTTCCAACTACATGCCAAAATTTAATAGGTTCGACAAACCAAACACAGTCACAAAACTGAGCAAAAAGTGGAGATAACATGACCAAAACCAACAAGTACTAGTGACATTCTACTGCAAAACCGAGATGTGAAATGTTTCAAATGTCATGTTCAAGGCCATTTTGCAAAAGATTGGTCAAACAAAAGGACAATGATAAGCATATTGGATGCAGAGTACAAAATTATGTCAGATGAGGAACATGCCTTCGGATAAGGATTATGAAGAGTACGAGATCATGAGAGGAGAATTGTTAGTAGAACTTAGTGCATTGAATCTACAAGGTAAAGAGGGGGTTATCGTATAAAGAAAAATATTTTATACACGTGTGTACTCATTAAGGATAAAGTGTGATGTATAATCATTGATGATGATAGTTGTACAAATGTGGCGAGTGCTTAACTTGTTGAAGATTTGGAATTGCTTACTACAAAACACCTAGAATTATACAAGCATTGATAAATATTAATTTTAATTATTCTTGATAATTATAGGGATCATTATAAAAGGAGTGTGTTTTGATAAATATTAATGAGAATATATTCTTGATCATGGGATAACTAATAAGATGTTAGTGATCTAGATAGATCAATATTTAGGTACGATTTCTATTGGATAGAAATTAGTATATATATTTAGTTAAGTAACATATATGGATTATGCACATAGGGATGTCATCATTGAACTAACCTAAAGTTAGAATTTCTAATGGTTAAGTTGCCTTTAATCTATCAATAGATTTTCTCATAATGATCTGAGTGTCAGATTTTCTTTAGACATGAGATCACAGAGTAATTGACAAGTTATTTGACATTCTTTGATTCCAGATACCTTGTGATCAATAGCGCTTATTAAAAGGATATTGGGAGTGATCAAGTACTTTTGGAGTTGATGTTTGAGCAAAATGAGATCTTTCGACTCTTGGTAAGAGTTTGAACTCTATGTTGTCATCAATCGTAACGACTGATTAAGTCTTTGACCAAAGTAGTAAAATTATGAGAAAAGGGGGTTTCTCGATACCGTTTGACAATAAGTTATAATTGGCATAAACATAGTTGACATGGTTTGACACTTAAACCATACAGTAGGATTATTCGGGAGCTGAAAAGACGAAAGGAAATACTACATTTTCTTTACTCGGGTTTCATTGAGTAAAGACATTTATTCACAATATCTAGTCATTAAGAGTGTCGTTAGATGCAAACCTCGATTAGTTGATTAGTTAGACTAATCGACTATCAACTTCAAGTTAAACCCATAAAGTCACATATTTACGAATCTTTTATCTTCGCTAATGATTATTGGACAATCTACTTTGAATTCAATTATATTTTTCATTAGCACCGAAGATATAATGATATAGAAATTGATCCATGGAGAAATAATATCTCTTGAAATTTTGCATATGAGATATACATCATATGTATGAATATTGGTATGCTAAGATAAATATTAGATTGATTATCGTTTGGACAAGAAAAAAAAAGGGAAAACAAAAACATTAACATGTCCAAAAAAAAGGGGAAAAATTGTAATAACTATTAACATGTCCAAATAATACTCATCTTATAATTATGTGACAAATTTATAAATAATTAAAAGGTTTGATTATTTAATGTTTGGCCTAATTAGGTTAATATGATTAAGCACAAAAAAAAGTTCACTAACCGAAATCCCAATATAGTCACAATCGATTTAGAGAAAAATATAGAGAAAAAACAAAAAAAATTACTTTTTCATTTTGATTACGTAAAAATTGACAACGACTTTCGAATTCGGTGCGGATCATTCTTAAAAGTTTCGTTTTATACTATCAAAAGTACATTCTAGTCGTCTATAATATTCTGAAGTTAGTGTATTCGAATTTTGGATTGTTGTTTTATAAACAAAACCAATAAAATTAAAATTCCTCGAAAACGTATTAATATCAATTATATGTTGTTTAAATAGTCTTTCGCATCCCTCTTAACGACGCTACACTAACATTCTGAAAATATACTGCTAGTTTATCTTTTAAGATGAGAAGCTCTTCCTTTTTTCCAAAAAAATATGTCGTCGTCTTTATCAAATTTCAAATTAAATTCAGTAGAATAATATATGATTACATGCTCCTGGGTAAAAAGATATATAAATATTACAAAAGTTTATAAACAACAAAAAAAAAAGAATTACAGGATACTTGGATCAAAGCTGCTAAATATAAAACAGAAGTGGTAGAGAATAAAAATTCACAAAATGGAAGGAAGCGTAGAAAACAACATAAATTCAATGAAAAAATTGAACTGCAGGAGCAATATGTAGGGTTGATTTGATTATGCGGAAACGTGTTTTAATCAACCCGAATAACGATCTAGTCATGTTTACGATTAATTGTTCGGTTTCAACGTTAAACGACTCAAGAACAGTTTCTGAGATACCTGAAACGTTGAACTGAGGATCGAATGTGAGGCTTGATAGTAGTAGCCCTCTACGCGTATCCACGCCGAGATCGGGATCTGCCTTCAACCTTTTGGTGCAGAATTCGGAAGAACGAAAACTGTTTTCGTTCTTCGGGTTTTCTGTTTGACGACTGCGTTTCTAGAGTTTAGATTATTTGACTGATCGTCTAATAACGAAAACCTGTTTTCGTTATTTATATAATTATTAACACTTTTAATAATTACAATTAAACCCTCAACTTATTCAATATTACATAATAGGCATAGGACTTTCAATCTCCCACTTGCCTTTACGTAATATCTAATATAGTCGAAAATACATGTATCTCCATACACATATTTGCCCGTACATCTCATGTACTGTCTCCAAAAGAAAACAAATACAATTATATTCTTCGGTGCTAGCGGATGAATATAACTGCATTCCACACTGATTGTCTAACAATCATAAACAGATACCGAGACACTCGTATGCGTGTGACCTCGTAGGTTCATCACTAAACTGGTAGTTAATTAAGACTAATTAACTAATCGAGGTTGGCGTCTAGCAACACTCCTCAACGACCAGATAGTGTGAAGTAACATCCTTACTCTGTAGAACCATGGTAGAAGGATAATATTATTATTTCCCTCCGTCTTTACAGCTCCGGATAATCCTAGGACATGGTCTGACTGTCAAGTCCTAATTCTCAAATGCCACAATATGTTAAACATTTCTAATATATCTTATTGTTGGCTTTGTTGATATCAAATAAAATTTTAAATATACATTAAATAATAATTAGTAATATTAAGATTTGCATTCGCCCTAAAGGCTTAAACTTGTACAAAACAATAATGAAAGGAAACTAAGCAAAAGAAACTCATCCGAACTGAACATATATCAGAAGCTTTGGACGTTTTGAAGCAGAACCGTTTGAATACATCACGTATCTCTTGAGTTATGTCTTCGAAGTTCATAGGAAGAGAGCAACAGCCAAGCTCCTAACACTGGGAAGGTAATCAACGCAGATGCCTGAGATACATTTATGAATTTAACACCTATTAGGTGAAACGGCGTTGACCCTTTTCTCGTGGACGAAAGATACAAGTTGAGATCACAAACATACCACGAAAAACACAACTTCCCTGTTCGCAAAAGCCGCCATTATCTCGTTCTTTTCCATCTCGTTCTTGATGAAACCCTGTAACTATAAATAAACAGAAAGATAGAAGAATACTTAGCATCTGATTCTATAATGGTAATCTTGATGATCAAAGTCTAGAGGTTTAGATAAGTTGCAGCTCAAGTTAAACATGAGTTCTATAAGAGATTGATTGAGAATTTCAGAGACAAACCTGGTGGTGATACTTTGTAACAGCTGCCCAGAAGCCCTTTAATTGTAACATAATTTGCGATAGATACGATTCCGTGAAAAGATTTTGTTCCTTTGAGCGAATGTCAATCATTTGACGAACTTTTGGAAGTTGTTTTTCTCGAAGGTCGTTCATGAACTACAGCATACACAAAAGAATTCTGACCAAAAGTTGTAGTGATTGAAAACAAAAGCTTTTTCCAATCTGAATGTGAACACAAGACTATGAGATAGTTCATTAACGCACTAGAGAGAGCTTAAGCACTGTATATTACCTTCAAGAAGGTGCATCTATTAGTTCTGCCATGCCTTCGTGCATTGAATTCTCTCATCTGTAAGATGAAAAATAAAAGCAGAAAAAGAAACCCATTATAACAGACATGAATCCATTCCCAACTTCATTGACATTTCAACATTTGAAACAAGAAAAATGGAAAATCATATTCTCACACCTGCTCAAGGTGCTGAATTTGAATCCACTGATCTGTTACAAAGTCCGACATCTAAATTGAAAGAAAAATAGATCAGAATTAGCTCATGAAAACCTAAACCTGCTTTAGCAAATCACACAATTTGGAACAATCTGATAACACATAAAACAGAAAATTATGAAATGGAAGCAAGCAAATTATATTTAATTTTCATAAAGTCATTGACCAAAACAAGCCAAACATACAGTTTAAACAGTAAAACTCACAATATAGAAACGGTGGTGGTTGTGCTTATTTAACACTCTTCTGTTTTACAATGAAGAGATGTATGAAATGATCCTAACCTACAAACAACCATTGCCATTTCATGCCAAGGGTTGAAAAACAACAGAATGGGCAACCAAAAGCAAATACCTTTTCAACTTCAGATGCAGCAACTTCTACTTTATCATCAGCTTCTCTTGCTTTATCCTTTAAAACGTGAAGATCGAAGTTGGACTTTCTCAAGGCAGCCCACAGAAGTTTAACCTAACATTACCAACCCTGCTCTTTAGATTAGTGGAGCTCAAGTTGAAAATAGAGTAAGACAAAAAGAAGTTGCAGGAACTAAACTGAACAAAGAAGTAAACATGTGATGAAATATACCTCTTCTTCCAACTCACTTGTCCTTTTATGAACCTCAGGTAAGCCATTCTGAAATGATATGCAATTGCAATTGATCATAAATAGAAACTAACAAAGACCCGAATTCGGCAAGAACAGCATAATCAAACCACCTGAACTAACAAGAAAAAGCCATACGTAAAACGAAACAGTAAAAAAATTGCAAATGGATCAACATTACGACTTATCGATGAGACTTTTTTTTGGATATAAGAGAACTCTAAGCTTAGCTTCTTAAGCTGAACCAACCTTGATACCATATAAAGCAGACTGCAGATCTCGAATCTGAAATTCTGAATCTTGAATCACCTCCTCGCGCTCTTTCAAGTAAAGGGTTTTCGAATCCACGTTCCGTATGGTTTCTTCAAAAACAGTTTCTGCATTAAACAATCCTAATAAATGAACAAAACCCACCAAAAAGAACAAATACAAGTATCCGGCTTTCTCCAACCCATAACAGAAAACCCATTTCAGACATCGAAACTGAGATCGGGCAGATGGATTTATTACCCAATTGAGCGATCTTGAGCTTCGCTGCGTCGATATCATTGATCAATCGTAGGTTAGGGTCGTTCTGCTGAGCACAGGAGAGGGCGAAGAGTGGTGAAATGATCACGGGAACAAAGAGGGCGAAGTAAACTCCCATTGTAGACTCCGGGATGATTGTTTTCGGCAAGGTTTTGGCAGATCCCGATCGAGCACTGAGGAGAATCGGTAAGGAGCCAGGGTTTTAAAAATCTTAAAATATCATGATTAGATATATACAAATGACTTATTTTAGTGATTATATAATATTATATATTTTTTAAACAGTATAATAATATATGAATACACGTAAATTGGTATCTACATCAACTGAAAACAGTTATCACGACACAACCTCATAAATAAAAAATATCCTTTGACACCTTTGAGAGAGAGGTGATCATACATATCGTTGTTCAAATATATCTTTCATAAACTCAACTAACAAAGAGATTTTGTATCATAAATTAAAATATGTCATTTTAAAACAAAATATTTGATGTCAAAAAATTTCCTTTATATACAATAAATATTCATAACATTTATTCTATTTGCATGTTTTGAAACGAAACATTCGATCAAACTTTCTATATCTAAATTCTCTAGGAGACTACTTTCAATTGTCATTAAAACTAATTCATTCAACCTTTTTTGTGATATGGTAGTTCGTAAGTACAATTTCAATAATTTGAGCTTCGAAAAATTTCTTTCCGCAGAAGCAATAGTAATTGGAATAGTAAGTAAGATTCTATACACAATTATTGCATTCGGAAAACAATTAACCGTTTCAATAATTCTAATAAAGCAATTGTTCATATCTTTTCATTAGGTAAAAATTTTCTAAGTAACTTTAACTCAACAAAAAGCTCATATCTATTGATATCTAATAAATCATCCTTTTAAAAGAGAATTTTCAAGATTATTACAATGAAATTTAAGGTCTATATCATTAAATGATAGTAGTTTAGTTGAGTTTAACATAAAACCGAAAATATTATCATAGAACTTATATTGTTCAAATCTTTTCAGCCAGACGCTCTGATACCATGTAGGGTTGATTTGATTATGCGGAAGCGTGTTTTAATCAACCCGAATATAGATCTAGTCATGTTTACGATTAATTGTTCGGTTTCAACGTTAAACGACTCAAGAACAGTTTCTGAGATACCTGAAACGTTGAACTGAGGATCGGATGTGAGGCTTGATAGTACAAGCCCTCTACGCGTATCCACGCCGAGATCGGGATCTGCCTTCAACCTTTTGGTGCAGAATTCGGAAGAACGAAAACTGTTTTCGTTCTTCGGGTTTTCTGTTTGACGGCTGCGTTTCTAGGGCTTAGATTATTTGACTGATAGTCTAATAACGAAAACCTGTTTTCGTTATTTATATAATTATTAACACTTTTAATAATTACAATTAAACCCTCAACTTATTCAATATTACATAATAGGCATAGGACTTTCACAATACTCAACTCAAGCAGAGGCTCAAGCTTCTAATGCCAATCTCTTTGTGCAGTTCTTGGGTATGTGGATGCTATGGAAGTTTGGTCCCCTTGGAACTGTAGTTGCATGTCTTTTATCTCCTGATGCAACACAGACAGAAGGTTTGACTGTTGCCACTTCCTTAGATTCCTCTGTAATAATTCCTTCGGGAAGTCCTTTAGTAGGTGTTTTCATTGGTGTTCTCTTCTTTCTACCTGAAAATGTAGGCCTGAGGGAAGAACGGCATTGGAAATGGTCAGTTCCCAACGCAAACTCGCCTAAAATTCGTTGTTTTTTAGTGTACTGAAAAGTGAAACTAGTGGTATGTCATTCTCACCCTTGAGACATTGCAGTTTGTTTTGTAATAACCGGTTTTGCCTTCTCAGAGATCTCCTCTGGGTCTTGGGTATCATCAAGTCTTGGATATGGTTTGTATGGTCCTTTGCAGACTTTCGCTCCAGGATTTCTCTTCTCTTGCTGCACAGCTGAGATTGTCAATTACAAGATCTTTTTCACTAAAGATCAAAGAAAGAGGGTGTTTCAGTTTCAAATCACTCACTTGGATCTCATGTTTTTGCCGCAAGTTTCCAACGTTGGACCCAAGAAAAGACATCATTTCTTCTTTGGCTGAAGGTTGATGCTGCTTCCTCTCTGTATTTGCTTCCTTCAAAATATGCCTTTCCTGAAATAGCAAGACATTTCTTTAAGTCTCAACAATCAATCGCGCAAATTGTAATCTAGAAAAGATTATTTACTGGATCTTGTAACATACATCAGTCCTCAAGCGGAAAGGCTTCGGATTTGTGGGCTTAGGTTTTGTGTACTTGACCACCCCTTGAGCATGAGAACCAGCAGAACTGGGCTTGCCATTAGAGCATTTATTTCTTGTTGTAGCCACCTGATTCATTTTATTGCAGGCAAGAAATATGTAACATTTTAGAAGCTTATATTAACCGAACAGAAATTACAGAAAGGTTTGTCCTGGTAATTAAACTTAATTACCTTCTGAGGGGTTTTGCAAGTTCCCTTCTTGCCAAAATCTTTCCTTTTGATTAAAGGATCGGCTACATGATCCGCTTTCCTGCAAGATTCCAACCATGTAGGTATCATTTGTGACTAAAGAGACAAGCCAAATTACATAAGAAGAACTCTCACCTGTTAATGTCTGAGGCAAAAGCATTTTCTTTGTCATCGCTTTCTATAGCTTCCTCTTCCTTGCCTCCATTACTAACTTCAGGATCCATAACGTCTTCTTTCACACTACACTTGAAGGCTAAAGCAATTTTTTTACCTTCAGTTTCTGAAGCTTCATGATGCTTAGCTTTTTCCAAGTCACTCTCCTTCTCTGCAGGAGGATCCTCTGCCTCATGTACTATTGGTTCAGGCCTCAGACCTTGATCATTTTCTCCACTGTTATTGTTAGAGTCCTCGTATTTCTCTAGTACCCACGATTCTCCGTTTTTGTTTTGGCTTAATTCCTCTTCATTTTCCATAACCCTCTCTTTCAAAGTTTCAGGATTCTTGACTTTGACACCATTCTGTTTCTGAGAATTTGAAGAATCAAACGCCCTGCTCTTGGCCTCTTTTCCTTTCAACGGTTTTCTAGATTGATCCAAAGGTACTAGCTTATGATTAAAACCCAAAATGCTCCTTTTCTCCTGCTTCCTCATTCCATTACATATTTTCTTCTTAGAGGATCTGAGTTCAACTGATCTCTTCAGTTTGACCGTCTTCTTTGGCGAGTGAAACACCAAAGCCTTTGCAACAATTCTATTTTTTGACACCCTAAGCTCTTCAGTTCTCACATTCCGTACACTTCGGAAGCTTCCTGGATTCAGCACATGCTTATTTTGCTTTCCAGGAGTAGTAAAAGCCTTAGCCTCAATTGACGACTCCTGTCCCTTTCTCTTTGCTTCATGCTTGTGTGCAGACATAATTTGTCCTTTTATTTCTCTCGTCTTATCTGTTGTCGTCTTCTGAGGAATTGATGAAATCATAGCTAGCTTAGAAATCCGAGATCTTAAAGGCTTCGGAGGAACCGTATTCGGGCATTTAGGAAGTGTTCTACAGACAAAGCAGATACGCAACACTTTGTAAGTAACTCCTAAGTGATCTCTCTTCGCCGTACGCATTGCTCACAGATGGATTACATAATTATGTTACCTCGAATCCTTTTTACAAAGGGTTCTTCGAAAACGAACACTGGGGCTTCTCGACGCCATGACCTAGTATGATTCATCAAACATCAAATAAGAAGAAGAAGAAGAAGAAGAAGAAAACAACTAAAAATGGAAACTTTTTCATCAGGTCAACTAACCCGAAGAACGAAATCCTTGTATATCAGTTCAGAGTCCATTTCTTCTTCATGTTTCTGATCACATCCTAAAACGAAAAACAGAGAACCCATTAATTTTATGTCAAGATCAAATTTCAGAAAAATATATATACAGATCAAGGTCTCTCTGATTCACGAGTTATACAATAATCTGGCCCACAATAACACATCAGAATAATCGGTAAATTTTTACGAATTAGTATCATGATGAGCAAAAACTACAGACGAATCATAATTAAGAAAACAGAGAAAAATAAGAAACTGTGATAGGATGAAGCAGATTCGGACCAACTCTTTCGCAGAACCAGTAACGATCATCTCCTATTGCTCGATGATCAGGTGCATTCAGGTCTACGAACTTCGGTGCCTCGATAGTCTCGTAGAAGTCATCGCCGATCTGGGATTGGCCGTTGTTCTCATTCATTTCTTCTATTGCCTGGATTTCTTCTATTGCCATGAGAGAGAGAGAGAGAGAGAGAGAGAGAGAGAGAGAGAGAGAGAGAGAGAGAGAGAGAGAGAGAGAGAGAGAGAGAGAGCGTGTGGATGATTTGCTATGTTTTGAGTTCAGGGGATGTGTGTTGCTTCACATTATTACATGTTTGCAGAAACTAGCCGTTAGAATAAAGGATATGCTTTGTAGAAATAACGATGTCTTTGCAGGGGTATTTTCGTCATTATCCCAAGGTTCGAAAAACGGTCGAATTCCTCCGGAGTCGGGTCGGATGAATTCCAGGTTGAGAGGCCCTGGAATATTCGCTGCGGCACTTCCTTGTCGTTTAATGGTATTCCTCTTGACCGCATAGTTTTTCTCCTTGTTTTTTTATTATTTTTTTTTCTCATGCACGTAAATTGCTTTTGCTAAACATTCTATGTTCTTTAAAAAACATAGAAAGCAGTATAAATACAAACCAGAATTTCCAAAATTTATTTTACATTAAAATTGGAAAGACAACTTAATTTTGAATATATAATTAGGTTTGTGTTTAATGGACAGGATAAATCTTTAATGATTTTTTAAATACATCTATAAAAAATTTTGTTTGAAAATTTAGATTAAAATTGCATCGTACTATATGCTAAAACACAATCCTATATTGAAAAGAATAAACGCTAAAGATATGGATTTATGAGAAATTTTTCTAATTTTATGTTTTCAGAAAAAATATTCAATATATTTGTATGTAATTCATAATCGATATATCTCACCAACATTTTAAAAGAAATTCAATACTTTAATTTTTTCCAAAAAATCTCCTCTTAGCTGGTCCATTTCATATATTTTTTTGATGTTCCTGTCATCAGATCTGTTAACTACATGTTAATAGTAATATACCATATTTTAATGGATTGATTATAGTTGTTCTTTTTGGAGTTATGGATGACGTTTGGTATACTGAAATGTTGGACTCCACAAGGCATCTTTAATCTCGAGCATACATATCCAGGTCTCTGAATTTGTTGTTATTTATGTTTCAAGTATCTTGTGTTCTTGTGTGATTTTTTTATAAGAATAACATTAATATGAATGGATTTTCATTAAAATTTATATTTTATTTTTAAATTTTTTTTAGATTTAAATGTAACTATCCGACACAAATATTTAATTTCTTTAAATAGTAATATAAAAAACATTTTTTAATATTCGAATTTTCATATACAAATGCAAATTATAAATTCAAATATCATATAATTATCCAGACCTATATTAATATTTATTTTTTTTAAATTTAATTAAAATATTTAAAAATATTGCTTTTCTTATCCTCTATATATATATATATATAATTTATATATATATAGACAAAAGTAATAAATATATAGGACTTTTTATTTAGGCACATAATAATAATAATAATAATAATAATAATAATAATAATAATAATAATAATAATAATAAAGGAAAACAACTTATTCTCTTTGAATTTTATTATTTTAATTATATTCTCTCCGAACTTTTTCGTTCATCCGATTTCTTCCTAAACTACTTTTTTTAATCCTATTCCCTCTGAATTTTAAAAATTCATCATATTCATCCCTCCGTCAATTTTTCTGTTAAATACTTTTAAAACAGTCTGTTTTCCCCCAA
Organism: Gynandropsis gynandra; assembly: GCA_036759665.1. Classification (NCBI taxonomy): domain Eukaryota; kingdom Viridiplantae; phylum Streptophyta; class Magnoliopsida; order Brassicales; family Cleomaceae; genus Gynandropsis; species Gynandropsis gynandra. The sequence goes on along the minus strand of CM071868.1, from coordinate 22,955,600 downwards.
AATATATGATTTAATCTCTCTAACCCATGGCAAAGGATCTACTCAGACATGAATACAGAAAAGGAAACACAAGCCTATTCCTCCCAAACTATATAAAATATAGCCTATTTCCCCCCGAACTATATAACATCTAATCTATTCCCCCACGAACTATATAAAATCTAGTTTGGAGGGAATAGGCTAGAATTCATGTAGTTCGGGGGGAATAGACTGGAAATCATATAGTTTGGAACGAAATAAGTTGTTTTAAAAATATTTAACAGAAAAATTAACAGAAAGTTAACGAAAGAGGGAATATGATGAATTTTTAAAGTTCAGGGGGAATAGGATGAATAACTATAGTTTAGGAAAAATCAGAGGGGAATATGATTAAAGTGGTAAAGTTTAGGAGGAATAGGTTGTTTTCCCTAATAATAATAATAACAACTTTTGATTTTCGATTTTAATTTATGTGGTTAATCACGATATAAAATTTTGATAACATGTAATATGTAATACTAAATTTATTCGCATTATGAAAAATTAGCCATATGAAGTTTCAACTTTTTAAAAAAAAATATATTCTTAAACTTTTTTCTTATTAAGGGTTATGTGCATGACGCAAGAATAATTAGTTGCATAATATAGTTGTTTGCTTTACTTATATAAAAAAAAATTGAATATAAAAAATTGACATTATGACGTCATAAGTTGCTATTTTTTTATTTTTGGTATAACGCAATTGTGTTAGGTGTTCTAATAGGACCATGTTATAAAATGTAATGCAATATCAACAAAGATTACGTTAAGTGGTTTGTATTAAATTCACGTTAAAAATATGTGAACAATTGCAAGGCAAATTTAATGTCAGTGTGAGCGTACCACTGCATTGCACCAGCGTTACAATTACATCGTTATTGATAATGCCAATTGTTGCGCAATGACGTTTTTATTAGAACGTTGCAATGGAGTTACAACTGTGTTATCACGACCAATGTCATTTCAATGTAAATAGCATTGCAACTCTATTTTAACGCAAAAGTCGCGTGGATTCTGCATTATAAACACGTCGAATTAGTGTTGCATAATAGCATTGACCTTTGCATTGGCGACTGCTTGGTTTTGGTAGTGTTTAGAAGGTATGTCGTTAACCATTGAATTGTTTGTGTATTTCTTATAGTATTTGATCCACTGTTGCGTTTTAGAAGAAATGTTAGGCTCATGTGGTTTACTGTTTGAATAGTTAAGTTTTCATTTTTTATTATAATTCACTCGTGGAGTCTTTATTTGTATAGTTCTACAATGGTCTAATCTATTCTACACTTGTTTTATAAAAATATTATTTATGTTTAGATCTAATATTGAATACCAATTTTAGAAAGTAAACGTATAAAATTTTATATACAATAGATTTGAAAATTGGTCGGTGCTTTTTGTTAAAAATAATTAATTACACAAAAATTGTAAACGTGTATTTTATTTTACATTTAAACAAATGTACATCATATTTTCTTTTCCCTGAAATATGTTTGAAGCCACGAAAAATCCACCATTGATATTCTTTGAATCCAAAAAATTATATATATAAAAGTTTTTGCAAAAGGAGACTTGTAGTGAAGCTACCTAAGCAAATCTTTTTTTAAACTATTTTTTTATTAAATATAATTATATTGTTCATTAATGTAATTAAATGACTTAAAATTTTTAAATATCTCTTTTAATATCTTATTGATATCCATAAAATATTTACATAAAAATATAAAAAATCTATATATATATATTATACAAATATAGATATTTAAAAAGTTTTTTAATTAATTATATTTAATCAAATATTAATATATTATTTATAACTATATATTTATATATACATAAATGTTTTACTTTGCAAGTTTACTTTTGGTAAAACCACCTCAACAAGTATTATTAAATGTTAAAAAAAATAAGTGTTTTTTTGGAACACCAAAGTTGCTTTTTCTATATTTCATTTAAAATTTTAAAATTATTCATATATATTGGATATATCCATAAAAAAAACCTTTTTTTATCCATTTATTCTCACTTAAATCCCATTTAATTTTGATAAAAGTTTTACCTACAAAAAATCGACCATTCTACAACCTCTGGAAGAGGTCCTTATACTTTCAGAATCCACGGACAAAATCACCACCAAATAGGATCTCTTTTACATGTTTAAGGAAACTCTTTGAAATTTGCCTAGCTTTATATCTATGACACGAAAAATGAGATCCACAGTCGCATAATACTCTCAACCGAACTTGAGAATTGAAATAGCGTACAACTCCGCGAAAGTGGATGAGGGAAAAAGACGTGTGGCGCTGCAATTAATTCGGTTTTGATTGTGGGTTCTAAGATTTTGATTCTTTCACTTTTGATTGTGGTTTCGATTCATGAACTCTCTTATATATTATAAATTTTGATTGTGGTTTCGATGGAAAATGCATGCCATTTGATTTCGTGTTGGAGCTTTGTTTCGCTTTGATAGCTCTGGTATTATATCTCATTTGTGCAGTCATTTGGATCTTGGGATAAGTATGTATGCATATATGTGTGTCTTGGTGTATAATTGGATTTTTTATTGTATGTGTATATTTCTTGATGCGATAAAGATGAAGAATTCGAATTTTTAAGTGTGGGAGTAAAATGAGCCGTATGCGCCCATGTTGGATCTATTTTGCTGCATTGACAAACTTCACCATGGATCTGATCAAATTATCTATCAAAGTCATTTGTTGGTTCATCCATTCTATTACCCGTCAAGACATATCCGCACATAACTAAGATAATTCAGAAAATCCAGGAGGTTGTAAGATGCCTCAAGTTTAACTTCAACTCAAGATAATCAAATGCAATTGAAAAAAATATGTTTGCATAGGAATAGGAAGCTGCTAACCAAGCAATTGCGACAGGCTCTACAACTAGAGTGAATTATGTATTCTCGAAACTATTCCCAATTTGAAAAAAGCCAAAGCCAAGGAAAATGAAGAGACGAGTTTTACTTACAAGGCAAACACGTATGACGAACAAGACTATAGAAGGACCGGCGATTCAATGTCCCAAAATATAGGAAGTATTGCGCGATTGTTCTTTCTTATCAATTTGTTGGTGCATGTGCTCACTTTCTTTTTTATACTTTAAACACGATTTTTGGACATATTGAAATTATGAAACTAAAGAACTGATGTTTTACCACAATGGAGAAATGCACATGTCAAGCCAATGTAATTTATATTTTATCCATTAGCCTTTTAGGTCATTGTTAAATGGCACTTTTTTCAATATTCAAATCAATTCTTTTACCTTCTCCAAAGTAAAAATTCTTTTGAAGAAGTCTTCTCTAGAAGAAAATTCTTACGGTAAAATGTAGTGTTGATTGTTCTACTGAATAGTAGTGCTTTTCAACTTTTGTCGAAAGATCCATCTTAAATATTTTGGTTCATTGATCGATTTAACCTGTTAACAATCTTTTGTGATATAGATATCTTGATGATGGACTTAAAATAAAATAAATAATTATATACTTAAAATAATTTTATTTATAAGACCCCGCGCATCGCGCGGGTTCATATTCTAGTTATATATAAAAAGTTGAAAAATCTCTCAACTCTCATGATGCCACCTCATCATCCTATTAGTATTTTATTTTATTTTTTATTCTACATTAATTACCATTCATAAATTACTTTAAATGAATTACATATTAATAGTATTAATATTTTATATATATATATATATATCATACAAATATAAATATTTAAAATTTTTTTAAATTTATTATATTTAATCAAATATTAATATATTATTTATAACTATATATTTATAAATACATAAATGTTTTACTTTGTAAGGTTACTTTTGGTAAAACCACCTCAACATGTATTATTAAATGTTAAAAAATAAATGTTTTTTTGGAACACCAAAGTTGGTTTTTCTATATTTCATTTAAAATTTTAAAATTATTCATATATATTGGATATATCCATAAAAAANGTCTTGTATAGCCTCTTGGAAAGTCAAAGGGTTTAAAATTTTAAAATTATTCATATATATTGGATATATCCATAAAAAAACCTTTTTTATCCATTTATTCTCACTTAAATCCCATTTAATTTTGATAAAAGTTTTACCTACAAAAAATCATACCAAAGTTTCATAATTTGCTTTGATAAAAATGTTTATAAAATCATGATCTTTAGAGAGAAATATTTTTTTAAAATCGATTCACCTTAAATATCAAATTATATATATAAAAGTTCAAGAAGGCTTGTGGTGAAGCCACCTCATCAACCAATTTTTTATTTTATTTTATTTTGAAATACAAAAAGTCACCTCATTCATCACTTTAAATATTCATCCAAACATTCTTTACTAATTTTTTTATTATTTAAAATATCAATTTTAAATGTTTTTTAGTATTAGAAGTTCAACATGTAAAAAAATAAACAATTACATGAGTAAAAATAAAAATTCTAATTAAAACGTTTTTATCTCTAAAAAGTTCAACACAAAAAAAAATTAAACAATTAGACGAGTAAAAACAAAACATGTTTCGTCCCTTAGAAGTTCAATCGGTTTTTTCTCATGTTCTTTTCATCTCTACAAGATGGAGTTCTCACCGTCTTCAAATTGAAACCTCGCATTCATGTCGATCTCCTCTTCGAATTCTACCGAACGACCTTTGTATCTAAGCTCTGATAATTCAAAGGAGATTATGGATTCGTTTCTCCTTATGTCAGATCTTCAAATGAAAGTCGGAATCCAACCGATCAAGTCTTTTTTTTAACTATTTTTTTATTAAATATAATTATATTGTTCATTAAGGTAATTAAATGACTTAAAATTTTTTATAAATATCTCTTTTAATATCTTATTGATATCCATAAAATTTTTACATAAAAATATAAAAAATCTATATATATATATATCATACAAATATAAATATTTAAAAAGTTTTTAAATTTATTATATTTAATCAAATATTAATATATTAATTATAACTATATATTTATATATTTATAAATACATAAATGTTTTACTTTACAAGGTTACTTTTGGTAAAACCACCTCAATAGGTATTATTAAATGTTAAAAAAATAAGTGTTTTTTTGGAACACCAAAGTTGCTTTAACTATATTTCATTTAAAATTTTAAAATTATTCATATATATTGGATATATCCATAAAAAAACCTTTTTTATCCATTTATTCCCACTTAAATCCCATTTAATTTTGATAAAAGTTTCACCTACAAAAAATCATACCAAAATTTCATAATTTGTTTTCACTGTAACATGAAATTTAATTAAATTCATCACATTTACTTTTCAAATTGTTAAAAAAAGGTTGTCTTTGAATTAAATCTTAACAAATTTATGAATTTGGAGTGGGATATTTTTTTTGAAATAATTAAAAATAATAATTTAAGTTGAGTAACTTAGGAATATGAAATGAAGAATAGGATATGCAATTTTGTAATCCAAATATAAGTGCGGTGCAATGGTGAATGAGGAATTTTGAGTAGGATATTTTTTGCAATTATTAAAAATAACAATTTAAGTTGAGTAATTTAGGAATATGAAATGAATAATACGATATGAGATTTTATCTTAAAGTATATATATATATATTTATAAAAGATGAAATAATTCTCTAACTAAATCCATGAAATAATATTAAAGTTTAGGATTTAAAGGGAAAAATAAGACGAGAGAAAAAACAAACAAGAGATAATCCAAATATAAGTGGGGAGCAATGGTGAATGAGGAATTTTGAGATCAATGATTTTCTAGGTTATGTTTGTTTGTTTTGGAGTTTACCATGTTGGTCTGCTCTGCAAAATCATGAAGAACTTCTTAACTTTTATGAGAAGATTTTAGGTTTTTCAATTCAATCTTGGGGTTGTTGAATGGTTCATTTACGAAGTAACATCGTTCTTTCCCTTTCTAATAAACTCATGTCCTGAAATAAACAAAGCAAATCTTGTATGAACTTGCTTAGACCACTGCAGCTATCGCCAAGTTTAAATATTGGATTCAACCATATACTTTATATACTAATATTTAAAATTTATATACAACGAACATTACAACATCACTTTGAATTACAACAACTATTAAAGCTATAACATACCATTTATTATTTCTTCATATTTATAAAGTGTTATATAAAAAAAGTATCATCCCGCGCGTACTTTTTCTAGCAGACAATAATACACTCATCCAACATAGAGTACAGAAAAACTATTATGTAAAACTTGTTTTAACATAACACTCACGTAAATAATAGAAAAAGTAAATACAAAGAAAAACAAACAAATTATGAGAAACTACACTTACATTTTTATAGAACTTTTTTAAAAATTATCATAATATGAAATAATTAATGTAGTCAACAAATAACACACGTTTAAATTTTGAAAATGAATTCCTAAATAATGATTAAATATACTTAATAGTGTTTACACATTTGCTTTGCAAATATAAATATTTTATGATTAATGTTTTAAACAGATTATACAAGTCTACATTGATACGAATATATAAATTATGATTGGTGAATGTGAATATACATTTTCAAAATATTAATCTAATAGACGTATATAAAATTTAAAGAAAAAATATAGATTTAAAACATATAAAAGTTCATGTGAATTTAAAGTTCACCAATTTTTTAAAAATTTTTTAAAATAAAGTACATGTTTTAACCAAATCAAAGAATTGTTGGATTGTTATTGGAATTCCTTTTGAACCGATGAACAATATTAGAAAAATATAAATTGAAAAATAGAAAGTCAAGTCATGATGTTCACGATTCGGAGTGAATAATGCACTCATACTAAGTCTCGGTAAAAGCTTCAATCTTATTCACTAGATTTGATACAAGATCTAGGAGAAAGAATTGAGTCTTAAATGAATTACAAGAAGAAGAAAATTGATCACATATCTCTTCCAAATCATTCTATATCCCATGTTTTTTAAGGAGAAACAGAGTGCTGGCGGTAAAATAAAAATCTTTGTTATTTTACAGTTTTACCTTTCGACATCAAGAACCAGAATCACCACTTTTCTTCCGTATTGATGTTTCAACAAGATATCATCCGTTTTATAGCTTCAATGATCTCTATCTTCTATAAATCGTATTGTATTGATGATAAAACCAACTTTAATGAATCTTTATCTTCTATAAATCTTATTGTATTGATGATTGACATATTGGTTTATCAACCACCAAACACCACAAATCTCTGTCTTGATTGATAAAACCAACTTTAATGAATCTTATCTCATCATTCCAACAAATCTGATCTTATTAGTCTTTGATCAGCTTCAGCATCCGAAGAGCTGAGCAAAACTTGCTTACTAGCAAGGTCTTTGTTAGCGTGTCCGCTTGATTCTCTGATATATGAATCTTCAAGACTTTTACCACACAATTAGCTATAATATCCCCCAAAAAATGTAATCTAGCATCTATATATTTGGTCCTCATGTGGTGAACATGATTTCTTGACAAACTTATAACACTTTGTGAGTCACAAAAGAGCTCTATTGGTTTAGTTCACATTCCATGTTCTTCAGCAATGCCTTTAATCCATAATTCTTCTTTTACAGCCTCTTCTAAGGCCATATATTTCCGCTTAAATTGTTGACAAAGCAACATCATGCGGTAGAGATGACTTCCAACTGATAATATTTCTCCTACAGAGATAATAATCATGTAATTGATCTCATTTTATCTAGAACAGTCGCATAATCTGAATCACAATATCTGTGAATTCTAAACTCATTTTTCTTGACATATATGTAAGCTTGAGACCCTGGGTTTTTTGAATATATCTCATGATCCACTTGACAACCTCCCTGTGTTCTTTGCTTGACAAACTCATAAATCTACAAACAACTCCAACAAGATAAGCTAGATTAGGTCGAGTATCTATCATGGAATACATGATGCTTCCTACTGAACTGATGTATGGAACTGCATCAATATCCTTCTGATTTTGCCTATCCACTTAATTTGTTAACTTCAATTTAAAATGAGCTCCAAGAGGTGTTGCTACAACCTTGAATTTGTCCATTCCAAAAGTAACAAGAATCTTTTGCACATACTCCTCATGAGTTATGCTCAGCACCCCAAACTCTCTATTTCTACACATTGTTATTCCCAAAATCTTCTTTGTTGCCCCTAGCTCCAGGTTTGAGTTTACTTTGATCAACATGTGCATATTCTATACACCCAAATTTCTCAAATGTCCATAACTTGGTTTATGACCAGTACAAACTTCTTCAGGAACTCTTAACCCATGATTATTGATGGTGATAAATTGATGAGATACACAGCTGTTGATGCGGCTTTTGTCAATTTTTGAGACATACCTGATTCACAAAGCATGCATTTCACCTTGTTCATAATAGTTCTATTCATTCTCTGTGCAATCCCATTTTGTTGGGGTGTGCAGACACAAGTCATGTGTCTCTAGATTCTATATTCCTTGCAAAAATTGCCAAATCTATGGTTATAAAACTCGAGACTGTTATATGTTCTAAGAGTCTTGATACTCCTTTTGACTTGATTATCAACCAATACCTTCCATTCAACAAATTTCAGAAACACATCCTTTTTATTCTTCAAGAAATAGATCCAGAATTTCCTACTAAAATCATCAATGAAAGAAACAAAATATCTATTTTTTGAGATTGAATATGGCACAATGGGAGCCCCGATAAATTAGAATGTATGAAGTCTAGAGGAGCCTTTGAAGTATGCTTGGCCATGTTGTATGTCAGCATGTGTGCTTGACCCAATACACAATTCTCACATAATGTCATATTAGATATCTTGACTTTATCTAACATTCCTTCTCTTACCAACACTCTAGTCCTCTTTGAATCATATGACCAAATCTTAAATACCATAAGCTTGTTTCATCTTGAACCTTTACAGTCTGGTTGGTTTCTCCAACTATTGCCTTTCCTTTCAAAATACAATCCATCCTTTAGTTCTCTTTTCAACACCACTCTACACCCTTTGATTACTTTCAATATCCCTTTTGACATTTATACCAGCAATCCTGTTGTTCCAATGTTCCTAGGGAAATGAGGTTTTTTTTTATTCAAGTATGTATCTGACATTAGTAAGGATTACAAAAGATGAATCTTGCATTTACAAAAGATGACATTAGTAAGGATTACTAAAAGGCACACGGTAAAAGGTCTGTTTTCTTGTTTCATGACTGATAAATTAAACATTTAGTTGATTTTCTTCTCGTATTATATTTATTAAATCAATTCAGTGTTTGGATTTAAAAGACAAAAGAGAGAATCGAAATGAGAGATCTGACAACAATAAGGAACATCTTATTTGAGAGTTCTTTCTTCCAACTACATCTTCAGATTCAACCATCTCAACCTTTTATAGATGGAGCGAAAGTAAACAGCCCTGGCTTGAAGGAAACCCGGAAGATGATTTGATTCTTCACTTGTACAGCTGCTTGAATCTACGGCATGCCTCCAAGATGTTCTCTCTGTGACCAAAAGCACTTACACGAACAAACCCTTCACCTCCAGGTCCAAAACCACTGCCTGGTGTTGTAACCACATGTGTCTTCTCCAGAATCTCAGCAAACACATCCCAAGAGCTTCTGCCTGGGAAGTGAACCCACACGTATGGAGCATTCTTCCCTCCGTAAACGTCGTAACCAAGGGAAGTGAATGTGTTGATGATTATGTCTGTGTTTTCTTTGTAGAATCCTATAACCTTCTGCATTGCCTGTACGAATGTGTAACATCGTTAACATTGGCCATAGACGTAAGAGTTTTCTTCAAACTGTGCTAGTGTATGTTCTCTCTAAAGCTAACCTCAATGCCTTCAGGGGAAAGGCAAGCAAGGCCACCGGCTTGGGAGAGATTAGATGCACCATTGAAGGAAGTACAAACAATACGATTGAAGTCCTTGGCCACAGGAAATCCATCTGAAAAGAGCAGTTGTTTCGGGATAACTGTCCAACCAAGACGAACTCCAGTAAAACCGGCATATTTACTGAATGAAGAAGTCTCTATCGCAACCTACATTAAAAAAAGGGCAGTGGCAATGAAGATGTGTGGGGACACCACACACTGCATATATCGGTTATAGTAGATGGATGTTAAGTGTATAATCAAACTACCTCTTCAGCTCCAGGGATTTCGAAAATGGAACGTGGGTTGTCATCTGAAATATACATTGCATATGCAGAATCATATACTATAATTGACCCATTTTTCTTCGCGAACTGAACTAACTGCGTCAGTTGCTCTCTCGTGGCCGAAGCACCAGTAGGGTTGTTTGGAGAACAGAAGAAAATCACATCTGTTCGCCCAACCGCAGATAAATCAGGAAAGAAACCGTTTTCAGGACTGCATCTCATGTACTCAATGTTTCCATACTTTTGAACATCTGTATTATATTGATCGGTCTGACCCATTATGACACTGGAGTCGACATAAGCCTGCAGAAGAAAATTCAATCATATAGTCGATGTTAACTTGGAGCAAAACAACCGAGCTATAACTGCAGTTTGACATCATGCTAGTCAGTTTACCGGGTATGAAGGATCTTGTACAGCTATCGTAACATTGGAACCAAAAAGAACCTGCAACACATGAAAGCAAGCAGAAACTGCTCAGTTTTCCGACACACATTTTACTTGATTATGGTGAAGCAACATAAGTAACAATGAGCCAAAAGCATAAATCAAACCTGGAGGCGCGAAATGTCACATTTTGCACCATCTGAAACAAAAATATCTTCTTCTCCAATTCCAAGATTACTGTAGTATGTCTTGGCGATAGCAGCTCTTAGTGGCTGTTCAAATAAAATGAAATTTTAGATAGAAACTTGGTGAATAAAGATGTAATATCAACTCATACGAAACAAATAGCTTTCATCTCCTCTAGGTTCCATCAGCAGATTGATGTATTCTCATTATATAGACTGTTCAAAACCAGACGCATGAAAGCAATTAGTTTAAGTTGTTGTTGAGATCTTAAGAGTAAAAAATTAATCAAATTAAAAGATAATTTCTGATGATTTAAAACAATAGTAAAAGCCTGAAAATAGCTGTCCGTGGCCTCGAACAAAAGTCCGAGGATTCTTGAAGTGAAAGTTACAAAACAGTTCACATATTCACATGAACAGATACAATACTTAGTATACTCGAGCTACAAGAACGCAGTAAGCTGATTCATGCCAACAAAACCCACGCGACCACCCAACACAAGACAATGAAGGATACTTTTGCCTCACAATAATAAGGAAGAGTCTCTTACCTTTTCACCTTGTTCGGCACCATAACCACTGTAACCCTCTAATGTGGACAAATCATAGGCCCTCTGCCAGAGAAAAGATACAGCCATCGCTAGAAATTAGGTGATGCATTTTAAGTACATGGTAAAATTAAGAGAATCCTACGCTACAAGAAACAATCCCTTTGTCTCTTCTGAGGCTAACATAGGTGACATTCTCTCCAAACCAAATACATCCTATAGAGATACAGGGTAAAATATTATCTCAACTTGCACTAAAGTGCACACTGGAGAATGTATAGATGGAGTTAACTATCCCCTTGAAAGGACGAAGATGATTTGAAAACCTGTACCTTTGCCATCGCAGATGTAATCACCTCTGGAATGGGCTCAGTTGTATCACCTATTCCAAGACTTATAATTTGCGCATCTGGGTATTTCAGCAAATGTGCAGATCTTCTTCTTGCAATCTGTGTGCATTTGAAAGGGATTGAAGAAACAGAATCGATTACAAAAGATAGATTAATTTCAAACAGCTCAATGAGTAAGTCTTGTCTATTGCTGTGAACGACATAAGTTTAAAAATAACAATGCTTTGCCTGACATTTTGTATCATATGGTAAGGAGCAATGCCTTCATGGATATGGAGGGATTAGATTAAAAGTGTTCTTTTATAGAGGTATCATCTACTTATAAAAACAGCCAATTTAATAAAATAAGCAACAAAATTATACATCTATAATATACCAAAACAAGCTTGGATACAAACCTCTGGGAACAGGTACCCAGCCTGAAGTTTGGACATATTTGAATTCCTGGACACGTTTGTCTTGTATGCTACATAGAAAAACAAAAACAGCTGAGACTTAATCGATGAAACAAGCTAGATAAACACAACTAATCAAGGAATCAACAGGCAAAATAATCATCTCACTCCACTGCCAAAAAAGTAAGCTAAATAAAACAACGATTACAAAAGATACATCGGTTTATCTTCTCAAAACAACATTGCCCTATTCTCATCATGATTGACACAAGAAGGACTAGTTCAACTATTGAAGGAAAAAGCACTTTATTTTGCAAACATTTTGCCATGAACCATAAATTGGCGAAAAGGAAGAACAGGAACACAAACGTATACCAATCTGCTCTTGCGGAGTGGCAACACATTTGCAGGTATTGACTCTCTTCGTCACGGGCAAAGGCACGTTTCGAGTTCTGAACCAGGAGCATGACAACAAAATGGAGATAAATTAAACAACGTAAAATCACATTATATCTTCGAAAAGAAAACACACATTCGAGCTCGTATTTCCTCCATTTCACAACACCAACAAAACCAAAGAGGGTACAAAACCCAACTCAAAAGCAATCAGATACAAGAGGCATAAAAGAAAGATCGTCATGCCCATCCTCATAAGTCCTATATTTTCTTAGTAACCAAACAGATCGTACGAAAGCGGGTGACCCGGAGGGGAAAAAACGTACCTGGGACGTAAATTTGAAGGGGCAAAGAAAGTTGATGAAGAAGAAGAAAGCATGGAAGACGAGAGTTGATGGGTCAACGACATTTTTCCGCTTCGCAAAAGATTTTCAAAAAAAAAGTGGAGAGAAATGAAGGCAACGACAGTGTTTTGGACGCCTTTCAGTTTCAGTATTCAGGGTTATGTAAGAGCAAGAAACTAGGGTTCAGCCGAGTCAGGCGCAATAAACCGGTTTACTTTAACCGGCCTATGTACCAAATAAAACCGGACTACTTAATCCTGTTTTTCCCGGTTCGACGAATCATCGATCATATCTACTCCAACTTGTAACCCTTGTTCTTCGGGAAAATTATAAATGAGCCACTCGTTTATTACTTGCGTGTTTTCTTTTCCGAGATCACATTCGCAGCTCTGCAATTAGGGATATTTTACGCGTCGGAGAACCCTCTGCGTAGCTTGATATCCGAGAAGTTTCTTTTCTCCAGGTACTTAGCTTCCACTTCGAATACTAATAATTGGTTAATAGGTTTAGCAAAAACCCTAGTTCATGAAACCCATCACGATTGCGGGTTTCGTCCGTCTTCTTTACCGATTTTGTCGTCTTTCTGGGTTATGGATCAGCATCGCATCAAAATAACATAGCGTTCATTAGGAATAAGGTGCGGGGAACTTTTGGGGTTAATGGGTTTATTAATAGTCGAGGTTGGGCAGGATTCGGCATTTAGGTAGTCGATTTCTCTGTTATATTGGATGGCTTGTCGGCACAATGCTAAGCCTAGATGCATCTAGATTTATCTAATTTTGAATCAATTGAAGGAGACTTTATCTCGGGGAATTTTGGTGGATCACTTGTAGGTTTTTTTGAAGTCCATTGACCTTTTCTTAAAACACCATTGATAGTTTTTTTTTTTTTTTTGGGTGTAGTCGAATGGACCTGGAAACTGAAAATAGAATAGCTGCTATTCTCTTGAGAGAAGCAGCGGAATTGAGGAGGCAGGCTGAAAGAGAAGGCGTCCGAGCATATCTTGAGAAGCCTAACGTAAGGCATCGGCCTAACTCAAGATTTCTCACAGCTACCGTCCTTGGTGTTCAACAAGGTATGCTTGTTGTATTCTTTTATAAATATATGTACCTTCATGTTCACTGGATTTACTGAGAGTCAGAGACAATACTGTTTCTTATCATCTAATTGTTAGATTTATGTATTTGCTTCTCAAAACATCTTGGAAAACGTATATGAAACAAATGTAACAGGCAAGCACAGCTAATTGCATTTTGATTTTCTTTAATATAGTATGTATATCAAAGCCGGGTAATTTAGTAGGAAGAAGAGACATTGCATAACCATGTTTTTGGCATTCTGGTAATTCAATAACTATCTCCTTGGAGGAGGCTTGGCTTCTATGTTAGTTGAAGAATCAACAGCACTAATGATATCATAAGTCACTTGTTTTGTGGGGTCTTATGCTTCTTATTCAGAGCTTCCATGGTACATTGTCAACAACCATAGCCCAAGTTGAAGAGAATCTAGTTTATGTATGGTTCGATATCGTTTGTTTGGCTGGATACAAATAATAAACCATAGATTGGTTTTAGCCTCGTTTTACAATCTCAAAGGTGTATACATAAGTCGGTTGCTTGGCCTTTTCAATCGAGCCTTAGACTTTACATGAAGACAGGTGGGATTGATGGTATATTTGGGAATCTGGGTTTTCCCTTCGCTGTTCTTCATTTTGTGTCTTCATATTATTATTCCATGTTGAGAATTGGATGACATGCACCAGAATTTCTTACCAGTGTCAAAAGCAATAGTGCTAAACCAACTGCATTAAAAACATGTGTATTTTATCTCTCATTAGTTATTTTTTCTTCATCATATAGCAAATAAAGCTGTAGAAGTCAATGAGATGTGGAATGCTCGGAACAAAGAGATTGAGCTAAATGAAAGGCTTAAAAGAAAATCGAGAGAAGAGAGCAGTGGTCGTCAAAGTGAGCACGGCACAAGTTGCTCGAGAAGGAGCTTTGATAGGCGATATACCTCAGTTGATGAGAATGATACTGGTGTGGCATCGTCAAGTAGGAGTACAAGAAAGAGAGATTATTCAGAAGAAGACGAAGGCTTGAGAGATGAGGAGATCGAAACTTTTCTCCAATCAAGGTATGTTATGACATACTCGATTCCTACAGAGTTTGCATATCTTATCAGAATCTAGAATAGGTTTATATATAAGCCCTTTGCCACATGTGAACGCTAGGGTCAAACGCGGCAGAGGTGCTATTGGTCCCAGGATGGATGAAACAGGCCCGTATCTTCCTTTGAGTGACAATGCCATGCAAGAACCTTCAAGAACCCTTGATAGAGGGATCCGCCAGGTTTCCCTACGGCCACAGAAGCCATCTCCTTTAAGGCAAGACTCAGATTTGTCGTCCTCAGACAGCGAGCCTCTCAAGCGTTCCCATAAGAAATTGAAGAAACCTAAGGACCATGAGAAGAAACACAGCAAGAAAGACAAGTCAAAGCAGAAGAAGGATAGGAAGAAGAGAAAACAAGAGAAGAGGAGGAAACACCATCGGTACTAAGATATCTTTTGAATTTAAGTTACTTAGATTTGTTGATTAGACTGCTCTATTGTATGATATTGTGCAACAAACGTTTACAAATCTAATCAACTTGTAACAGTTGAACCGAACATATGCCAGAGAGATATATTTGAAAAACATTAAGACAAGGAATTCACTGCCTTTTACAGCAAAACTTGAGTATGTTCCATTGGCCGACAAGTTGGGGATCTCAGGTCTCACAATTTCTTCAACAACAAAGCTTTTATATACTGTCCCATCTCTTCTTTTGTCTTTTTTTTTCTTCTGGCTTAAGCTATTAAGATTGATATTTAAAGAGTTCCTTGTCATGAGTCTTCAAAGTGGTGATCTGTCTCATCGAAGATCTCTTCCTGCAGCCACAACGAAGAAGTTGGAAGTAAATGCCACCGATTTAACAGAAGAGATGAGTGGTAGAAGTGTTGACCTTTCACCATTGGATTTACCTGCAGAAGTTCTTCAATGACATCCTCCATTGTAATGATGCCAACGGCTTCTTCCTCTTCGGCTAGTTTTGGCAGGGGATTACTGTTCAAATTCAGAATATCGGCGTCATTATCCTTGGACCACTTCTTGTTCCTGGAGACAGCTTTAAACGAATTCGCTCGGTTTGGGAAGCTCTTCCACTTTTGAAGCGATCTCTTCGTCTTTAACATCCTCTCCTGAGGCGTTTTCTCGTTATCCACATCAACACAGACTTCCTTTACAGGCTCTACAGCAAGGGAAATGTACATAAATGATTTAAGACACTTTTCTTATCACGAAGTGTGAGTAAAGAATTCATCCAATTATGTTAACTTACCAGCAACAGAATCATTACTAAGTAATGGATGGATTTTGTCGCACTGTCTCACAACAACAGCCATGTGGCTGTGTCCTTTCTGAAACTCGTTCAATATGTCATATAATGGCAAAGTTTCTGGGACTCTAGAATGCACAAGAGAAACAAAATTAATTAACATTAGCCATGAAGAAGAGACACTCATAAGGCATGATGGTATAGATTCAGAAAACACGTATGAATTGG
The DNA here is from genome assembly GCA_036759665.1 of Gynandropsis gynandra. Taxonomy (NCBI): domain Eukaryota; kingdom Viridiplantae; phylum Streptophyta; class Magnoliopsida; order Brassicales; family Cleomaceae; genus Gynandropsis; species Gynandropsis gynandra. The sequence goes on along the minus strand of CM071868.1, from coordinate 22,939,213 downwards.
TGACGATACCTTGGAATCCTTCGTATGGTGACATTCTTGACAAGTATTCCTTCATCTGGGTTGACAGTCAACAGATTTTTCACCTGAATATTGTAAAAGAAATGAAATACCGAAAGGGCAAATGTAGAGGCATAGAGATAGTAAATGAGCAAATTCATCAAGCCGGATTGGAAGAGGAAAGCAAAAATCAGTATGATAGGTAAAGAAATAAAGCTAAGTATTTAAGATTTGATAGCTCCCTCAGGAGGACTATACGCAACCGAGAACAGAGAGTGGCACTGTCTATTACATGAACTACATAAGAAAATCAGAGTGTTAAAGGATTCTACCAGAACAAGTCCAATAATGTTAGTTGGTTGCTCATAGTAAACTGGAACTCTGCTATGTCCTTTCTCGAGAATTAAGTTCATCAAATCCCTATCGAATTGGTAAAAAAAATATGACATATACAGTAAGTTTGGCACTATCAACAGAAAATTAACCCATAGGCCCATTTTCGATATATAGTTTATTGAAGAATTGAAAGCCAAGACCTGTTGAGTTTGGCATTGATATCAATCACAAAGGTATCAGATAGGGGCGTCATTGCGTCCTTTGCCATCTTCTCAGATAGTTCAAGAGCCCCAGCAATGATTGTGGTCTCGTCATGTGTCAACTCTCCACCCTTTCCAGCCTGAATGATGAAGTGGTTGGTTATTATGAAGCTAGCAAGCATAAGTAGAAACTTAACATTTGGAATATGAGATACCAGTGAGCTCAAAATGAATCTCAAAATCACACGCCTACAACAACCTTACACAAGAGAACATTTATTTGGAATGAACCTCATATTTTAAAATGGCCGAGCAATACAATACATACTTCATTTCCATGCAAATCCACAAGCGTTTTCAGCTCGGCTCTTCGGAAGAGGGCTACACGACCGTGACCCAGAAGAAAATCCAGCAGCTGGAAAATGTAAGCCATAAAATAAACACAACACAAATGTGTATTAGAAGTACGGAACTTTTGGTGGGATCACCATTCCCTGGCCCCTTTTAAAGAACAAAGTAACGTGCAAGTCAAAATGAGAGAACAGTGTATCCACCTTGCTAATTGGCCATGCAACCGGAAAGCAGATCCAGACAAGAACACGAACAAATGGTGCTACTGTTGCACCAATCGCCAATCCATGACGGGAACACACTGACTGTGGTATAATCTGTAAGTAGCATTAAGTCAACAGTTAACATAGTTCTCCTGAAACATAAGTATCGGATACAAATGCAGGTGACTGAAGATATCCATAAAGTGAGACCATAATTTATCCTTTTAGCTAATAATGCAGCCGCAATAGATCTATTGTGAAGAATAGTATCCTAACAGATTGTTCTTACCTCACCAAAAAGAAGAATTAATGTCACTGAAATCAAAATGGCACCCCAAGCCGTCACAAGACCATCAAGAAAAATAGGAAGCGCCTGAAAAGAAAAATCATTACAATATTGAGCACAATTTCTGAAGCTTATGAAGAAAGCAAGTCATTCCCAGATCCAAAGATTACCTCCATAGCAGCTGCATTGCAGATAAGTAAAGTGCAAAGCAAAAGATGCTGTTTCTTTACGACTGGCAATATCTTGGCTGAAACCATAAAAAAACTCTTCTGATCACTAAAAGAGAAGTAACGCAAAGAATTCTGCAAATATATAAGTTCCTTCTAATGTAACATGCAAGCAGCAATCACCAGGTAGAACCATAGGGAAATACAATTCATCATTCTTAATTTATACACTGAAATCTGACAGTAGCATCAAGATTTCCTATATAACCATATTCCAGCTAAAATGAGATCAACACTCATGTCTTTACACAAGGCAAAGGTTACTTTAAAGTTATTCCTTCCCTAGAACCCGTTTATCTGACTATGAATTTGGACATTCGGTTTTAGAAGAGCATAAAAGGGTTTTCAGTGCTGACAAATTACCAAGTTAAAAATTCATTTTAGCACTAGCTGCTGATATTGCAAGAAAACCCCTAATGTTACTATGGTGGATCAATGTCTTCTAATAGTTAATCCAAACATGACAAACACACCATTTGAAATCCCAGTAGACATCCATTTGTTGTTTCTGTCAGATGCAAAGCACTGAGAAATTTGGAAATTTTGAGTTTGGAAATGAGACATAATCTCTGAAATTCTGAATAGGAACTCGCGTGGAGGAATCAGATTGTCAGGTGACCGAAGAATCTAACTCATCAGAATAGAATATTAAAGTAAAAGGCACGTGCAAACCCAGCAGTAAGACGGAACTTAACAGATGGCGACGAAAAAGGAATATTCAAAAAGGAGTAAAATAGTCACAGTTTACCAGCATGTTTGCGATCTCTGGGTTTGCCAGATTTTGCAAGAACCTCAAGATCAACCAGACTCATGGACATAAGACCCAGTGTCAGACCAGACATCATACCAGCAAACAGAACAAGAAACACTATCACCAGTATATGTATGAAGAATCCGGTCTCGCAGCATTCATATTCCACCGCCATTGAAGCCCTTCTTCAAGTACTCCAAAGAAAACAAAAACCCAGAAATCAGAAACCCTAACGCTAATTCAAATACAAAGGCATATCCTCCGCATCCTTATCTTATCAGGAACAAGATCCCAGGAAGAATGCGAAGAAGACGCAACCCTCTGACGAAAATAGAAATTACACAGAATCTCGATGAAAGCGACACAAATCTAGATATATCGAAACATTACAGCAAATAGAGCAAATAAGCCCGGAGAATCAAACCGACACAGGGACACTGCCAGAAAAAAAAGCTGTTCTTCGGTGGGGAAAAAAAGAAAAGGACGGAACGGCAGAAGAAATCAGATGGGCAAGCGGAGAAGTCCCTGATAGAACAGATTTTCAAAGACGACGTAGGCAACGATATCAATGTTCGTGAAGCGATTGGAGAGAGAGAGAAGATAAACTCAAAGGACACACATGCGGTGGGGTTTGTATTAAAAGGTTGGCCCCACTGATGTGTAATGGTCAAGCCTGTGTTATTTTCAGCAAACTGACACGACTGAAATGATTATAATACCCCTGGGGAGCATGGGGCAAGGTGTGGTTTTGAGGAGGGTGTTTTGGTCATTTGAAATTGCTTGACGAAATGTTACAATGCTTTCTGCATAAAATGATTATATTGCCTCTGGGAGCATGACGCGAGCTCGTTTGTGTCACGTACATTTACTGAAATGCGTGTGGTAGTATACAACTCTAATTTTGTAACATCATTTAAAATTCGAGGAAAATCTATATATAAAAAGTTGTAAAATTTTTAGTTTTTTATACTGTCACCTAATCATTATTTTTTTATTTTATTTTATTTTTTTAAAAAATTTAATGTATTTATTTTGTATATTTAATGACATTTTTAAAATCTCTTTCTTCAATTAATGTGGAATAATCTAAAAATTTAAAATACTTTAATATATTAAAATAAATTAATTTATAAAATAAATTTTAAATATAAATAAAATTAAATAGTTCGAAGTTTACAAAAGTTGAATACAAATTAAATTACAATTAACTATTTCAAAATTTAAATTACAAATAAATAAAACATTTATGTATTTATATGAATAAAAAAATATGTTGCAAAATTTTTGACTTCTCATGCTGCCACCTAAGCATTATTTTTCTATTTTATTTTATTTTTTCTAAAAAAATTAAATATTTATTTTGTATATTTAATGACATTTTTAAAACCTCTTTCTTCAATTAATATGGAGTAATCTAAAAATTTAAAATACTTTAATATAATTCAATAAACTAATTTATAAATTCAATTTTAAATATAAATAAAACTAAATATATTTAATGACATTTTTAAAACATCTTTCTTCAATTAATATGGAGTAATCTAAAAATTTAAAATACTTTAATATATTAAAATAAATTAATTTATAAAATCAATTTTAAATATAAATAAAACTAAATAGTTTTACAAAAGTTTGACTATAAAATTAAAATAAAAATTAAATTATAATTAAATAATAAAAATATTTAGTTATACAAATATAGAAAACATATTAGAAACTAATGAAAAGAGATATAAATATAATATAAATAACAATTATGTAAATTTGTTATATAAATTTATATAAATTTTTTATTCATGAACTCTACAAAATAATTCAAAATTTAAATTTCATGTATAATTATATAACAAGTTTATGTATTTATATGAAAAATAAATAAATATAGCATATGTTTACATGAAAATTTGTTATAAAAAATAACAAATATTAGAAACTAATGAAATGAGAAAAATAATCTATATATAAAAAGTAACAAAATCTTTGGTTTTTCATGTCGCCACCTAAGCATTATTTTTTATTTTATTTTACTTTTTCTACAAAAATTAATATATTTATTTTGTATATTTAATGACATTTTTAAAACCTCTTTCTTCAATTACCATTTCAAAATTTAAATTTCATATATAATTATATAACAAGTTTATTTATTTATATAAATAAATAAATAATAATCTATATATAAAAAGTATCAAAATCCTTGGCTTCTCATGTTGCCACCTAAACATTATTTTTTATTTTATTTTACTTTTTCTACAAAAATTAATTATTTATTTTGTATATTTAATGGTATTTTTAAAACCTCTTTCTTCAATTAATATTTCAAAATTTAAATTTCATGTATAATTATATAACAAGTTTATGTATTTATATGAATAAATAAATAAATATAGCATATGTTTACATGAAAATTTGTTAATAAAAATAAAAAATATTAGAAACTAATGAAATGAGAAAAATAATCTATATATAAAAAGTAGCAAAATCTTTGTCTTCTCATGCTGCCACCTAAGCATTATTTTTCTATTTTATTTTATTTTTTCTAGAAAAATTAATGTATTTATTTTGTATATTTAATGACATTTTTAAAACCTCTTTCTTCAATTAATGTGGAGTAATCTAAAAATTTAAATACTTTAATATATTAAAATAAATTAATTTATAAAATCAATTTTAAAAATAAATAAAACTAAATAGTTCAATGTTTACAAAAGTTTGACTAAAAATTAAAATTAAAAATAAATTATATTTCAATATTTCAAAATTTAAATTACAGTTAAATAAAATATTTACGTAGTTATATGAATAAAAATTTATAGTATATTTACATGAATATTTAGTTATAAAATATTGAAAACATGTTAGAAACTAATGAAATCTATATATAAAAAGTTCCAAAATCTCTCAATCCTCATGGTGCCACCTCATCATTGTTTTGTTATTTTATTTTATTTTTTCTACAAAAATTAATAATTGTAATTTAACTTTTGAAATATTTTTGTAGAAAAAACAAATGAAATAACAAAACAATGTAGAAAAAATAAAATAACAAAACAATGATGATGTGGCAACATGATGATTAAGAGATTTTGCAACTTTTTATATATAGATAAAGTAAATTTTATAAATTTTATATATAGATAATAGTATCGCATCAAAGGATGTTTTTATCATGGAACGACATCATCATATCTTATGCAGATCATGATTTAGAGAAATTCTCATTCGTTTATTATCCAAAATGATTG
>CM071868.1:22897832-22933318 GCA_036759665.1 Gynandropsis gynandra | reverse complement strand
TCAATGCAATATATTTTCACCCTATTGATATTCTATTAGTTTCATGTTTTTAAGCTATCATATGTTATTAAAAGATTATTTAAAAATGTATTTTTGCATTTAATTTTATTATTAAGCTAGATCAATTTTTTGTTATAACATTCTGATATTTTTTATTAGCATTTGTTTCCTATTATTCAATAAGATAATATATATGCAACGCCATGAACCAAAATTTCTGATATTTCCAATATATCGATTTATTTTTAATAGATTAACTTTTATTATATATTTGTAAATTTTTAATATCCCGCGCATTGCGCGGGTTCCTTTTCTAGTTAATACAATAAATCGAGTGTATTAGAAATGTATCAGAAAATAAAAAATATGAAACAAAATAAAAAGATAGAGCACAAACTTTAATTGTTTTTTATTCTATGCCAATAAGACAGGAAAAAAAACACAACACAACGGAAAAAACATTAATTTTATATAATAGTTTTTAATAGATTTATATATTATTAGTTATATTAAACAAATAAAATTAATTTAAATATGTATATAATTCTTTTAAAAGTAAATAAATAATATAATAATTATAGATTTTTCTCAATGAAACGACATTTATATATATTTTATTAAAATATCAGTTACGAATAAGGCTAGACAAAATATTCAAAGTATTCGTATTCGATTCGTATTTGAACCGAAAATTTATATCTGGTGACACAAATACAAATACTAGACATTAGATATTCGACAAATACAAATACTAATACAAATAGTAGACTCAATTATCCGAACTATTTGTACCCGTAAGTACTAAATAGAAAATTTAGTTAATATATAGATATATATAATAAAATTGATTTTAATGATCAAATTGAAAATAAAAACATTGTAACCTTATTTAAACATTTATTATATAAATATATAGACAAATATGTAATATATTTATGATTGGAGGACTAAAATATCAAATACTTTAAAATAACTAATATTGTTGAAGATTTAATTTATACTCAAGATTGGTTCTATTCCAAATGAGTTGGATAATGTTATAGAGACATTATAACATATGAAAAAAAGTACAAAATTCACTCAATATATATATATATATATTTGCGAATTTTATTTTAGTGTATAATCTAACAATTTGTTTCATTATTTTAGTTGAATTGACGATATTCACAGAATCATCCACGAAACTAAATTTAAATGATTGATGTGGAGATGACTGTGAAGATTTGATGTTTTATTTTATTTATATTATGTGTATTTAAATCTTTGTGCGATTTGAATTTTAGTTTTAGATTATATTTGATGATTATTGATTTTTTTATTAAAAAAATATATATTTTTTATATGTTAACAAATTTAGGTTCATATACGGATATCTGTATATCCATATATCCAACAAATATTCCTATTTACGAATATCCGAATTTAAAATACAAATACAAATAATAAATTTGAATATTCGCCGAAAATATATTTACAAATATAAATAGTCGGATATTCGCAAATATTCGTTATTTGTCCGACTATAATTACGAACATGTCAATAACCAAACATCTTTTCATTTTTCATATATTCATCTCGTTTTAGTTGAACTTTTAATTAATAATATAAGAATTTATATATAACATAAAAAATTTAAATGATTTATATTTTTAAATAATATAATGTTTTAATGTTATATATNAACTTTTATTATATATTTGTAAATTTTTAATATCCCGCGCATTGCGCGGGTTCCTTTTCTAGTATAATTAATAATATTTAAAATGGTAACTTTCTTAGACTTTTTTTTCCACGTAGGCCTCAAAAATTAAAAAAATTGAAGAAAACATAAATATATTTTTATTTTTTATTTGTTAAAACATATACGAGTTGACATTTTTTCGAAACGAATATATTTTAAAGTTGAAAATAAAAAGCGAAAGACAATTTCAAAGTTGAAAACAAAGAGTAAAGAGCGAGAGACGATTTCGAACAATTTCGAGCGAATTCGAACGATTTCGAGCGAATTTGAACGATTTTGAGCATGAATCACAAGAAGAAGAAAGACACAAGGGTCGCATGGATCACAATGGTCACTTGGATCACAAGGGTCGTATGGGTCTTAAAGATCACAAGAAGAAGAAAGTCACAAGGATCGCATGGATCACAACGATCGCTTGGATCACAAGGGTCACATGGATCACAAGGGTCGCATAGATCGTACGTGTTCTAAAAGTGATATGGGTTTATCAATATTATGAGGGTAAATTTGAGTTAAATTTTTGTTAAGAAATGGTAGGATTGATGCCCTAATAGCATATCAAGTGTATTTTTTTATTTTAACCCATTTAAAATACAACTGAGTTGATTTAAGAATTCTTTTGATGAATTAAATGTATGCAACTACAATCACTTGGTAAACAAAAGAGATTCTAACATCTTCAATTAATCAATGGTATATTGGATTTTTTTGTTGTTACACATGTTTATAAGACAAAAGGCGAAAGGTTGATTCTCGTGGGTCTGTGATAGTTTTTCAGGGTCAAATTTGTTTTGAATTGTTGTATTTTTTGTTAGTGTATCAAACATATATTTTTTTTTGAGACGTAGGATTGATTATTATGATTAATCTGAAATTGTAAAATTGTTGTCTCAGTTTTCATTTCTCTACAATTCATAGTTATGGTGTTCCTAAGGTTCATCGATTCATCTTTCAAATCTTGAAATTTATTTTCTCGATGAATTCAATTGTTCAAGAATACTACAAGTGGTATCAGAATAGTGATTCTTGACGGATAATTCTTGGTCGAAGGAAGCAGAGCAAGATTCGATATAACGAATCAAGGAAATGGCATTATTACTTCAAAAACTTGATGCTGAGACGCTCGATGATAAATGGGACTTCATGTTATGGAGAGAAAAATGTTGAGATAGGTTTTGAAATCATGGGGCTACAAGAAGCACTAGATAATAACCCTAAAACATGGGAACAAGAAGCATCTGTGATCACCTTGGAAACAAAAGTTGGATCCAAGAACAAGATTTCAACAGGATAACCAACGAGAGAAAGATGCAGAAGAGTATAAAACCTTATCATACTATGCCTTTCTGATCAAATTCTCAGAAAGGTAATACAAGACAAAACAACATATGAGATTTGTAGGTTATTAAAAAAATTGTAACTATAATAATCATTGTCGAATAGAATGCACTTAATGCAAATGTTATTCGATTTCAAAATGGATGAGGGAAAAGGCCTCGAAGAAAACCTCAGTGTACTCCAAAAAATGTTGCATGACTTACAAAATTTGCAAGCAAAGGTAGAAGAAGAGTAATAAGTACTGAACTCACTTCAACTAGCTTATGAACAACTAAGGGAGATCTTGAAATACTCAAGGACTACAATCACATTAAAAGAAATTAAGGCTACAGCAAGATCCAATGAAACATATTTAATGGCTAGGGGTAATCGAGTTGAGACAAAAGGTCTTATGATCATAGGAAGAACTGTGGAAAGGGATTCTAATAACAGTGGAAGGAATAGATCTAAATCAAGATCAGAATATAAAACCAAATATAAAGATGTGTATTGGTATTGTGGAAAGAAATGTCATTTTAAAAAGGATTATTATGCCAAGAAAAATAATCAAAAGGATTCTCAAGGAGACAAAGGTGAAGCTGCTATGGTAAATAACAATTTTTTGGATTCTGAAGTCCTTACTGCAAATTGAATAAGGGTTTTAAGTGAATCAGATATCAAGGAGCAATTGATATTGGACGTACCATGCACATGACACCAAGGAAGGATTGGTTTGTGACTTTTGAAGAGACAACAAGATGAAATGTAAAGATGGGAAACAATTGAACTTGTGACATTTGAAGAGATTGGTGCTATCAGGTTAACATTTCATGATGGATCAATCGTACAGCTTACTCAAGTGAGGTAAACCGAAATTTGATTTCCCTAGGTGCTCTTAAGCATCAAGGTTGTTAGTATAAATCTCAAAGGGTGTGATAAAAGTGATCACGTGATGTGGAGTAGTTTTAAAAGGAAACTTGGTTGAAGACCTCTATGTACTACAAGGGAAAACAATAATTCGGGAGGTGCATCAATGTGAGATAACATCCAAAGATAATGTTAACCTATGTCACAATAGACTTAGACACATGAGTAAAAAGGTATGGAGATTTTAATCAATAAAGGACTACCAAAGGGAATATCAATGACTTCTATGACAGTATGTGAAAACTGTATTTTTGGAAAATCACATAGATTATCTTTTGGAGTACGAAAGCATACAAGACAAGACAATCTTGAATACATTCACTCATATCTCTAGGGTCACAAACATCCTTTATTCATTGTCAAGATGCCAGTATCTTATCATTTTCATTGACGACTTTTCGAAGAAAGTGTGGGGATACTTCATGAGAACAAAAGATGAGGCTTTTGACAAGTTTATAGAATAAAAGAAGTTAGTAGAGAACAAACATAAAAAAACATAGAGATACTAAGGACGGACCATGGAATAAAATACTGTAACCATAAGGTTGATTCTTTCTGCAAAGAGAATGGTATTCAAAGGCCTAAAATATGTACATACACACCACAACATAATGGTGTGGCAGAAAGAATTAGCCGTACAATAATGAAAAGAGTAAGAAGCTTACTAAGTGAATCAAGGTTATCTAAAGCATTTTGGGCAGAGGTTGCATCCACAAGTATCTGCCTAATCAACAAATCCCCATCAACGGCTATAGATTTTCAGATACCAAACAAGTATGGACAGGTGTGGAACTAGTGTATGCACATTTAAAAAGGTTTCGCTGTGTAGTTTACATTCATAATGACCAAGGGAAGCTTATGCCAAGAGCAAAGAAAGGGATACTCATTGGGTATCCACAAGGTGTTAAGGGGTATAAGATTTGGCTTTATGAAGAAAGGAAGAGTGTTATTAGTAGAAATATTGATGAAAATATGGTCTACAAGGACCTACTGAAATCTAAAGAAGGAAAGGAGATGAAGGATATGTCAAACAAGGAAACTGACACTTCAACAATTCCAGTACATCAGAATTTGATTAACAATGGGAAGAGAATTCAAGGTGGAACACAACATGTATTAATTTAATGTCAACAGAGCTTATCACGTTACAAAACATAAATTGCTAAGAAGATAAATGTAAACATGACAGTTTTAGAAGCAAAAAACAGAAATTTCAGTTAAAGAAACAAATGAGTTGTTGAATGAAGGTGTAAGGAATTATGTTCTTGAAAGGGATAAACAGATAATAACCATCAAGGTTCTTTCGAGATATAATGAGTCTGAAATAATGGTATTTGCTTTTAACTCAACGGAAGTGATAAAGATTGAAGAGCCAAAATCATATCCACGCAAAAAGGTCAAAGGTTTGGAAAATGTGGAGAATGACTATAGAGAAAAAAATGAATTCTTTATAAAGAAAAACACTTGGATCTTAACCAAGAAACCATAAATGAAAAAGGTAATTGGTTGCAAATCTTAATATTACTAAAACAAAAATCACATAAAGAGAAAATTTTAAAATCAATTTTTATATTATTTGTTTTTAATATTTTATCTAAAATGTCATTAAACTTTTAATATTATTTTTAACAAATATAACTATTTAAAAAAATAAAAATATCTAATTTATATTTTTTAAAATAATTAAATTCAAACAAAAAATTAAAGTGATAATTATCTAGTTTATATCAAAACAAAATATAAATAATTTCTAATACATATCATTTCTAAAATTTCTAAAATTTAATATGATATTTGTATCCAAAAATATTTATTAATTAAAAAAATATTTAAATAAAATAATGTTTAAAAACAATTTCTATACTTTAATTAATTTCATACGAATCAAACGAAATCTTTGATACTATAGTAACAATTTTTCTTTTTCTTTTCTTGGTTTTTGTTTCTTTTTCCTTTTTTTCCTTTTTAGTTTTATTTTTTTATTGTTTTCCTTTTTTGGTTTGTTGTTTTCCTTTTCTTTCATTTTTGTTGTTGTTTCGGTTGATCTTACAATGACAAGAATAAAATAAACTTAATTAAATGGAAAATTGTACTAAAATAAGATACATATATAGTTTAATGCAAGAACCACTACAAGAAATTCACAGATTAGGGACTAACAGAACCGTCCTTAATCCGTCCGGAAATGAGTTTCGAGACAGATTAGGGATTGCAACTCTCCGTCCGCAAATGAGCGTCTTTTCGTCCGCAATCCGTCCGCAATCCGTTCGTAAATAAAAACGGTAAAGTTAGTCCGCAAACCGTCCCCAATTTCGGACGATATTGTTAGTCCGGAAATCGTCGGGAAGTCCGACGACCTAGAAAAAATTTCCAGACGGGACAACGACCGTCCGAAAAATTTAGGGACTGGCCGCGTCCCGTCCGGAAGTTTTAGGGACTGACCGCGTCCCGTCTGGAAGTTTTAGGGACCGGCCGCGGCCTGTCCGGAAACGTTAGGGAGTGGTCGCGTCCCGTCCTTAAAATTTCCGGACAGCCTGAGTCCAGTCCGGAAATTTTTTTAAAAGAAAAATAAAAAAAATTTAAAAAGTTAAAATTGAAATTAAATAAATAATATTCATACAATACTAAAATAGTTCATAAAATATTACAATTATCTATTTACAAACTAGTAGGTGGCAATTGCAGACATTCTCACGAAGCCTCTTCCGAGACTACCATTTGAGGTCTTGTGCTCCAAGATTGGACTCACCACGGGTGGTCCATCTTGAGGGGGCGTGTAAAGGATATACATGTAAAAAGGGTAGAAACATAATTTCTGTAATTAGGTCTAATGTTCTATTTTTGTACATATAGCCGTTTAGGCTCATTCTAATGAATTATTCAGATTTCAAATTATTTGGTCAAATAAAATAATTAAATGAGATTTTCCATTAAATTTATGCTTCTTTGTATTAAATCTTTTTATTTAAAAATTCTTCGAGGGGTTGAATATTGCAAATAAAAACAATTATAAAGTGTGAACATTTTTTCTATATCAATACTTGGGAAGAGAACACTCCTTGGGAAGATTGTTGTGGAACCTTCCATAATCTTGGCAATAATCATAAACCATATGATACTTCCTCACCCATTTGAACCATCTCTTTTGCACTCTTGTTAGAGAACTAAACTCGTCCTTGTTCCACCAATTCTCCTCACTCTCTCCTCTACAGAACCTTGGATTGCCTTTCCAAACACAAGCATCGATCGTGTAGTCCCCGAAGGATGCCACGAACGGAGCCTTAGACCAGTTGACCTTATCACGGCCTCCGCGCGTTGCCCAACTTTCACCGTTCCATAGGCTCGCCTTTACGCTCATGGGCTGCCACCTTGGGAATGCCACACCCTTGTCCGCATGGTTTCTGTAAACTCTTATTGGAATTTGATCTACTATGAATCTAAAACCACCACCACAAAATTGTTCAATATCTATGTTTTGGAGTGCATGGCAATGTCCTATTGCAACTAAGAGAACGTTAAGTGATTTTAAGAACTTACACAATTTGGTGAATGTTCCAAAAGATAGTGTAGGTGTGAAAATCCTTGGTCGGGTCGAACCAGAGGTAGATCCTCTCTTCACGGTTGTCAAATCCATCTGCGTAGATGTTTGTCTGAAGAATGTATGGCTGCCCACTTACGTTTCCAAGGAACTCAAAATCTATTTCATCCCGATTAGATTGATCCGACGAAATCTAGGTTTCAAAGAAAAATATTAAGTGTAAATTCATATTCATCTACCCTTGGCGAAAATAGGAAAAGCAAAAAGAAATTGATGTTTCTTACGTAATAAGCAACAACAGTTCCCGCAGAATCTCCCGGTATCAGTTTGATCTTCATGTCTATTTTCCCGAACAAGAACATCTGGGAGGAAGCAAAGGAAGCTCCTACATGTTTATTTATAAACGAAAAGAAGTTGTAATGATGAGGATACTTTGTAAGGATAAAAACCAAAAACCACAGAGGATGTAAACTTTTAGTGAGAATATATATAATGTTTACCAGATTCTTGATCAAGCTTAAGGGTTCTTGATCTGCCATCATTGGAAGTGTTTACATGACCAGGAGACCATGTTACATAGAAATCCTTGTTGAAATCACCCGTCGAAACAACATAAGCTAATGAGATGGGGAGAAAGTTTGCCATGATAAAACCGATAAGAGAAAACAATTTGGAGAAATTCAGAGCCATGGATGAATCTTGTGGAGAAAAGGAAACGCATGATGAAATGGGTACGTAGATGAGTAATATATATATATAAGTTTTGCATGAGAATGGTTTGAACTTAGAAGAAGGATTAAGTTCATGAGAAAGAATATCGTTGATGAGAAGCAAAGGAAATATACAAATATAGATGTTGCTTGTTAGTAGCTTCTTCCAAACTTTAGAGCTTTTCAATATATTGAAATTGGTCAACAAATTGCCTTTATGAATCATAATAACGCGTAGGCTTTTCTGCAATAATTATTAATTTTAATATATATATATATATATCTTTATACACATATATTTATATTCTTTTCTTTTTATAAAGGTTTGATTTAGGATCTGCATATGTTTCTCTCATTTCCTTCGAACCAGGCAATACCTATCTTCCAGGGCTTCATTTAAACTCCAACAAGGAGAGCTACAAACGTTTGAAATTAAAACCACAAACAAAAAATCGTTTTGATTTTAAACAAAATTATTTTAGTAAAAGAAAACGAAAAAATGTTTTTTGTAATTATCTTCTATATCATTGCAACACAAACCTAAAGGGTAGGTCAACTTGCAAATGGAAATATCATCAATGTTTGAATCTCCACTATTGAAAAAAAAATATTTTTACGTGAATTTCCGTCAATTAAAAGAGATCTCGACCCAAGATTTTTATTTGTGAACGAACAACGTTTGAGAACCAAATATGTCCTTGAGTGTACAACATCCGGAAGCCACATATGTCAGTAAACATATCAGGTGCATGCACTCCGTACATTCGTGAAAATATATGTCCATAAATTACAAACTTCTATGAATATCAATTTGTAAAAAAAAATATTGTCATTCTATAATCGATATTATATAATATTTTCTTAGAGAAAGCTTTTTACATATATTAGAATTCAGATCAAAGAAAAACGCTATGATAAATTTTCTCTCTAAATATTAAAAGAAATAGATGTTATTTAAGATATTTGTTTATGTAGCTTTAGTATGCATTAATTCAACTTGTTGCATGATAACAATTTGCCACACACTTGTTTGATCGAACGGTGAAATCTTATTTTGAATTCTCCTACCCAACATGTATTCTGAATCACGAATCACGGAAAACAAATTACTGGCCACTTATTTAAATTGGGCAAGTTTAAATATTAGGATCTAAGTATTAACTTAGTCCACTAAAATTATATATTATAATTGGCGGTTTGAATCGCGATTCCTACCATATTATATCTTTTAATTCAATAACAAATTACCATAAAAAATTATTCAAAATGGCAGAGACCAACCAATCACGAATCAACAAATTAGTTGCCAATTTTAAAATTGGTTGATAAAAAAGCACCAAAACACAGCAAGATCCGAAGGAAGAAAAAATAATTATATACATTACTAATATATCATAAAAATTATCAAATATTTTATTTTAATTTATAAAACATAAATTATTATTTTTAACCTAAAAAAACTCAAAATTATTTTTTTTCTTAAAAACACCAACTTTAATAATATAATATAAAAAATACTAAACTTTTTAATTTTTATCTATAAAACACAAATTATTACTTTTAATCTAAAATTTTTTAATTTTTAGGTTTTGTCTAAAAAAACACAAACTTATCAAATTAATCATATCCATATACAAACATTAACTCTTGGTAAACTTTCTTTACTGTTTACGATGTAGAATTATTTTTCAACAACCGGTTTCGGATTTCACCCTATTTCAATAAGAATTTGAATCCAATTTCAACCCAAAATCCAAATTCAATAAAAAAACAACTCGAACTTCAACCTAATTTTCATCGAAAATTCGAATTCCACCCAATTTCAGAAAGAATTTCAGTCCAATTTTAATTTTTAGTAAGAAATCCAAATTTGAACCAAATTCAACCTGAAATTCGAATTCAACCCAATTTTAATCTAACTTCAACCGAAAATCAGAATTTCACCCTATTTTCAACAAGAATTTCAATCCAATTTCAACTCAAAATCTGAATTCAACCCAATTTCAACCGAAAATTCAAATTCCACCAAATTTTAGTAAGTATTTCAATAACATTTCAACTCGAAATCCAAATTCAATCGGATTTTCGGTTGAAATCGGGTTGAAATTAGGTTAATTCAAATTTTGAGTTGAAATTGATTCAAATTTGGATTTTTTGTTGAAATACTTACTAATCAAATTTTGAATTGATTCAAATTTGGATTTTTTGTTGAAATACTTACTAAAATCGGATGGAATTCGGATATTCGGTTGAAATTGGAGTTTGAGTTGAAATTGAGTTGAAATTCTGGTTCAAATTGGCTGAAATTTAGATTTTCGGTTGAAATTGGTTTGAAATAGGGTTGAATTCAGATTTCGAGTTGAAATTTGTTCAAATTTAGATTTTTTAATTCAGATTCGAATTGAAATCGGGTTCAAATTGGAGTTACCAAGAGTTTGTGTATGGTTATGATTAATTTGATAAGTTTGTGTTTTTTAAACAACATTTAAAAATCCAAAGAGTTAAAATATGATTTAGTGTTTATGTTTGTGTATGGATATGATTAATTTGATAAATTTGTGTTTTTTAGACAAAACATTTAAAATTTTTAGGTTAAGGGAATATAGTATAAAAAATATCCAACAATTTTATTTTAGTTTATAAAACATGAATTATCATCTTCAAACTAAAAACGCCCAAATTTATTTTTTTTACCTTAAAACACTAACTTTAGGAATATAGTGTACAAAATATCAAATTTTTTAATTTTTGCCTATGAAACACAAATTATTAATTTAAACCTAAAAATTTTGAATTTTTAAGTTTTGTCTAAAAAAAACACAAACTTATCAAATGAATCATATACATACACAAACACTAACTCTTGGTAAACTTTCTTTAGTGTTTACGATGCAGAATTATTTTTCAACCGAATTTCATTCGGTTTCAAAATAAAATCCGAATTTCACCTGATTTCAATAAGAATTTCAACCCAATTTCAACCCAAAATCCAAATTCAACAAAAAAACAACCCGAATTTCAACCCAATTTTCATCACAAATTCGAATTCCACCCAATTTTAGAAAGAATTTCAGTCCAATTTTAATTTTAGTAAGAAATCCAAATTCGAACCAATTTCAATCGGAAATTCGAATTCAACCCAATTTTAACTTGATTTCAACTGGAAATTAGAATTTCACCCAATTTCAACAAGAACGTTAACCCAATTTCAACAGAAAATTCAAATTCCACCAAATTTTTGTAAGTATTTCAGTAACATTTCAACACGAAATCCAAATTCAATCGGATTTTCGGTTGAAATCCAGTTGAAACTAGGTTAATTCAAATTTCGAATTGAAATTGATTCGAATTTGGATTTTTTTTTGTTGAAATGCTTACTAAAATTGGATGGAATTCGGATATTCGGTTGAAAATTAGGTTGAAATTGGATTTTGAGTTGAAATTGAGTTGAAATTCTTGTTCAAATTGGGTGAAATTTGGATTTTGGGTTGCAATTGGTTTGAAATTGAGTTGAATTCAGATTTCGAGTTGAAATTTTTTCAAATTTGGATTTTTTAAAATTTGGATTCGGATTGAAATCGGGTTGAAATTGGGTTTACTAAGATTTAGTGTTTGTGTATGGATATGATTAATTCGATAAATTTGTGTTTTTTAGACAACACTTAAAAATTCAAATAGTTAAAATATGATTTAGTGTTTTTGTTTGTGTATAGATATGATTAATTTGATAAGTTTGTGTTTTTTTAGACAAAATTTAAAAATTCAAAATTTTTAGGGTCAAAGTAATAATTTATGTTTTATAGGAAAAAATTAAAAAATTTGGTATTTTCTACATTATATTCAAGTTAGTGTTTTTGAGGAAAATAAAGGTTTGGGTTTTTTAAGGTTAAAGATAATAATTCATGTTTTATAGGCTAAAAATAAAATAGTTTGATATTTTTTGTGCTATATTCCATTAGATTAAATGTAATAATTTGTGTTTTATAGGTAAAAATTAAAAAATTTGGTATTTTCTCCACTATATTCCAAAAATGGGTGTTTTTAAAGTAAAAACAAATAATTTTGATTTTTTTAGATAGAAAACAAGAATTGATGTTTTATATTTTCCATTATATTACGTTAGAATAATAATTAAACTGGTAGATACAAAAAGCGCTCTCCCCTGCAAATCGTTCCCTTATTTTCCAAATTTGTCGAGGTTTTGACGACTAGGGTCTCCTTCTCGATGTAGTTATTCTTTGACAGTTTCACTGTCTCTAGCTGTCATCACCGTGTCCTCCCGGTCAGCATTTCCTCTGTGTCCATCTAGATCCCTCCTAACTCTTCTACTGGCCAAGATGTCCTTTTTGTTCCACTGATCATGTTTGAGAGTCTCCTTTTCAACTAAATCATCATGGATCATGATTCAAACATGATATTTCAAAATATGCTCATTATTTGGATGGTGGATAAAATCGACTTTCCACATATGATAATACCTCTTGTTATTGTTCTAAAAATTGTTAGACGCTAGTTGATAAGATTTGTCTAGAGTTAGTAATTAGAGTAAAAAATAATAGATGTATGTTATATAATATGGTGCACTTCCAATTTACTGATTCATCAGTCTAAGCGAAGAATGTTAGAATATTTCGTGTAATCCATGTAATATATGGGTGTATAAGTTATAATGTAAATTTAATGATAAGTGTCTATTATTGCTATATGAGTTTAAATGTAAAGTCGAGTATTTATGGAAAATTTTCAACAAAAAACTTAAAATCTATGTATTTCAGTAATTCAAAGACATCTTTATAAAAAAACGATAAAAATCATCTAATAAACTATGGGATATTATATAATACAAATTAGGATGCAAAACGAAAAAACATATAACTTCGTTTTTCAGAATTTCATACCAGATTATGAATTCAAATAAGCTCATAATATATTAATTCTTTTGTTTGTTATATTTTCCATATTAATCTAGATCTTTATTGCAATTGGATTTAATAATGTGTTT
Organism: Gynandropsis gynandra; assembly: GCA_036759665.1. NCBI lineage: Eukaryota > Viridiplantae > Streptophyta > Magnoliopsida > Brassicales > Cleomaceae > Gynandropsis > Gynandropsis gynandra. Next base: position 22,920,079 of record CM071868.1, on the reverse strand, counting down.
ATGTATGTATAATTGATATATTATACACATTGATTAAATACAAATAATAAATAAATATCAAAGATATAAAAAGAATATGAAACCAAATAATATAATTTTGATTAATATCATATTCCACGTATATCAAATACGGATAAAATATTTGTATTTATAGTCTTACAAATAAAATTAAAATATTAAAAAATAAATAAGTCATTATTAAATCAAGTTAAATATGAAAAAAAAACTAAGCAAATGTGATAATAGAAAAGAGTTAATTGAGATTATGGAGAAAAAGATATATAAATCATCGTTGCATTCATTTTGAATATTTTTTTTCATTTGTAACACACAATTTTAAATAAAAAAAAAAGTCTCTAGCACCCCCAACTATCCCGCTTTATGTCAATTCCTCCTAAACTATCCGACTCAACCAATTCCCCCACATCTAACAAAATTCAACCGATCCCCCCTTCAATTTTGTCAATTCAGCCGATTCCCTCCTTCGTTATATAAACCGTCTAATGGTGTTAACCAACCCGATTTTGATCCGGATTTGATCCAATTCGAATATCCAATTCTGACATGATTTTTAACCCGATTTCGACCCAATTTTAACATAATTTAATCCAAATTTAATCCGATTTCACACAAGTTTTACTCGATTTCACCGAACTTCAACACGGTTTTACTCAACTTTTACTCTATTTCACTCAAATTAACCCGATTTCACCATACTTTAATCAAATTTCACCAAAGTTTAACCCGATTTTACCTAATTTTTACTCGATTTCACCAAATTTCAACCCAAGTTAACCGAATTCTAACTCTATTTCCCTCAAATTTACCCGATTTTCACCTAATTTTAACCTAATTTCAGCCAAATCTAACTCGATTTTACCGAATTTCATCTCAATTTAACCGAATTCTAACTCTATTTCACTCAAATTAAACCCGATTTCACCCAATTTTAACCCAAATTTACCTATTTTAATCCGATTCCGCCCAATTTTTACTCGATTTGATTGAATTCTAACTCTATTTTACTAAAAGTTAACTTGATTACACCCAGTTTTAACCCAATTTCACCCGATTTTACCTATTTTAATCCATTTCATCCGAATTTTACGCGATTTTACCGAATTTCAAGCCGATTCAACCGAATTTTAACTTCATTTCACTCAAATTTAACTCGATTCCACCCAATTTTAACCCAATTTCACCCAAATTTAACCCGATTTCACCCTCTTTTAATCCGATTTCGCCCAATGTTTACTCGATTTTATCAAAGTTTAACTCTATTTCGCTCAAATTTAACCCAATTTCACCCAATTTTAACTCAATTTCACCCAAATTTAACCCGATTTCACCTAGTTTTAATTTCATTTCACCTAATTTAATATGATTTCACCAATGTTTTACCCGCTTTTATCGAATTTTAACTCTATTTCACTCAAATTTATCCATGATGATAAAATTAGGTGAACACGGATTAAAATTAGGTGAAATCGGGTTAAATTTAGGTGAAAATGGATTAAAATTGGGTTAAATCAGGTTAAATTTGAGTGAAATAGAGTTAAAATTTGATAAAATCGAGTAAACATTGGGCGAAATTGGATTAAAATAGGGTTAAAATTGGACAAAATTGTGTTAAATCGGGTTAAATTTGAGTGAAATGGAGTTAAAATTCGATTGAATCGACTTGATATTCGGTAAAATCGAGTAAAATTTAGATGAAATGGATTAAAATAGGTAAAATCGGGTTAAATTATGGTGAAATTGGGTTAAAATTGGGTGAAATCGGGTTTAGTCTGAGAGAAATAGAGTTAGAATCAGTTAAATCGGTTTGAAATTAGGTGAAATAGAGTAATATTGAGTGAAATCGTGTTAAATTTTGGTGAAATTGGATTAAAATAGGGTGAAATCAGGTTAATTTGAGTGAAATAGAGTAAAAATTGGGTAAAATCGGGTTGAAATTCGGTGAAATCGAGTAAATAAGTGAAATCGGGTTAAATTTGGATGAAATTTGGTTAAAATCGGGTCGAAATCGGGTTAAAATCGGGTATAATATGGGTCAAAATTGGGTATTCGAATTGGGTCAAAATCGGGTCGGTTAACGCCATTACACGGTTTATATAATGAATAGGGGAATCGGCTGAATTGACAAAGTTGAGGGGGAAATCAGCTGAATTTTGTAAGATGAAGAGGGAATTGGCTGAATCGGATAGTTAAGGGGGAATTGGCGTAAAGCATGATAGTTGGGGGTGTTAGAGGCTTTTTTCCCAAAAAGAAAAGCAAAACTTTGATTCCCTATAGGTAAAGGTCATATTCGAGTTTTTGGTTCAGATTCTTCGGAAGTCTTCTCAATTAATAAAAAGAAACTCATATATATATATATATATATACATTTTTAAATAAACATATAAATATTTTTTTTGGTTTTTAATTATTTATTAATTTTCTATTTATTTACATATATAATTACCAAAATATTCTCTCAATTTAATCTAAATATTTTATGTTTCTTAATGTATTAATATTACTAAGATATAATTCTTTTAAAGTAATTTATAAATTGTAATTAATGTAAGAATAAAAAACTAAAAAAAAACTTAATTTGATGAAGTGGAAACTTGAGAAGAAATAATGAGAAGTCAAGGGTTATCCAAATTTTTATATATATTTTTTAATTTAAATAAACATATAAATATTTTTTTTGGTTTTTAATTATTTATTAATTTTCTATTTATTTACATATATAATTACCAAAATATTCTCTCAATTTAATCTAAATATTTTATGTTTCTTTAAAATATTAATATTACTAATATATAATTCTTTTAAAGAAATTTATGAATTGTAATTAATGTAGAAACAAAAAAAATTAAAACAAAAAAGACTTAAGTTGATGATGTGGAAGTTTGAGAAGAGAGAATGAATGAGAAGTTTCCATTTATCCAACTTTTAATTTATAGAATTCTTTTTTGTATCAAATTAACTTATTTTCTTTTTCTAATATTTGACGTTGTTATGATAAGTTGTCACACGTCAGTTAGGACATGAAATTTGGATTCCTATATATGGTACTAGGCAATTCCAAACTCTTGAGCTAGTTTTTTAGATTATTTAGGCTCAAGCCCATATTTGACATGAGATCACAATTTGGTTCGTCCCGATTTGAATATACCGTTGTTGGGCCTCTGATTGCGATGTCCACGTTCCAAGACCGAACTTGAACGTGAGAAAAAGTGTTATGATAAGTTATACCAGATATAGAATATGAACTTTTGCATATATAGGAACATAAGCTTCACCCTATTCAGTTTACCTGTTCAGTTTGTCCGAGTCCAACACTGTTTTGTCGTCTAATTGACACTTGAAAAATAAATCAGTTGGACGATGATTTGATAACTCTTTCTCCTCCTGGTACTTTCTCAAGACATCTTTGACCACTCTTTGACCTTTGTAGTATCTCACACTTAGGATTTGAAGTATTCAAGTTAAATATTCAAGCAATGAGAAGAAGGAAATCTATGAGAAAGAAGTGAGAGATTTGACGGTGTCACACACAAAAAAAAGATGGAGTTGTGAAGCTTGGAATAAAAGATCTTCTCCATTCACAAGTTGTGAACAAGAATGAAAGGGTTGTTGAGGAAGATGATGAAAACGTTAAGGGTGAGGAAGAAATAAGTGGTGAAGAGGAGGAGGAAGAGAAAGAGAAAGATAAAGAGAGGAAGAGTGAGGCGGAAGAATGATGAGGAGGACTGGAGGAATTTTTCATGTGAAATCGATATGACGGTTCACGAGGTACAAGAGGAACATTATACGGCTGATGATGCTTCAAGTGTAGTGTCCCATGAATCCCACGACGAGAAAGGAACTTCCGGGGATTCTGATATAAATGTTGTGGGAGTTACCATCGAGCAAGACATTAACTCCAACACCACCGGCGATATTAGGTTGAGAGGAGAAGGAAAAATATTGAATTTTCCTCCTACGTGGTAGGTGGAGTTGGTGATGATAGTGAGTTTGGTGAAGTATGTGATAATGGTGGGTTTGGTGAACCATTATTTTTGACCAAGTTTGTAGAAAATTAGGTAAATGTTTCCTTAAAATTCTATCATAAATTGATCTATAAATAAAATGAGCTTCAACATCAAATCACACAATAAAAACCAAAGAAAAAAAACACCCAAGACAAGAGATAGAAGAGAGTGAAGGATAAGAAAACAGTTTGAGTGTCTGTGATCAAGTTGACGATCGGCCAACCTCTCGTGATCCGATCGGCGTGAAATTTGGAGGCACCGTTCATCACTCGTCACTTTTGATTCTGTTTGGTGGGATTATCAATCCAATGGTCCGTTTTGGAGAATCGAACTGATTATTGTGACTATCCTCTAGTGCTAGTGCGGTTTCAGACACACAGTCTCGTTGTTTAGCAAATCGAACGGTGAGTTCTTCTCTGATTAAACTGAAATTTGGCAAGTGCATTCTGCATATATTGACCTATGATTTGTAAGGTTGGCTTAGACATTGGTTGCTGGAATCATAGGATACGGGGGTTGCTTATGGCCTAAGTTACAGCTTGGTGTTTGGATTCACTCGGGTGTTTCGAGATTGAATATTGAGTAGAATATTCTTTAAATATCGGTGTTGTATTTATCGTTATATTGGAGATATTTGTGTGGATGTTGTAGCCCAGAAATTATTATAATGGATTTTTGGATGGACTACATGCTCATAGTTTTTACTCGAGGTTTTCCACGTTAAATTTTTGTTATCATACTAGATATTGTTACCCTCATAAATTCATACAAGTAAGGGGTTTGTGTATTATCGGTTCACTACAAACGTGTCGCAGTACCATCTAACCCCTAACAAGTGGTATCAGAACTTCAATTAGTTGTCCGTTGAACTTTTGTTGAACGATGGAGTCAAATACTAGTAGGATGGTTAGCTTGAATGGTGCCAACTATCACGTGTGAAACGGTAAGATGGAAGACTTACTATATATGAAGGATTGTCATATACCATTGGCTGTTGAAGGGAAACCCGAAGGTAAAACCGATGAGTAGTGGACATTTTTCATCGAAAAAGTATATGAGTTGATTCGACAATGGGTGAATGATAACATTTTGAATCATGTGGCTAGTGAGACAAATGTTCATTCTTTGTGGAAGAAACAGGAGCAAGTGTATGCTCGAAACACTGGAATCGCAAGTTGTACTTCACAAGAAGTTGGTTGATTTGAAGTACGTCGAAGGGACTCCGGTAACAGATCACTTGAACGAGTTTCAAGGTCTGTTGAATCAATTATATGACGTGAGGATTACCTTTGAAGATGATATTCAAAGTTTGTGGCTTCTCAGTACACTTCCAAATTCATGGGAGACATTTAGGATGTCTCTGTCGAACTCAGCTACTGATGGTGCAATCTCGATGGAATTAGCCAAGAATCGTATTTTGAATGAGGAGACACGAAGACAGTCGCAAGGTGCTTCCGCAAGTTCAGATGTTCGGGTTATTGAATCAAAGGGGAGGAGCGTGGATTGAGATCCAAAAGGCAAAAACAAGAGCAAGAGCAATTCAAACAAATTTGTTGTGGAGTGTCACTATTGTCATAAGAAAGGGCATATCAAGAAATATACTTGAAAATTGAAGAAATATAAACTGGAAGAAACTGAAGTGTGCCCGACGTGATAATGGAGGTGAATATTCTAGATTGTTTGATGTTTATTGCCGAGAACATGGTATTAGACATGAGAAAATACTGCCTATGACAATACAATTGAATGGGTTGGCTTAAAGGATGAACAAGACGATCATGGAAAAGGCCGGATGTTTGATTTCACATTCAAAGTTGTCGAATTTCTTTTGGGTTGAAGTTTTGAGCATTGTGGTTCATGTCTTGAACCTGTTACCTAGTACATTACAAGGTGAAGCGTTTGTTCACATTCCAAAAATGAGAGATCAAAGCTTGATGCGTAGTCAAGACAGTGTGTGTTCATCGCTTACAAGCATGATGATTTCGGATACAGGTTTTTGATCCAGTGGAGAAAAGGCTCGTAGTGTTAGGGATGTTGTATTCATAAAAGATCAAACTATTTGAGACATTGAGAAATGTGAAAATCCAACTCAGAGTATTGAGGGTTTTTTATCAGTTGAAGAATGATTTTTCAGACGTCAAGTGATGATCAGGTTGAGACACCAACTATCGAGAATCCACCTATTCTCAGAAGGTCTGAGAGAGAATGGATACCATCGACGAAGTATAACCCTAGTCTAGTCAGTTTGTATTACTTATAGAAGGGGGGAGAACCAGAGATTTTGACGAAGCTCTCAAGAATGAACACAAAGATTAGTGGCTGAAGGCCAAGAGTTACGAGATGGATTCTTTCCACATGAATCATAGAGAACAATACATCTTTCAACTCAAGATCGAATCTTGTATCTGATCTATCTGAACCATATTGACTCATTGCTTCGGCAAATGCAAGCCTCGGGAAAGGATCATGTAACTGGATACCTTTGATCTCTGAAAAGACCTGCATGAGAAATAGGCAAAATGTCAACTTGAAATTGCTGGAAGGGCATGAAGCTAACAGGTTAGCAGAATATATAAGGGATGCACAGGGAAGACAAAATTAAAGGATTTTAGGCAAGCAACATATATGAAATACAATAGTGCTAAGCAATTTCATACACATATTTCCCAATAACAATCACCCAAGTCCATCTCATAAATTAGTATAATCATAAGAAATTATCAATGTCTAAACCTTTCTGACAAGTTCTTCATTCAGCTTTAGCATTTCCTCAAAAGGCATAAAAGACATCTGCATATCAAGCTGAGTGAATTCAGGCTGCCTATCCCCTCTTAGATCTTCATCTCTGAAACATCTGATAGTATGGAATAACAAGCCAAGAAGAAGGAAATACTTATTATCACACCAAAGCTGAATGTGCAGTTTATGCAGAGTAGACCAGAAAAAAAAAATGGTGTTAGATGAAGCTCAATGTGCACTATGTCAGTGCAGTTTATGCTGATTGAATCAGAAGCTTAAGAGCCAATGATCATAACATACCTCCTTGCTATCTGGTAGTATCTAGCAAAACCAGAGACCATTAACATTTGCTTGAACAGCTGCGGGCTCTGTGGCAAAGCATAGAATTATCCTGGCTTCAAAATAGACATTAGATGGAATCAGGCCTGTACCCTATCCCAACGGAAAGCTAAGGCGAGGACAAATTACCGACAAAACTACACAGCATTTCTTTAATTCAGAACAACAACACATATGATCCAATCCAATAAGTTAACAAAAAGTTAACATATGAAAGAGATAAGAGCACCTGGATTCTTGAGGGAACCAGATAATCACGGGCACCTTCAGGAGTAGATCTTGATAGCATTGGAGTTTCAATCTTCCGCAAAAGTATGCAAAAAACACTAGGATAAAAAATTGGGCTAGACTCAAAATTATATAGTTTATTTCTGGAAATAAATCCATGCACATCTTCAAGAGATCTCCGAATCAGCTTTACCACATTATGAACGCAACACTATATCATGATTCATCTGCTGACGCCGTAAATCAAGACACCGATATCTAACAGGATACATGTATAACCAGTGTATCGATTAACAATTTAGAGATTCAACACAATACACAATCATGACAGGTCGTCAGACAACCAATATTCACCTTAAGCGGATCTCCTCTTTAACCAAATCTTTTGTCTCATCTGCAGTAGTAATTAGGAAGGGAAGCTTTGACCTCACAGGATTCAATACTTCAACATGCTCTGCGACTACATAGTGCAACACACTAATCACATCATGTTTAAAGGATAGCTAGAACGTGTAGGATCTGAACAAAGAGTAATAGGTCCGGGCACATGAAATTGACAAAGAAAATTATTTAAAAAAGGTGGGAAGAAACAAATACCTCAATGAATCCGGTTTTCATTTTCTTGTTGATCGACTCATTTGGCCTAGACCGAATTGTACCTTCGACCAAAACCACATACTCAAGCCTCATGTCATTCACCAAGGCATGTGCATCAGGGAATTCATCTGGAAGTGTCCTAACCTAAAACATGAACTTTTCAACCATAGATGAAGCATGCATCTCCAAACAGACAACTTTGAAGTACACTGGTCCAAAAACAAACCAATTCCCAACCACAGAAACAAAATTCAGACATGATAACCAATAAAGCTGAGGTGAACTCAAATTCCTCGACAATGCCTTTATGGTCCCTGAGATTGAGAAACGTAAGACCACCATGGACGCGGTGAAGAGCAACCCACCTACAAAGGCGAACCCTTTTACCAACATCCTTGACTGACAATTCTCCGCACACTCCGGTTCGGGAGGCCCACCGGAGACTGGAAAGCGACGGAGAGGGAGGCGATTTTACGATGGCGTCGCCCGAAGAAGAGGAAGCAGACACGGCGGCGGAAGATGGGAAGGTTCTTCTGGTTCGCGGAATTGGGTTTCTCGAATCGGGTAGGAAGAAAAAGACAGCGGAGGCGGGAACGATGAGAGCGAACGGAGATGGACGAATGGGCAAAGCTCGGAGAAGGAATGACATTGTTTTCGTAGCAAAAAAAAAAAAAAAGGTGAAGGGATGAGGAATGACTTGGAGTAGTCATGTACAATTGAACACAAAAAAATATGCTTGAAACAAAAAAGTAAAGATTCTTGTTTTACAATGCACCATTGATTTTTAAAGGGAAAAAAATTGTCAAAACATATGTTTGTGTACATATATGATGGTAATACGAAAGAAAAAAAAGGAAAGGGAAATATATATATATATGTATATATATGTAATCTGTATGTTTCCACCATGGATGCGAGGCTCAGACGTTTGGGAAACTATGCAGTCCATAGAATCTGCAGCTGCACCAATGGTAAAAAAAATTTGTTATTCATAACATTTGTATAATCTTTTAATAATTTTTGAGAAAATTCATAGATTATATTGATTATACGATCCAGTTATTCAATGCCGAACACACGAATTTAGGATTGAATAGACATTTCGTGTAATGTAATTCTTCACTTCTTCCTACTTTTCTTCTGATTTATGCAAATTATTATTACTCAAACTTCTAATTTGTTTATGTTTGCTCTTTCAGACATGTGTTTTGCTTGTGAAAACTGGGCTTTCTGGTTGGCAAATAACACTCATGAAAGTGTTTGAAAATATTCAAGGTAAACTTCAATTAGAGTCTTTTTTTTTTCTAGGGTTCGAATATTATGTAACATTCTAAATAGGTTAATCAATAATTGAATATATTAAGGAACAAAACAAAACCTAGGATTGGAATCTACGAGTGAATATGAGTGTCGAATGGAGGAAATTGGATTTCATATGGTCGACTATCAACTATAAAACATGCTATACCAAAAAGCTTTTTCTAAAATAGATCAGTTTATATATATACCTTGTTGTTTCACTTATCTGAAAACTAATTATGGTTCGGAAACAAGTGAAGGTTTGAAATTCTCCATTGATGCACCGAACATGTTGTTGTATTTGTCCGGTCATGTTGATCCTCTCATCGTCATCAAGAAGTTGCAGAAAGCTAAAACTCATGCCGTACTCTACCGAATCGATTACGGATACGAAGAGAATCCTCAAGGAATCCGAAAACCATCCGATGATTTCATGGTTGTACAATACCTTCTTCATCCTCTTGTTTTCGCCATTTTCGAACCGTTGTTGTTCAGATACTTGGATTCTGATTACTTTTGTTTTCTAAATTTGTCCTTTGAATCTTGGCTTTAAGAAATCAAATGCTTTATTGTGTTTTGATAGTCGTGTTTTGTGGTTTCTGGTGAAAGTAGACATGCACCTTCCGTGTGAACACCCAAGAAGATGATTGGTTTAAGAAAATTATAGGAGCTTTGAAGACCATCCAAGGTAATCCATATTCAAGAAACTCCAAGATGAACATCTGTTTATGAAGACTTTCGGCAATTAAAAACCTAATTCTAATTTTTAGCTTCTTTTTCTTTTATATAATTTTGAGGTGTATCCTTCACTATAGACGCAACGTCTCAGTTGGGTTATGTCTCTGGGAACATCGAATCAGGAGTTCTCATGGAGATGATCGCAAAGGTCGACATTGATGTCTACAGAATCGACTATGGATTTCAACCTAAAGATGCTATCCCCAAACAGCTACAAATTGAAACCAAACGTGAAGCAAAACTTGCGGCTGCGAACGAATCCCAGACACAATCTCAGAATCTCACAGAAACAAAAACTGATGTTGTTTCATCCACGAAACATCAAGCCAAAGCCAAGAAGCCTCGTCGTGGTTTTAGAAGATTCTTGGTGCCACGGTTTTTTACCTCCTAAGCATTCTAGCCATCCAAGATGCTACCAAAGTCGACTTTTATATTTAATAAACGTTGTGATCTCAAGAATACACTTCATACAATAGTTCAATATTTTATTAAACTAACCTGCAAATATGTTGATTTTCATACAATAGATGTAAGGAAACTTCGAGGTATCGATCTTGGGATCGATTTTAAGTTTTGAATTTATCCAGAATCAACATCTACAAAGTGAAATTTACAATAAAGATGGTCTATAATAATAAGCCTATTCACTGCTTATATCTTAAACTTGGAGGTTGTGATCCTATGTATGGGATCAAAATACCTCTCTAGGGCTTTCTCGACCTTTTGAACATCGCGAAATCAAGTGAATAATTAAGGTACTCTAACACGATGGGCAACAACTAGCTAAATGAGATACATAATAGTCAGCCAACTTGTTTCTCTTCACACTATAAGTAAAAAATCCATGCACCATCGTTCTTACATTTTCCTGAATTTAGTGTATTTAATTGTTATAGTTATGGTTCGATAAAAAGGCGTCGAACAATTTTTGGTATTCATATTTTTTATCCATATCACCTAGGGATCATGTATGTTTCTTATCGTGTAGTCTCACTGAAAAAACATCTACAATGTAGAATCTCCTTTGCACGTTACAAAAAACAATGTAACTACAAAAAAATTGGAATTTTCCAACGGAATTTTCGGACGGACTACGGATATATATATATATAAGAATACGTCCATAAATTTGCAGACGGGATTTGCATCCGAAATCCGTCCTTAAATACAAACGGATTAAGACCAGAACGATGACTTGTGTACAATTACGGATGGACAATGTTTCCGTCTGAAATTTCCGAACGGGTGAGACCTTTATCCGTAAATCTTCCGACGGGAATATATTTCTATCTGGAAATTTGTAACACCCCATCATGGAACAACCTCGGGACTAGAATTGTCCACCATCACCTCCAAGAGGTGGCTACACGTGTTATCGCTCAAATACATTAATAAAAAAATAAATGATTTATTCTGATAGATAAATATAATAAGTACAAAATGCAAAATAAAGCTTATCAGTTCGTTGTGAGTTTTGATGATGCTGCTCAGCCTCATTGCTCTTTTTCCTCGCCATATTATCTCAATCCACGACAACCCAAAAATAGGAAGAGTACGAAATACGCACTCAATGAGACCAATACGTGTACGTACACTATGCCACGTATTCTCTCGCTCTTAACTAAATACCATAAAATAACGATCTATCATCACATTAAAGACATAAAGACAACTCTACCCAACCCAACTAAGTATCCAAACTCTAAGACTAGTACCACACCGGATCATAACTAACAGATTCCACAGGATTCTATCTTGAGCATATGCTCGCAAAGCCCAAAGGACCCCAACACACTGAAGAACTTGCAAGATCATAACGTATCCCAACCACAACCCCAATATGGTATAACACTGGTAGATCCACTGTTCTGACTAACTACAATGCTCCATCGTTAGAAAAGTTACCACAGCACGATACCATGTTGGACCTCACCCAAGTGACGCAATACTAACATCGTCGACCCGATACTCCTCACATGAAAACTCCCATCGACCCACTCACACACGCCTTTTTTTGAAGGTTCGAGTTTGAAATCACTCGACCAAGCACACTATATAAGATTTTCACTCGGATTTAACACTGAACCCAAATATCAATGATCTCCAATCCTAACTCTTGGTCGAACGTAAACTCTCTAGATCATCTCTAATCACTTAAACAACTCATATACATATCATCAATCCTCACACGACAATTCTAAAATTTAATATGATCTTCACTTGTGATTTCTCAATTATCCCATTACGATACTATAATCCTATTGTGATCATGCTTCATTTTAAATGTAGAAACTTCTCCACAAATCAACAACACAACGAAATTAGGATGTGGAAGATTATCACCTTACCTTCTTCGATACTTTGATGATCCACGATAATATTGCTAACTATGACACAAATCAATTTCCCCTAGTATAGATTCGATCCAATAATCAGTATCCATCATATAGATCTCCAAATTAAAGAAATAATAGTAATGAGAAATTCAAATTATACCAAAATCTCATTTAGTACTCATCCATGAAACGAGCACGAAAAAAAATTGGCTGATCTTCCTTGTCTCTATTTTTTTCTTTCCTTTTCTTTTCATTTATTTTTTTGCTCCTTTTTTCAACAAGAGGGTTGTATTGTTTCGCTTTTCTCTTAATTAACCCTAATAAAATTTTTAAAAACAAAAAAAAAACCCTTTGGGACTGATGGGCTTCACAAAATTTGTGGACGGGTGCATTTTCTGTCAAGAAATCTCCGAAATATATAGACTTCTCTCAGCCGACCGGAAATTGTCCAGAATTTATAACGGTTTCTATTAGTCCTTCGTTCTTCCTTAATCGGTCTAGAAAGTACTTATATAAACGGCTCACACCTACATCATTTTCCACACAAAATTATCAAATATTATACTCCTTATCATCTTATTGTTTCATATTACAATGACATCATCGTCGAGATCGAATAGTTTTGTTTCTAGAAAATGGATGTAGAAAATAATAGATCCAGAAACTCAAGGCGTATCAGAGAAGTTTATGGAAGGCGTTATATAGTTTATGACGATGGTGAAAAATCATCAAATTTACAAAGAAACCGGTAAGTTGGTTTGCCCTTGCATCAAAAGCAAAAATTTGTTAACGAGAGAACCATGTGGAATCACCTTTATTTAAGAGGTTTTACTCTGAATTATTTCATGTGGTTATCTCACAGGGAGAATTTTACATAAAGGCCTAGTAATATTGTTGAAGATTTTAGTAGGAGCATTGTACATCATGAAGTGTTTGCGAACATACCAAGATGTAGAAATGAACCCTTATGTCGAAATGGTGAAAAATGTATTTGGTGAAAGAAACGGAAAATATTGAAGAAGATCAGAATGAAGATGCAAAAAGATTTTTTGATATGTTAGAAAGTGCTAGACATCCAATTTATGATGGATGTAAAACGGGTCTTGCACAATTGCCTTCGTATGCACGTTTGATCCATTTGAAGACAGAAAATAATCTTTCTCAGAGTTTCATGGATTTTGTATCTCAATTAATAACTTATGTCTTCATGGACTTCACTATGTTAAATTCGAAGCATTTAAGAGCATGAAACATTTCTAAGAAAAAACACAGCTTCTTCTTTGCATGCAAATTCTTCACCCACATCAATTTTAAACCATTGGTTCCGTCAAACCATGAATAATATACATTAATTCTATCATCATCAAGGCATATTTCATTTTTGGATTAAACTTCATTTCCATGAAACCATTATCTTCATTCTCTTGGATTTCTTCAGTGATCTCTACTTGTAAGATATTTTTGCATCCATTCTAAACGAATTCCAACAAATAGTCAGGAAAATATTCATTAACTATTGTACAGAGCCTTTTTTGGTTGTACAATCAACATAATATAGTCCAATCTTATCTTCATCGTAGATTTACCCATATTAATCTTAATGTTAAATATTCGCTTTCAGTTAGAGTTTTCAAATCATTTACCTAGAATATCTCATGAATGAATTTGTCCCTCTTTCCTCCCATGTGTGCGTCATCCATTACTAGAGGAAACATGGTATATCCTTATTTCCTTCTTGTATTATTTTACTTTATTAGCATTTCCTTGTATCTAGTTTTCCATATTTTAAAAAGAGAATATCTCCCACTATGTGGTATGGCCTTGGTCAGATTCATGAACTAATTCAACCAAGATTTAATTGAGTAAGTTATTCATCTATTCTATCGATTATTCTCTCATTTATTTTTCTTTTCTTAAGTTTATCTATTGTAATATAACCTAGTTATGAATTAAATTAGGTTTTTGATATGCTTTCGCTCTTTCAAAATTTCAAAACCAAAACTCCTTTCTTTTTCTCAGCCATAAAAAATAAAAATGTCAAACCTCATCCAAGGCAACATTCCAATCATATTCAATGACAATAACTGCCTCGTGTAATCGCATCTTGCAAAATCCAATCTCAAAAGTTGGGGTTTGTGAAAGTATGCGGTGAATTAGCTACAACCCTTATTAAAACCACATGGAAAAGATGTGAAGGGAGACGATGCTTCGTAATTTGAATCCTTGATCACCCTTGTGCTGCTGCAATATGCCTTAGCACCAGATATCATAACTTAACTCTTACGAAATGAGCTGAAGGAGATCTTCAACAAAACCTCCAATCTTGCTCAATTTTTTTAGACCAAGAAAGCGCTGACCACATGATCATCTCATTTTCGCACACAATTCTTGCACGATTTTAGAGATATTTACGATGATAGTCGCGATGTTTACGTGTGATTTTGTATCCGTTTTTACTTATTTTCGTATTTTCATGTTCTTATAGGTTTTAATGTCTATTTGGTTCGTTTTGGAGCTAAAGAACATACACGAGACAACGTAAGATCATTGAAGATCACAGCGGAATAAATAGAACGAGAAACAAACAAGACACAACCAAGCACATAACTCAGCACGATCGAGCATACAACATAACTCAGCATGATCGAGCATGCAACAAAGAAGACTCATTAGTTTGCTGCATTTTCATTATTGCATCTCACAACCAATATTCATCGTAGCAAGTTTGATTCTAATTTGAGTTTAGTCCGTGTTGCATAGTCTATGTGGGATTGATACCTAGAGTACTACACAGATGCTGTGCACTTGCGGGTGGTTTTTGTTAATTTAGTTTAACTTGAATCGCGACAAGTTTTTGGCGAGTCTTAGATTCGGATATAGAGTCCTTCTGGTTTTGTTTTTTTTTGTTTTCTTTTCTTTCGTTCTTTCTACTAATTCCTTTTCCTTGTCTTTTGTTGATGTATGACCAGATCTCAAGGTACATCGAGCGTACTTCGAATCGACCCCGAGATTAAGAGAACTATTAGGCAACGAAAAAAGGGCAAGGGAGAGGAAAGAGTAGACCCGAGCGATCCACAATCAATGGATAATTGAAACGATATATTGGACGGTCATGGACAGGCCCAATTACCCGTTGGTAATATGGGACAATTACAACAACAACCACTCGCACCTCAACCGCGAGAACCATAGGCTCCTCCACCACATCGACTTTGTGATTACGTGGTGCTGAAAATGAGTAACATCCAAACTTCCATAAGGAAGCCCACTGTTGTAAGAGAGCAATTCGAGATTAAGGCCGTGATAATCAACATGCTTTATCGAAAGCAGTTTATTGGTGGAAATCGTGAAGACCTGGATCAGCACCTTAGAGAATTTTTAGAGCTTTCAAGCACATTCAAGATACATTGAGTCTTGGAGGATGAGATTTTGCTACGTCTCTTCCCTTTCTCAATTGGGGGACGAGCGAAGACTTGGCTGCAATCTCTTCCCGCTGGTTCAATCACTACTTGGGACCAGCTCTGCACATTGTTCTTATTGCGATTCTTTCCTCCGAGCAAGACGACTCAAATGATGGGAGAAATTACAATATTTAGAAATTACAATCAAGGATCTTTTGCAGATGTGTCCTCATCACGGTTTAGAGCAATGGTAAGTGATCCAAACCTTCTACAATGGGATCGCAGACGAGCATAGGACGATGTTGGATAACGCTGCTAGAGGATCATTCATGGACCTAAGCGTAGAGGAGGCATACGACCTGATTGATAATCTCGCCATGAACCACACCATGTGGTCCATACTGAGGAATATGTCGAACAAGACGAGAGATCTTTACGACGTGAATCAAAGTAGAGGGGAAATGCAGTGAATGATATATTGTGTGAATTGAGGAGATATGGAGCATGTAGTGTATCAATGCACGGTGCAAGAAGACATGAAACAAATGAATTACGCTCAACAACAAGGAACACACAATTTGGGATACCTACAACCCAAATTAAAGAAATCACTAGAACTTGTCTTACCGCACGACCCAACCGGTGAAGTATTCAGGATTTCAACAAAAACCACAACAACCGTACCAGCAACCCCAACAATTCCAGCAAGCTCAGAAAGCCCCTTAACCTCCTCAAGCTCCTTCGTCAAGCCTTGAGGCGGTAATGCTTGAATTAATCAAGGAACAAAGGCAACAACAATCACTTCAAGCTAAATTCAACGCAGAAATGGAGACAACGATCTGTGAGCTCACAACTCAGATGGAATCCTTGAGCAAGCATGTGAAGATCCTTCAGAATTCCATAGCACCAACAGGCTGTCTCATCCTCTCGGAAGCCCAGAGAACTCCATAACCCGATCTAAACTTGAGAAAGTACGTGAACGCTATTACTTTTTGGAGGGAGGATGTGATTGATAATCCACCCTCCATAGAGCAAGAGATCGTTGCTGGAAAGTTAGTGGATAAAGGTAAGAGCTTCATTGCGGTCATGGAAGGGGTTGAGCAAAATTTGGAAAAGCTGTATGTTGCTCCACCGGAGTACGTACCTCGTATATTGTTTCCGGGACGGTTGGTAAGCAGCAAGAATCAGGAGAGAGTAGGCAGATTTTTTCATGGCCTCAAGAAGCTCGACATCAACTTATCGTTCGTGGAAGCCCCTAATGGCGCCAATTTCCTTAAGGAGGTTCTTTCCAAAGAGAGGCGTATCTAAGAGAGTGAGATCATAGCACTCACCGAGGAATGCAGCGCCATTCTTCAAAACTAGCTGCCCTCGAAATTGAAGGATCCCAGAAGCTTCTCCATTCCATGCACCATAGGGAACATCGACTTCGACAAAGCTTTGTGCGATTTAAGAGCAAGCGTGAGCCTAATGCCACATTCGGTCTACAAGCGAATGAACTTCGGAGACCTCAAACCTACCAAGATGTCTCTAAAACTCGCGGATCATTCGGCAAGAATTCGGTGGGAATTGTTGAAAATATTTCCACCAAGATAGGTAGTATTTGCATTCCCACTGATTTTTTTTGTACTCGACATTGAAGAAGATGCTAGGGTGTCTATTATTCTTGGTAGACCATTCTTAGCCACTGCAGGTGCAATGATAGACGTACAACAAAGGGAGATCTCCTTACATGTCGAAAATGAGAATATAGAGTTCAACTTTTCCATCTCCATGAACAGACCTTCCTACAAGGAGTCATGCTTTAGAGTTGATTTGCTGGACGAGTCGGCGAGCTAGGGGCCCTGCAAGAGGTGACTGGTTCGAGGGTTAGGAGAGTCTATTGATCACTCGATCGAGTAAGTTTTTCAAACCCTCTCGAGAGATGCTTGAAGAAAGTTTGCAAGAACGTAAGACTCACAGATGAAGAAGTTGAGCTCTACACGAAATTCATGAGTGCCATTGAGGAACTACAAGACGCCCCACACGAGCAGACGACGCGCGAAACACATATTGATTTTGTAGTGGAGAAGGCATCTAGGCTTGGGCTCGAACCTCTTCATTCTTATCTTTGGTATGAGATGTGATAGTCACCCACTCACCAAAAAAAGCGCAGGAGAGTAAGCCCATCATTGTGTATACACGGAATGTTTATGGAGGATAGCCACGAACCCTCCATCGAAGATCAAAGGAGGCTGAACCCGAATTCGAGAGAGGTAATGGAAAAAGAGACCTTAAAACTTTTTAATGCAAATATCCTTCTTCCATCCTCGGGCTGTGAATGGGTGAAGTCTGTGCATGGCGTGCTAAAGAAAGGAGCAATGCCAATAGCGCGCAATGCGAACAAGGAGCGTGCTAAGGGATGGCACGACACGAAGATCCACCCTCATGACTTTTAGCCAGGTGACTCGGTTCTACTCTTTGACTCTCGTTTTAAGCTCTTCTCGGGAAACTTACGGCCTTTGGTCTGGTCCTTTTCAGGTACGAGAGTTATTCACGCATGGAGCAGTAGAACTATGGAGCGAGACGAGCAGAACGTTCAAAGAAAATAAGCAGCGCTTAAAGCTCTATCAAGCCGCTTAACCGATCAAAAGCAAAAACTCCATTTCCATATTCAATCCACCCATCATGAGCACATGAGGTACGTCAAGCTTAACGATGGTAAACAATCGCTTTCTGGGAGGCAACTCAACACTTTGTTTTCTTTTGTTTCGTAGTTGTTTAGTTTCAGACTCGGTTTATCTAAAAACAAAAAAAAAGAAGGACCTAAAACCATAACTTCACCTTTCTTATCCCTCATCGGAGCTTCACGTCGAGGACGTCGTTCAATTCAATTCTGGGGGGAGTCTCACATTTGTCAGGTGATTTTGTTTCATTTTCTTTTGTTTTTCTCTTTGATTTCGTAGTTCTTAGCTTCGTTTTAGTTTGCTTTTGTTTTCATGAGTCAGAGTCGTCCTAGGCACTTGTCCGGTGCCACGCTTTGAGATGAGCCTTGAACCTAGGATGCTTAAGACGTTGGCCTTTTCTGTGATATCTTGCACGATAAAGCTTATTAGTTTGTTGAATAGCAAATAGGTCCTAAGTTTTTGGGAATCCTGGTGGTACTTATGGGAAGTTTAGATGAGGTTGCTAGGCTAGTTTTTTTTGTTTATTCTCTCCATCCAAATGATTATACTTCATATAGACGATGCTTTACTACTTTTTCACGAGGATAAGTTGATCATATGAAATGAGTTTGTTTTGCAAAATAAGAGCGCACACTAACCCTCCGCCATCGATAGAAATAATGCCTAAAAGCATAATCTAAAATCGATATGAGTGCAGTGACCTTGATACCTTTTCAATCGTTCGGGTCTAAATAGTAGGTTGGCGATCATCTTTCTACGTTCTAAGGGCAAGGTGCATAAAAATGCCATCTACTCCACTGCACTCTTGAACGAGATGCAACAGTATACCGTCATCAGTAGCGTGGGTCTAAGGTTAGGCTGGATCTCTGCAAATCTGACATCATAGAAGACTAGTGTGTCGGAATTTCATAAAAAATTAAACAAATGGAATAAAGGAATAAACAACCTCGTAAATGAAACAAGTATCCTTTTTTATTCTATGTTTACCATTTGTTTGAAGTCTCGTTGGTGAAGAGAGTTGCAGTTTCTTGTTTAGCTTGCCTTTGATTTGCTTTCCCATAGGTGGCCATGGTGAACCTAGGATGTATACTGAAAGATTATTAGGCCGAATTTGCTCTAGTCTTGCTTGTTGATCGATACGTTCGCTTTGGCGGTATTTCTAGAGGAAATAGGAATTCTTGGTTTTTGTATCTCCCACGTGATCCACATTTACGTTTAGTTAGGGACAAAAAAACATTTAAGTCTGAGGGATTTTGATCATCTCATTTTCATACACGATTCTCGCACGATTTAGAGATGTTTACAATGATAGTTGCGATATTTACGTGTGATTTTGTATTCGTTTTACTTGTTACCGTGTTTTCATGTTCTTATATATTTTAATGCTTATTTGGTTTGTTTTGAAACATACACGGGATAAAATACAAACATTGAAGATCACAACGAAACAAACGGGACGAGAAACGGACAAGGCACGACCAAGAACATAACTCAGCACCGCTGAGAAAGCAACAAAGAAGACAACACGACCGAGCATGGGCAAGAGCACTGACAGGGAGCAAACCATCATGATGAGCACGACCGAGCAGTCCATGATGTACAACAGGGCTGAAGTCAAAACCACCGTGCACGGTCGGGCACAAAATGATGCACGACCAGGCTCTTTTATAGCAATAACCCCCTAGACTTCTGCACGGGCCGAGCACACATGGAGCACAGTCGGGCAACTTTCTTGGTAGTGAGCATGGCCAGGCATGATGGAGTGCACGATCGGGCTCTTATCATGATTTTAGCCTCGATAGTTATGCACGGCCCGATCATGTACACCACACGGTCGAGCGTTCAAGGAATCTGTTCTACAAACAAGGAAATGAAGTATACCCAACCAGGCATGATATGGAGCACGGTCGGGCATGACTTGCTAAATTGTTATGCCTCCGTTTTGAGTGGAATTGAGAGGGTAACAATTCAAATTTTTAAAGTAATAATATGCAAGAGGAGAGGACAGAAGATATTCATTCATTATTCATCATTCATCATTCATCCATCTTTCATTCATCATTAATCATTAGAGAGTCCTCGTGACGGAAGACATGTAAGGAGAGGGAAAATCGATTCGGGACTACGCTTCGTTTGATATTTCTATGCTCGTTACTCTATCTATGTCATTTGTGTTGTTTGGTTTCAAACTCATGACTGACTAGTTGATTTGTTCTAGGAGAAGGGATTAGCCCATGTCTATCCCGGAACCTCTTTCGATTTATTCATAAATGCATTTTCCCATTTTGTTAATCTATTCTTTGTCTAAGTGTTGAATTAATTGTATTTACGAAGGCCAAGTAGATGCATGTGTTAGGGATTAGGAGAAGGATCGAAAGGAGAATTCTAGTCCTAGAATATCAGGTTTAGAACAGCCGAGACTAGATCATGAAAGTAGAGTAGTAATGGTTGTAGGTTAATCAAATGAATAATAGAACGCATGGGTTTAGTTTGGGGTATCAGCCACAAAAGTAGGGGATAACTCAATTGAATCGCGTTCCTATGCCTTGAGAGAGGGTAGGAATTACATTAGGATCGTCCGTCTTAGATAAATAGATTGGAAACACAAAACTGGATAGATTGATAGATGGTTTCCAGAGTTTTGTGGTGAAACCGTATCCTAGAACGTTTGTCTCATCGTTAAAGACTCATTAGTTTACTGCATTTTCATTATTCCATCTCCCAACCAATGTTCATCGTAGCAAGTTTGATTCTAATTTGAGTTTAATCTGTGTTGTATAGTTCCTATGGGATCGAAACTTAGAGTACTATACACGTGTCATGCACTTGCGAGTAGTTTAGGTTAATTTAGTTTAACTTGACCACATCATTTTACTATTGATCCCAATGAGATTGTCTACAGAGACAATCAAGATTAGATATTTGAGTTTCTTAACACTGGACAAATCCTACATTGGTATCGTCAACAATATCATCCATGTCAAGGATATACATGTAAAAAGGGTAGAAACGTAATTTATGTAATTAGGTCTAATGTTGTAATTAGGTCTAATGTTGTATTTTGTACTTATAGCCGTTTAGGCTCATTCTAATCTATTATTCAGATTTCAAATTATCATGGTATCAGAGCTTTAGGTCTAATGACAACAAACTCCCTGAATTCTCGGCCGGCCTCTCCTCCCCCCTCAAACCGACGCCGCCGCCTCTCCTCCTCCTTCGCGGCCGCCGACCCTCTTTTCTCTCCTCCTCCGGCTGTTCACCCTCTTTTTCCCTCCCTTGACGTCGTACCATCACACACGAAGAGCCAAACCCAGATCTCTGGCCGTCGTCCTCCACTTCGGCCTCCTTGCCCGTTTTTCTCGCGTCCCGGCTCGCCCACCCTTTCTCGTCCCACGCCGTGTCTCGTGGTTATCGCGTCGCGGTCATCTCCCTCCTATCACCTAACCCTAGATCTAGCCCTAGATCTAACCCAAGATCCGCAACACCAAACCCTAGATCTTGCATCTCTTGCTCAGTCGCCTCAAAACCCTAATCCATGGCCTGCCAAACTAGTAACCCTACCGCTCGTCTCTCCGATGCGGCTCCAACCTTCGATCCACAACATCCGCTAAGCACTCTTCTCACAGTCAACATGACCAACATTACCAAGCTAACGCCGACCAACTTTCTCACATGGAATGTTCAGATTCGAGCCCTCCTAGAAGGCCACAACCTTCAATGCTTCATCGAGGACAATTCCATTGTTCCTCCAGCCAAGATCCACCGCGATGGTGTGTCCGTTGACAACCCTAATTTCCAACCATGGAAACAACAAGACCGCCTTCTCTTCTCAGCCCTCTTTGGAGCCATATCGGCCTCCCTTCAGCCCCTTATTGCACGCGC
>CM071868.1:22883072-22897057 GCA_036759665.1 Gynandropsis gynandra | reverse complement strand
TCCTTACCGCGGCAGCGACGATGTAGTTGTCGGTGATGGAAACGGTTTATCCATTACACACACGGGTTCCATTTCTATACCCCTTGACACTAGATCATTATCTTTACAAAATGTTCTATGTGTACCTAAGATTTGCAAGAATCTGATTTCGGTTAATCAGTTATGCAAAACTAATGACGTGTCCGTTGAATTTGCTCCTAATGATTTCCATGTGAAGGATCTCAGCACGCGGGCGCAACTTCTAAAAGGAAGCGCTAAAGATGGAGTTTATGAGTGGCCCGTCTCATCAAGTACCTCATCTTCTTCTCATGCATTTCATAGTGTCAAGACCACTTCGTTCGAGTGGCATTCCCGTTTAGGTCATCCGTCGTCTTTCATTTTGAATAAAGTTATCAAAACTTTTGATTTACCGTTGTCTCGGGATTCCCCTCATGTGTTTTGCAATGCTTGTTGTCGTAATAAAAACCACAAATTATCATTTTCAACTTCTACTCTTCTCACTTCTCGTCCACTTGAAGTGATCTTTTCCGATGTTTGAACATCTCCTATTTATTCCGTTGATGGTTTTAAATATTATGTCCTTTTCGTAGATCACTTTACACGTTATTCATGGCTATATCTACTCAAAACCAAATCCCAAGTCCGGGACACATTCATTCAATTCAAATCACTTGTTGAAAACAAATTCGACAAACGCATTTCAACACTTTATTCCGATAATGGAGGTGAATTCATTGCCTTGCGTTCTTTTCCATCCTCTCATGGCATTTCGCATTTCACATCTCCACCACATACTCCCGAACATAATGTTATATCTGAAAGACGACATAGGCACATCGTAGAAACCGGTCTTTCCCTTCTCACGCACTCCTCCATGCCCTTATCCTATTGGTCTTATGCATTTTATGCAGCGGTCTATCTCATTAACCGCCTCCCGACCCCTACTTTTAGTGTGTCCTCCCCTTACGAGTGTCTCTTCCAACAACCACCAAACTACTCTAAGCTTCGCACATTTCTTCTCGCTCGTGGTTTCACAAACTCTCTGGCGGACACCTCCCTGTTTATTCTCAACACAACCGCACTACAATTGTATGTGCTGGTATATGTTGATGATATTGTTGTTACAGGCAATTCCGCATCACGGGTACAACAGTTCATTGATGACCTAGCCGCACGCTTTTCCATCAAAGACTTGGGTCACCTATCGTTCTTTCTCGGGGTAGAAGCCATGCGAACGTCTGATGGCCTACTCTTGACTCAATGTAAGTACATCAATGATCTTCTCCACCGCTGTCTCATGCATGAATCAAAGCCGGTTCCCACACCCATGCCGTCCACCTCACGTTTGACACTAGACACTGGTACTTCCCTCTCCAATCCAACGGAATATCGGTCTATTGTTGGCAGCCTACAATACCTCTCTTTCACACGACTGGATATAAGTTTTGTGGTCAACAAGCTGTCCCAATTCATGCATGCTCCCACGGATGTTCATTGGCAAGCCGTGAAATGAGTCCTACGCTAACTCGCTGGCACGAAGGATCGAGGTATCTTCTTATCCGCGCACAACACACTCTCCTTACATGCCTTTACCGATGCAGACTGGGCTGGAGATTCTCATGATCTCAAATCCACCGGAGCGTATCTTCTCTTCCTTGGTGTGCATCCTATTTCCTGGTCGTCTAAGAAGCAATCCGGACTCTCCCGTTCATCTACAGAGGCTGAATACCAATCTATTGTGTCCACCGCTGCAAAGGTTCTCTGGGTCATTGCGTTATTATCTGAGATTGGAGTCACGCCATCATCAACACCCACCAATCTATTGCAACAACATTGCAGCAACATACCTCAGTGCCAAGCCGGTTTTCCATTCTCGGATGAAACACTTGGCTCTTGACTATCTCTTCGTTCGCGGCTTTGTCGAGTCGAACACCCTTTGGGTCACTCATGTTCGAGCCGCTGATCAGCTTGCAGACCTTCTCACGAAGCCTCTTCCGCGACTACCATTTGAGGTCTTATGCTCCAAGATTGGACTCACCACGGGTGCTCCATCTTGAGGGGGCATGTCAAGGATATACATGTAAAAAGGGTAGAAACGTAATTTCTATAATTAGGTCTAATGTTGTAATTAGGTCTAATGTTGTATTTTGTACTTATATCCGTTTAGGCTCATTCTAATCTATTATTCAGATTTCAAATTATCACTCCATCAGAATCCCATTCCCCCTTTTAATAAAGTATTCATGCAAATTTTAAAGGAGAAAAGATCTTTATGTTTATTCTATGGAGGCCCTCTAGAAAATAGCTTACTACAATATAATCAATCCAATGCCTCAATGCAAAGCTGTATGGTGCAAGCATTGCAAGAAGATAAGACATGCTAAGGAGAAGTGTCGGTTGATCCATACCCATCTCAATAAATAAAGCCTCATTCTCCTTGGTCATGGCATGAGTAAATAAGCCAATGATCTTGCTAACATTCCTTTACTCTTTAAATACAATAATCACATTATAATAAATTTAAGAGCTACTAGTCACATGATAAATAAATTAAACATGATTACAAATATGTAACCTTATTTAGGAAACGTAAAAATTGCAAAAGAAAATAACATACCAGTTAAAGGCGTATGCAACCATATGTTTCTCACTACAAAAAATACATGGCAATATCAATGGACAGATCAACGAACACGTCTATTGATACGAGTTTCCAACGGATTGCAATGGATGCCCGAGAATGTTTAACAAGCTCAAATTTGTTGCTATTCGTTGCAATTGTCAATGGACAAGCAACAAATTGTGTATGTTGCTATATGTGATCCGTTGAAACGCCATTAGAAAATTAAAAACTAGCCAGCGGATTTCTGTTGCCGATTGTAACGAATTTCTGTTGCCGATTGCAACGGATTTCTGTTTCCAATGGCAATGGATGACCGTTAAAATTGTAAATTTCGAGATTTCCGTTGGAATATTTCAACGTGGCATTTCGACGGGCATCCGTTGAGGGTTCCAATGGATGTCCGTTGAAAAAATCACTATTTATTCATGAAATTAAGCTTCTACCATTTAGCTATCAACAAAAAATATATTTTTAAGAAATGTTGTCTTCTTCAAATAGAGATATATATAGATCAAGAAAGTGGATGTATAGAAGAAAAGATCCTGAAACCGAGAAATTTACTCAAGAATTCTTACATTGATTGGAGTAGTTCATGAGTTTTGCGTCGATGCAACCTTTGTATCAAGAACGTAGGACAATGTTATGTCCTTGCAAAAGATGCAAAAACATGAAGTATTGATGTCAAGAAATTATTTGTAAACATCTTTATAAGGCGGGTTTGTAAAGAATTACGAAATTTGGTTTTTTTCACGGGGAAAATTGTGGCGTTAGAGATACTGTATAAGAAACACAAGAAATAGAAAGAAATGAAAAAGTTGTTTATAAAGCATTGACGACCAATCTATATGTGGAAATAGTGTCAGGTGCTTTTCTCAAAGTTGTTGAACAAATGCATGAAGAGATGTCGAACAATGATGCACACTGTCGAACAATGTCTGTTGAAGGTTAGTCCCGTTTATCTTGATCCTCAAGATTGATGAGTAGAAAAACAGACTACAATGTTGCTCAACATTGTATGGATTCATTTTACAAAACAATTCATGAAAATTCACCGGAAAATAATCAAGCTTTCGAGACATACTACGAAACAAAGAATTTTTTAAAAGATTTGAGAATGCCACATAAGAAAATTGATGTTTGTAGAAACAATTGATGTTGTTTTAGGGAAATGATAAAGAGTTATTGGAATGTAAATTTTCGGTGCAAGCAGATTTCGTCCAAATAAACCATCTTTACGTAGATATGGATCGTATAAAAAATGTTCTATATGCCTATAGCAAACAGGTCGAGAAGGTCATTTGAATCGAAAAAAAAACGCTACGACAATGAGATGGCACGCAAAACACTCGACGAGCGAATGGATAATGCAACATCAATTGGATGGTAAGGTTTGGAAAGATTTCAATGAAATATTTCTTGAATCCGCTTATGAAACGAGAAATGTTTATCTTTGCCTGTACACCGATGGTTTTACTCCATATGGACAATCTGGAAGTCAATATTTCTATGGTCGGTGATTTTGTCTCGGTATAGTTTGCCTCCTGATATGTGTTTGAAAAGAGATGTAATGTTTCTGACATTTTTGATTCCATGACAAGATATTTTTGGTTTGTGGATATTGTTGGTTCGAAGCTAATCGGGTTGAAATGTTACGATTTCCACGTTTTCATGCAGTGACTCATTCCAATTGCATTTGCTGAGCTCTTACCACGAAACTCTCACGATGTGCTATGCGAAATTAGCATATATTTCAGAGATATATGTTCAAGAAATTTAAAAAGGGATGACTTGGAATTAGTAAAGAAAAGACACTCTTAATTAATTAAGTTAGGTTAAATATCATACAATGACTGATTTATTTATAATGACCAAACAATAATGAATAATGTAATATAACGAACTAACTTAAAAAAAATTCTATAAAATCTCTCGGACAATCGCCTCATAAGTGTGACACTAAAAACCGAAAAAAATAAAGAAAACTATAGCAGATAAAACACTTGGATCCAACGTTTTCTTTCTCTGGCTGAGCACCTAGGGTGAGCAAAATCTGTTGTGGTCGAGCATTGCCTGATGATCATGTTTCTTGCTTCTCTCGGCCTCCTCTCATTGTAGGATCTCTTGTAGTCTTAAGTGTTTCTTGGCGTCCTTATGGTGTATTTTATCCATTCTTTCATGTACAATTGTGCGAACACGACTTAAAGCTCATTTTTTGTGCCCCTTGTTGCGTATCCTCGTGCGAACACTTCTCGAAACTCATTTTCCTTGCCCCTCTTTTTTGTCCTTATGAAACTTGTGGTTGATCTATGATCTTGTCCTTATTAGTATGCTTCGAACCTAACAAAATTTTGATTTATGATATTGAGATGAAAAATGTCATTAGAGAAAGATTGTTGAAGAATGAGCTATATGTTTTAGAAAATTTCCATACTATGTTTCAATCTTATGTTTGTTTACATATTACCAAGAATACAAATTCAAATATTTAGCATGGTAGATTAGGGCATCGAACATCATAAGGCGTTTCGAATTTTACTAACTAATGTTAAATATAATCGTGAACCATGCAAGGCTTGCATATTTAGAAACCATTATAGGATTGCCTTCCATGAATCGAAAACAAAATTATGCATACTATGTTGATTTAATACACTCAGACTTTTGGACATTGCCTAAGTTAACTAGAGATTCTAGGAAATACTTTGTGACTTTTATAGATGAAATAAAAATACACATGGATTTTCTTGCTAAATTCTAATCGTGATGTGTTTGATAAATTTAGAAAGTTCTATAATTATGTATCAACATATTTCAATGCCAGAATAAAGTGTCTTAGGTCATACAATTGATTGGAGTACACGAACCATTAGTTTGAACCTTCTTGGAGGATCAAAGAATCGTGCACCAAATTTCGTTTCTATATACTCCACAATAAAATGGAGTTTTCGAGCTCAAGAATATACACCTCATAGAAGTTACATGTACCATCATCATCTATCCTCTCATGCCCATCCAATTTTGAGGTGATTCCATCATTACAACATATCGTCTCATCAATACTTCAAATTAGGGGTGGGCACCCGCGGGTACCCGCGAGATTCTCGCTACCCCCACCCGAACCCGTCCCATACGGGTAGTTAGTTTTACTACCCGTACTCGTACCCGCTGTTCGGGTACCCGCAAAAACCCGCCAAAACTTTTATAACCCGCGGGTACCCGTCCCGTTTTAAAAAAAAATAAAACTCAATAACAACATAAATCAAGTCTTACAATATTTAAAAAATTACAAAGCACAACAATACAATTCTAAGTCTTGAAACTTCAAAAATACAAACTATCACAACAAAAAACGTTTTTCACAAAATTTATATAAATCTCATTCCGAAGAATATCCTTTGTCAATATATGCGGAAGCTCCACCATTAGTCGTCGGATTTGGAAAATCTACAAATAAAGCAAAAGAACATAAAAAACATACCATTAAATATATAAAATACTGATAAATATGAACAAATAGAAAAAATGGTACCATCTTCGAATTTCTCAATGTCTTCTAAAGTCAAGTCAAATGTATGTGTATGTCAAAAAGTGTGAGCTTAGAGGCTGCGACCTCCTCACCCAGTATCACCTGAGACAACAACATCACGTGCAAATGAGAGTCTTAGAGGAAAAGCAGAACAACAGAATCAGTTGTTTCGGTGTAAAAGCCAACAAGAAATACCATGTTTGGATGAGACTGGAGGGTGCACTCAAGTGCAACATGGGAGTGCTTACGGCCCATGAGGCGGATGAAATAATAATACTATAAAAAATATAATCGTCATTCAGAAGAAACAAGGTAAAAAACCAATATAGAAGCAACTTCATACATCTCAGTTTACAATCAATTTCGATATCCTTAACCAGAATGTTTCTAGTTCTAAGATTATTGGAATAAGAAACTTAAAATGTTACACAGAGATCGACGCTTCCGTAAATTCTATATAAACTCATCGATCTCACTAAATCATCATGCGTTCAGCCAAGAATTTCAGTTTACCTTCTCCGCAGAGAGAGCATCAGTGCAAACATTGCTAATGAGCTGAGAATTCACCTACACGTAGTAGAATCATTAGTACCAGGAACAATATGCATACTGTTAATTTGTTGCAATTGATGAGTACTAAGCCATTATGTTACCAACACAACAAACAAAACAAAATAAGCAAATGAAAGGATGAATTCACACTTACCTTGCATATGGTATCAAAGCGGTGAGAGGGGAGTGAGAAGGCTGGAGCGGCGGCGGTGAGAGGAGAGAGAGAGGAGGCTGGAGCGGGCGGTGTATCGAGAGGGGAGATAGAGGAGGCTGGAGCGTCGGGCGAGCAGCGTCGGGTGAGCAGCGTCGAGCGGGGGACGTCGGCCGAGCAGGAGAACACCGACGGCGGTCTCTAGGGGGAGGCGATTTCAGTTTTTCAGAGAGGCGGTATGACTGACTACACGGACGATTCAGTGTTAGGTTGGGGGAAAGAAGGTTAGGTTTTTAGGGTTACAAGGGCACTTAGGTAATAAATATTAAAATCAGGGGTATTTATGTAATTTTTTGCGGGTACCCGCGGGTACCCGTTTGTGAAACAAAATTACCCGTCCCGAACCCGAACCCGCGGGTATTGAAATTAAATTACCCAAACCCGAACCCGCACCCACGGGTACGAGTAATTTTTTGCGGGTTCGGAACGGGTTTCGGGACGGGACGGGTAGTACGGGTTTTTTGCCCACCCCTACTTCAAATAATGCTTACATGATGTCACTCCCTGTGAGGTACTAAATAATACCAAACCTAATCTTGATTATCTTAAAGCATTCGGGTGCCTTTTTTGTGCTTTTTGATAACATGTAGTGTAGATAAGTTTTAGGCTACGCATTAAGATTGTCTTTGTATAATTTGCATAGCAAGAGTTATAAAATGGGCACGAATTAGTCCTCTATCCAATCTTTTTGTTGCTTTTTAGTTTTTAAGGTGAGAAGGCCTAATCGAGCTTAATGAAATTGATTCGTGGAGTCAATTGCGCATACTTGGAGCTACAAACCACTCAGAGCAGATTCAAGCCAAAGAATCGTATGGAATACCTGAGCATCGGGCAAAAGGAGCAAAAACACAAACTTAATCCAGCCCGCTCGTGCTCGTACAAGTTCTCGCTCGGGTTGTACGCATCAGAATTTTTAGCCTGACTCGGGGTGCCTTTTACCCAGTGCGTGCTGCATGAGAAGCCAAGAGCCCGAGCGGGTCCTCCACTTGAGCCTGTGCGGGTTACACCCACAAAGAATCTGCCCGCCTTGGAGACCTTCCAAACATGCACGGGTTGCCTCAAAGACAAAGAGTCCGAGTGGGTACTCCACTTGAGCCCGCTCGGGTTGTGTGTCATAACAGAATCCCTAGAAAGTTCAAACGAAGGAAAAGATCGTAAAATGTTGCCATAATGAATAGGAAACGATACATAACCCTAGGGACGAAAAAACCACACAAGGGAGGCTCAAAGAAGGTGGAGAACAAAGGAGACACCATCGGAACATTAGTGACGAGATAGAGAAGCCCGAGTGATCGTATTCCTTATTATTTATCATGTATAGTGTTATTCTCTCTTGTTTTGTGTTAGAATCTATTGGTGAGTAGGTCAATAGCTATGGGTTAGGGACACAGGTTTTGTCAAGGATTCTTGTGGTTATGCGTTAATGCTTGGATCTTTCAAAGTTTCTTGTATTTTGGTTCTACAATCAATGCATTGAATGTTCTATACTTGTTTTCTCCGTTCAGTAATTTAGGATTTCATGTTTATCTGGGGGTTAGATTATGAAACCGGAAATATGGATTGTTGAGTGAGTTCGATTGATGTGAATCTGTAACGTCGGTTAATCAAATCAGAAATTAGGTTTGCATGTTTAATGCTACCATAATTACTTATTATTGTGGTTAGGGAGTTTAGGTGTCGAGAGAACCATTTTTTACTTATGAGCATGAATTTCTCGTTATCAAGATAATTTGATTGGTTAATGATCTTTTATTGGCTGCATCCTTGAAATTTTGGTAACCCGAAACCTGTATTGTTCTTAACTAGCAAGTCTTTCGTGTGTCCTTATTGCTTTCGTATTTCGTTTTGTATTTTCAGATTTTACCTCATATCATCATCACTTTTATCCATCTTAGTTTAGTTATATTCTTAGCTTAGGTTGCATTAGTCCCTAGAGTTCAACTCTGGTATTACATCGATCCGTATTCTTGCGGTAAGTGAGTATTAGGTATTTTATTTGCTTGATAATTCACGTATAACGTTTATAGATTAAGAATTACAAGCAAGCTCTTACCCAAAAGCATCAAACAGATATTCGTTTGCTACTCATCCACACAGAAATGATTCAAATGCTACTATCCTAGGACGTGTGAGATACATATATCAAGGAAAGTCAAATTCGATGAAAATCGAAGGTTTTACTTACAAAATAATTGGTATGAAATCAAATTTTACAACAACGATAATCAACGAGTTTATAAACCACAGGATCTAAACCTCAATGTGAGAAAGTCAAACTACAATCAATCTCAAGAAAGTTAGAAGTACCCGAGGATGAATATCTTCCCTTCATTCATTACTCCAATACAGTCCTCGTTTATCCTATTTAATATTTTTATGATATGACTAATCTACCTAATTATTAAAAACTTCTTTTCAGTCAAATTGATAACATTCAAGCCATATGAGGAAGCACATTCATCTCAACATGGCAACAAACCATAGATGATGAAGTTGAAGCTCTAAAAACGAATAAAACACGAGATCTCAAATGACTTCTCAACAAAAAGAAGGCAATTAGATCCAAATTGATCTAAAAAGTAAAATTCCACAGTAATGGAATGTTGAGCACTACAAAGCACGATTACTGGCGAGAAGTTTTAAACAAACATATGGAGAATACTACAAAAAACATATGCGCCGATAACAAAACTACACATAGTAGCTATACATTATCAGTTTTTAATAAGCCTTAAAGGGAATATGTGCCAACTAGATGCTGAGAATGCATTCCTACGATGCAACATGGAAGAACAAAACTATATGAAGACTCCCACAGGATACATGTAACCCAACAACATAATTATGTGTCAGATGAAGAAATCATTTTTTGGGTTGTAATAGTCTCCACGTGCTTGATATCAAACTCTTCAAAATTTTTTACTAAAATAAGATTATAATAAATGTGAAGCAGATCATTTTTTGGTTTCATTTCAAAGGGAACCATGAACAATTATTGTACTAGTTTTTGTAGATGATGTCATAATTATTTGAGATGATGGCAAGAAAATAAATTTGATATTAAGGACATATGAGAATTAAAATATTTCTTGGGTATCAGAGGTGTTCTTACTAATGACAGACTATTTTTTTCTCAAAGAAAGTATGTCGTTAATCTATTAGGGGGTACATGTAAACTTGGAGAAAAATATTCCAAGAGCCCCATTGATGAAAACTTTAATGATCATCGTCAAGGGAATTGCTCCAAGATGTTGAAAGATGCCAGCAAATCGTAGGTAAGTTAATTTTTCATAAGATCACGTGACCTGATATATGCTTTGATGTAAACAAAGTAAGCAAATTCATTCACGTATCAACCCAATGTGAGTGGAACATCGTGGAGTGGATTCACAAATACATAAAGTATCACTAAGCAAAGGAAACCAGATGAAGTGCAACAACAACCTCGACATTATATGATACTTCAATGCATATTAGGGTGGTGACATGGGTGAACAAAAGTCCTACTTAGACTTTTGCATGTTTGTATAAGGTAACACAATTATATGGAGAAGCGAGAAGCAAAATGTCATGGTCAGATCAAACATTAAAGCTTAATATAGAGCATGACAAATACGACTTATGTACTAGTACGGATAAAGACTATTCTTGAAGGAATACGGATCAAGATCTCTCAAGCCATGGTTCTCCACTATGACAATCAATCAACAATTCGCATCGCAAATAACTCTATTTTCCATGATGGAACAAACACATTCGAGAAAAAATCCAAGATGACATAATCACAACAATATATACCCAAGCTTTGACCAACTAGGAGATATCTTCAACAATATATACCCAAGCGATCAACAAATTAGCCTTATAAATCTCCATCAATCTCATACAAACAAAAAGCTCAAATGATCTCCTCATCAAATACATGATTGTGAGTGTACTCTTTTTCTTTCACCAAGGTTTTATCCCTCATTAATTTACTTGGTAAGATATTAACGAGGCATCACCTCATGGTGTTATGATCATTTTGAACCTGTCACTTAGAGTGTTCAGATCATTCACCTAAAAGACCTTATAGAAAAATTTACCCCTCCTTCCTCCTATACTTGTATAGTCTATTATTAGTAAAGGAGTTTCATTTTTTTTTCTAGGAATTTAGTATATATTTATTTCCTTCTTGTATTATTTTACTTTCTAGTATTTCTTGTATCTGGTTTTACATATTGTCCAAAGGGAATATCTCCTACTAGATACTATGGATATGGACTTGGCTGAATTCATGAATTAATTCAACCAAACTCGAATTGAATCGGTTGTTCATCTGTATTATTGAATATTTTTTCATTATTCTCTCATCATTTTTCTTCTACTCTTAAGTTTCTTTATATTCTACTAATATGATTATATTTCACTCTCCATAAACTTTTATCTAAAACCATTGTATAAGTTTTATTTTTTAAGTCCACCATATCGATTCATCATATGAGTTCTTGTGATAACATAAATATTTACTCATTAGCTTCATCTGAATTCATCCTATACAAGATATTACAAAAGATATCAGTTTTAATTAAAACCTGAAAGTCTTTGTACCAACTAATCTATAGTTGTACCAGTTTTACATGTACTTTACCAATTTGTCCCTAGTGATACTTTTACAATTATAGTAAGGCCTATCCAATTATACCCATTGTATCGGTTATACACGTGTCTACCGGAACAATGGGTATAACTCCTAGCCATTGTGATCTAGCTACATTGCTTAGGCCTACGAGTTGTGTCCAGTAGTACAATGAATACAATTTCCTCTTACCTAGTTACATTGCTAAGGGATAACGAGTTATACCTGGTACTAGTAATTTTATTTACTATACTCATCACAATCTTTGAAAATATAATCCCATACTTGAGAATATTAAGCATATTGTTTCATAGGTTTTGGGGTAACTCACTAGCTTTTTATTGTAAGATTGAACTTCGCTTATATCAATTGATTATCAACTATCATATGGATATCAATGTAAAACATAAAAAAATACAATCACGTTAATAATAAGATTAACAATACAACTAGATTTTCTCTCGAATAAAAAACAACAACGTCGAAAGGATTTCTCTAGAATAAGGAACGGATTGTAACCAGAATCAAGGATTTGTCTAGAATAAAGGATATTAACCATAAACCACTAACTCATGAAGAAGCGACGACGATAGTGACGCATATGAGGCATGAAGAAGATGACATGGACAACAAATCAACAACGATGGGGAGAATGATGAAATCGATGCAGACAACACGAAATCGATGGGGAAAACAACAAGGAATTGAAGGGGATAGCGATGGAATCGACGAGGAAAGTGAAAGAATGGACGTGGACAATGAAGGAATCGAAAGTGAGCTGAAATCGACGGGCGTAAAGAAGACGACATGGACGTCACGAGTAGGAGGCACATGACAATGGAAGGAAAGAAAAATTTTTCTTAGTTTTTTATAGTTCGCTGTTTTTAGGTCTTTTTCTTTGAGTTTGGATTTTTGGATTATTCAGATTTTTCTAAATGAGAAACGAATCTACCCTAAAGTTTTCATATAGATTTTTTTGATAATCCATATGTCATATGATTTGGATTGTTTAGATCGATCTGAATCGGGTGGGTTGTAAGAATTTATAATATACGAAATTTGCGGAAGCGTACATTGATCTATTTGAGGATATGGAAGAACTTCGGATTGAATCTTCCAATGAACAATTATTCGACAATTGAGAGACCTTTTGTTTCTCTTCTTATGAAACAAAATATTTTTTATCTTTTGTCTATATGTTCATTGAGGATCATAACCCATGTATTTACAGAAATACAACTTTAGTTATTTCTAATTTAGCCTTTCAACAAATTAGAAATTACGAATTGGTTTCTGCACTTTTAATTCATAACAATTATACTCTTTAGCCATAAATTACTATACAATATCACTTTAATTTTGGCTAATAATATAATGACACCATACATTTAAATTATACATATATGGCCCCAAAATTCCCTACAATCTCTCACTGGGCCATATGTGTATCTGAAGAAATGTATGTACTGTATGAGCTCAAATGTTACCATCATAACTTAGAGTATAAATAATTCCGTCCATTAACCACAACGAATATTGAACATGGCGGCTTTCACTACACTTTTCATAATTAAACCTTCCATGGTCACTAAATCCGATATGTCTAAATGACATAAAACTTGTTATGAACGTGTAGCATGAAAATCACATGAATGTGATCTACACATGTCGATTTTCATCTGGTCTTAGTTAAGCGATATCACTAAATAAGTTTATTGTACAGAGCGAAATAAACACAAGATTACGTTATTTCTAATCAGAAAATGTTTATTTATTTCAATATAGGACATATAACACAAATACAAATAGATATCAAACTCCCACTAAATGATAGAATCCTGAAATCTTGAAACACCCATTCGAGCAGTATGCTCATGAAAGACCTTGGGTGGAATACCCTTAGTAAGAGGATCTGCTATCATAGAATTCGTCCCAATGTGTTCTATGAAAATTTTTCCACTCTGAGCCCTTTGTTTTACAACTAGGAACTTGATATCGATATGTTTCGATTTTGTTGAGCTCCTGTTGTTGTTAGAGTAGACGACCGATTTACTGTCACAATATATCTTTAATGGTTGTTTTATACCATTTACAATTCGCAGTCCTGTGACAAAGTTTCTCAGCCAAATTCCTTGATTTGATGCCTCAAAACAAGCTATGAATTCTGCAGCCATAGTTGATGATGCTATAAGTATATGTTTCGCACTTCGCCAAGAAATAGCTCCACCAGCCAATAAATAGATGTAGCCCGAAGTAGATCTCATACTTTCTTGACATCCAGCAAAATCAGAGTCAGTATACCCAATGATCTCCAAATGATCTGATCTCTGATAAGTGAGCATGTAATCTTTTGTTCTCTTCAAATACCGCATGACTCTTTTGGCAGTTTTCCAATGTTGCATGCATGGATTGCTTAGGTATCTACCTAACACACCAACAATGTACGCAATATCCG
>CM071868.1:22857799-22882966 GCA_036759665.1 Gynandropsis gynandra | reverse complement strand
TTTTAGGACACTGATTGATACTAAATTTATTCCCTTTAGCGACCAGAGTGTTTTCTGGTTTACTATCTTGCATGCCAAATTTTTTTAGTATTTTATCGATATAGCTCCTTTGTGATAAACTGAGAATACCATGGGTACGATCCCGATGGATTTAAATTCCTAAGACAAAGGAGGTGTCACCAAGATATTTCATTTCAAAATTTTTTGAAACAAATCTCTTGGTTTCGTGCAATATGCCTATATCATTAGTGACAAGTAATATGTCATCTACATACAAAACCTGGAAACTGAATTTGCTCCCACTGAACTTGTGATACACACAATCATCAACAAGATTCAATTCAAAGCCAAATGAGATAATCACTTGATGAAATTTGTGGTACCACTGACGAGATGCTTGTTTGAGCCCATATATGGATTTTGTCAATTTACAAAACATTTTGTTCGGATCTCCTGATACGAAGTTTTCTGGTTGTTTCATGTAAATCATTTCTTCAATGTCTCCATTGAGAAACATTGTTTTGACATCCATTTGATGAAGCTCTAAATCATAATATGAAACAAGAGCCATGATTATTCTAAAAGAGTCTTTCGATGAAACTGGAGAAAAAGTCTCTTTATAGTCAATCCCTTTCTTTTGAGTATATCCTTTAGCTACAAGACGAGCTTTATACTCATCCACATTACCTTTAGAATCCCGTTTGGTTTTAAATATCCATTTGCAACCAATGGGTTTCTTACCTTCTGGTAAAGGGACTAATTCCCAAACTTTATTGTCTTGCATAGATTTATACTCTTCATTCATTGCCTCAATCCACCTTTTCGAGTTAGAACTACTAATATGATGGACATTGATTGGATCATCATCCACCATAAAATTATTTTCCTCATTTTCTTGAAGAAACACTATATAATAATCTGAAATAGTGATCCTTCTCTCTCAGTAGATCGCCTTAAAGGTAATTGATCTTGTTGCTCAGGTACGTGAGGTTGTTGAGTTTGATCTTCTTGAACAATGTCAGATTGAGGATCCAAACTTGTCTCATCTGAAAACCGCTATATGAATAGATTCAGGAACTGAAACCAACTCTTCCTCAAAGACAATGTTCCTAACTTTATTTCTCCCACCAAACTCAATATCCTCAAAGAACGTAGTAGTTCCCGTCTCAAAAGTTGACCTTAATTTGGGATCATAAAATTTGTACCATCTTGATCGCTTAGAGTAACCAATAAAGTAACTGCTAATTGTTCGGGGTTCCAGTTTCTTTTCATGTGGCTTGTAAGGCCTTGCCTCAGCTAGACATCTCCATACATGAAGATGCTTTAAATTTGGTTTTCTACCAGTCCAAAGCTCATAAGGTGTTTTTGCAGTTGCCTTCTTTGGAACTCGATTAAGAATGTAAACTGCAGTCTTTAATGCCTCGCCCCAAAGTGTTTCTGGTAAGGTTGAATGACTAATCATACTCCTTACCATATCTTTAAGTGTTCGATTTCGTCTCTCAGCTACACCATTCATGCCAGGTGACCCCAGCATGGTGTACTGTGGGACAATTCCACACTCTTCTAGGAACTTAGCAAAAGGTCCTGAACGTTGTTCACATGAACCATCATATCGATCATAGTATTCACCACCACGATCAGATCTGACCGATTTAATTCTTTTGTTGAGTTGATTCTAAACTTCAGCTTTAAAAGCTTTGAACACATCCAACGATTGAGACTTTTCATGAATGAGATATAAGTATACATATCTAGAGTAATCGTTTATCAATGATATAAAACATTCCTGACCATTCCATGATGGAGTTGGAAATGGCCCGCAAATATCTATATGTATCAATTCTAAGACTTTCGTAGCTCTATATGGACCAATTCTCTTTTTCTTAGTATGTTTACCTTTAATGCATTCAACACAAACATCGTAATATGTGAGGTCAATGGAATCTAGGATTCCATCTGACACTAGTCGTTCAACTCTATTTCTAGATATGTGACCAAGATGTTTGTACAATAGCATCCCTGAAGTGGCGTCATTAAGTTTACGCTTTATACCATGTGATTCGGAATTCAAACTTGTATGGTATGTTTCAACAATGTCAAGCATATATAGATTATCATAACGCGAAAGTGAACCGGTTCCAACAATATTTGAATTTAATGACAAAGTAAATTGATTGTAACCAAATGAACAAGAATAACCAAATTTGTCCAAATAAGAAATAGAAATCAAATTTCGTCTAAAAAGATGGTACAATAAAAGTCTCTTTTAAATCCGAATAGTAACCAATACGCATTAATAATATAAAATGTGCAACTACCTCCACTTCCACTGATTTGTCGTTTCCCACATAAATGCATCCTTCAGCATCACTTGGCTTTCGGAAGCTCAGGAAACCCTGCATAGAAACACTGATGTTAGTAGTAGCACCAGAATCCAACCACCAAGTGTTTCTTGACACTAAAGCTAAATTAACTTCAGAACATACCAAATTAAGGAACATACCTTTTTTCACATGCCAAGCGTGATGAGCGGTACAATCCTTCTTGACATGTCCAGATTTCTTCCAGAAGAAACAATTATTTTCAAACGTTTTCTGCTTCTTTTTCTCTAGACCCTTTACAGTTCTATTCTTAGAACTTTCAAAGTTCTTTCTTTTGCCCTTTCCTTTAGAGATATGAAGCATATGAGCACTTTCTGTCTTTTGTTGTTTCATCCTCTATTCCTCTTGTACACAATAAGAGATGAACTCATTAAGAGACCATGACTCCTTTTGACAGTTATAACTTATTTTGAATTGGTTAAACTGTAGAGGGAGAGAGTTCAAGTATTTCCTTATGCTTTCTTTACCATAATACCTCATGATGCTAAAGCGGTACAATAGCGTACTTATTTCAGCCTTATCGCTTTGTACAAAACGCTTTTCAAGCTCAGTAAGGAAATCTTTTAGATTGACCTCTTCACTGCCTCTAAAGGTTTCTGGAATGGTGGTCATAATGATCTGAAGACCAACGCGGTTTGAGCGTTCCCATTTTTCATAAATTTTCTTCTCTTTGGAAGAACTTGAATCTGAAGGGAAAATTGGTGGCTCAATCCTTAATGCAAGGTCTAAATCCATGCAACCAGAACTATCTTTACCTTATCTTTCCATTCCTTAAAATTGGAACCATTAAGGACTGGAATCATACCAATGTTGGTAGATACCGCAACAAGATTAACTGAAAAGAGAATATATGATAACATAATCAATGAAATCAATCAACTATTATAATAAAAATTTAAATAAAGATGCCAAGTGCAACATCAATATGAAGTCTTTGGACAGTAATATTAACAGCTGGTGGTATTCTTGATGTGATGATCAAACAATGATAACTAGATATGAATAATAAACCTATCTTTGGGCCAATTTATTATTACATGTCAAACCATATTATTATCATATATTTACCATCACAAATATATATGAAATTCGGCCAAATATGAATCTAACTTTAGGTCGATTAATATTCGCATGAATATTCACATATATAACATTCAATACTTTCATATGAAATATTCACAATAGAGAACATTTTGGTGTCATATTGCTTCAATTAACATTTAAAATATTGAGTCTGTACATGAACCATCATATCGATCATAGTATTCACCACCACGATCAGATCTGACCGATTTAATTCTATTGTTGAGTTGATTCTAAACTTCAGCTTTAAAAGCTTTGAACACATCCAACGATTGAGACTTTTCATGAATGAGATATAAGTATACATATCTAGAGTAATCGTTTATCAATGATATAAAACATTCCTGACCATTCCATGATGGAGTTGGAAATGGCCCGCAAATATCTATATGTATCAATTCTAAGACTTTCGTAGCTCTATATGGACCAATTCTCTTTTTCTTAGTATGTTTACCTTTAATGCATTCAACACAAACATCGTAATATGTGAGGTCAATGGAATCTAGGATTCCATCTGACACTAGTCGTTCAACTCTATTTCTAGATATGTGACCAAGATGTTTGTACCATAGCATCCCTGAAGTGGCGTCATTAAGTTTACGCTTTATACCATGTGATTCTGATTCGGAACTTGTATGGTATGTTTCAACAATGTCAAGCATATATAGATTATCATAACGCGAAAGTGAACCGGTTCCAACAATATTTGAATTTGAATTCAAAGTAAATTGATTGTTTCCAAATGAACAAGAATAACCAAATTTGTCCAAATAAGAAATAGAAATCAAATTTCGTCTAAAAAGATGGTACAATAAAAGTCTCTTTTAAATCCGAATAGTAACCAATACGCATTAATAATATAAAATGTGCAACTACCTCCACTTCCACTGATTTGTCGTTTCCCACATAAATGCATCCTTCAGCATCACTTGGCTTTCGGAAGCTCAGGAAACCCTGCATAGAAACACTGATGTTAGTAGTAGCACCAGAATCCAACCACCAAGTGTTTCTTGACACTAAAGCTAAATTAACTTCAGAACATACCAAATTAAGGAACATACCTTTTTTCACATGCCAAGCGTGATGAGCGGTACAATCCTTCTTGACATGTCCAGATTTCTTCCAGAAGAAACAATTATTTTCAAACGTTTTCTGCTTCTTTTTCTCTAGACCCTTTACAGTTCTATTCTTAGAACTTTCAAAGTTCTTTCTTTTGCCCTTTCCTTTAGAGATATGAAGCATATGAGCACTTTCTGTCTTTTGTTGTTTCATCCTCTATTCCTCTTGTACACAATAAGAGATGAACTCATTAAGAGACCATGACTCCTTTTGACAGTTATAACTTATTTTGAATTGGTTAAACTGTAGAGGGAGAGAGTTCAAGTATTTCCTTATGCTTTCTTTACCATAATACCTCATGATGCTAAAGCGGTACAATAGCGTACTTATTTCAGCCTTATCGCTTTGTACAAAACGCTTTTCAAGCTCAGTAAGGAAATCTTTTAGATTGACCTCTTCACTGCCTCTAAAGGTTTCTGGAATGGTGGTCATAATGATCTGAAGACCAACGCGGTTTGAGCGTTCCCATTTTTCATAAATTTTCTTCTCTTTGGAAGAACTTGAATCTGAAGGGAAAATTGGTGGCTCAATCCTTAATGCAAGGTCTAAATCCATGCAACCAGAACTATCTTTACCTTATCTTTCCATTCCTTAAAATTGGAACCATTAAGGACTGGAATCATACCAATGTTGGTAGATACCGCAACAAGATTAACTGAAAAGAGAATATATGATAACATAATCAATGAAATCAATCAACTATTATAATAAAAATTTAAATAAAGATGCCAAGTGCAACATCAATATGAAGTCTTTGGACAGTAATATTAACAGCTGGTGGTATTCTTGATGTGATGATCAAACAATGATAACTAGATATGAATAATAAACCTATCTTTGGGCCAATTTATTATTACATGTCAAACCATATTATTATCATATATTTACCATCACAAATATATATGAAATTCGGCCAAATATGAATCTAACTTTAGGTCGATTAATATTCGCATGAATATTCACATATATAACATTCAATACTTTCATATGAAATATTCACAATAGAGAACATTTTGGTGTCATATTGCTTCAATTAACATTTAAAATATTGAGTCTGTACAACATTGAAATTATGACGCAAATGTCAATTGAAACTAAAACACCGTCGGGAATCCGGTAACGCAATATATATGTTATAATAATAGGAGCATGTGTTTCCTTAATGAAAATTACGCTTGGCCTAGTGCCTATGTGCTCCCTTTAAATCAATGACATATAAGGCCTCATGTTCTAATCCAAGGAGAGTGCATTTACTCTCTATTTGTTGGGGTTTCTTTTTTTAAATCAAAACATACCATTTTCAATAATTAATTTAAAAATAATAATAATAATTAATAATAAAACAGAAGTGTATATATATACACACATATGTATCTCCTATTTCCTCATTAAAACAATAAACCGAAAAAACAAAAAGAAACTAAAATTCAAGAGTTACAAAAACGGTAACATTTCAAACAATTACCCACAAAACGTCGGAACCTTTTTCCGGCAACGTTTTCGTCGAACTTTCAATTTCTTTTTCTTTTTTTCTCTGTACAATTTCAACGAAAAGAAAAATACATCAAACCAAATACGGTGTTGGTCTGTCGAGACGCATCTCATTATGACGAAAATATTTGGGTCTCCTCAAATCCAAAACTGGATTTTCGGGTATGAAGTTTGGTAGTTTTGCTTTTGGAGAGGGTGACACATACATAATATGTATCTATATAGTTTTAAACATAATCGTTTTATAAATATAAATATGTGCCCCATTTTGGTTGAAAATTGCGCTTGGCCTAGTGGCCAGCGCCCCATTATCACCATCAACAGACAGGTTCGAGTGTGGAGATCTCTTTATTTTTTTATTTTTTTAAATTACATTTGTCAATTTAGAGTATTTTAATTTCAAAAATTACATATTCGAAAAATTTGATAATCAGATTATAAAAAAGCCAAATTGCATAGTCCTTAACAATAACAAATAAAAAAAATTGATCCATAATTATGTTATTTGTTATACATATGACTTTATGTTTATAAACAATGATATGTTCAACAACAAAAAAATCATGATTTCTTTCTAATTCTATATGCTCTGATACCAATTGTAAGAATTAGATAGTATACGAAATTTGTGGAAGCGTATCTTGATACATTTGAGGATATGGAAGAACTTCGAAATGAATCTTCCAATGAACAATTATTCGACAATTGAGAGACCTTTTGTTTCTCCTCTTATGAAACAAAATATTTTTTATGTTTTCCATGATTTAAA
Source organism: Gynandropsis gynandra (assembly GCA_036759665.1). Classification (NCBI taxonomy): domain Eukaryota; kingdom Viridiplantae; phylum Streptophyta; class Magnoliopsida; order Brassicales; family Cleomaceae; genus Gynandropsis; species Gynandropsis gynandra. Next base: position 22,876,123 of record CM071868.1, on the reverse strand, counting down.
TTATATATATAGGTTGAACATATTAAATATATTTTTATGAAGAAACAAGAATGAACTAAAAACTCACATTAATTATTATCTAAAAGGCATAAACATTATCATGATTTATGAAAAAGCAATATTTTTCTAAAATTTTTAAAGTGGTATTTGTTACACATAATTTTTTAGATTTTGGTTACATTTCTTAAATTTATTATATTTTTTGTCAAAAAATTTATAGTTTTTATTTATTAGTAAATAAAGATTTTGGTCTAATTTTGAAGATTCACATCATTATAAAAAATCCTAATAAATAAAATTTCGAAGTTTTTTCTGTTAATAAATAAAATTTCGAAGTTTTTTTTTTGTAAATGAATCATTTTACTCCAAAAAGTTTAGAAAAAAAAATATTATGTGAAAGTGAAGAATAATAATTTTCGAATTCGTTTCAAATTGACAAATAAATAAATGAACTGTTTTTTCATATTTATTTTTTTATTTGTTTATTTTGATGAATTGACTAATTTGTAAATAATTTTAAAAGTTTATTTGTTATTCTAAAAATATAAAGTTAATTAATAGATGAATTCGTGAGTGAATAAATATGTGAAAAATAGTTTATATATTTTCTGTCAAATTGAAACAAGTTGACGAATTATTGAGAGATATTAGAAATAATAAAAAAAAATACTTTATTAATTAGGAAATATCATAAGAAGTAGGGCAAACATAGAGATAACATCATCGTTTACTATTTTCATCCAATTTGGGGGATGTTGAAGACTTTTCCATTGGAATCAACAACAAGATAGACTCTATTGCAGCAGAAGTCTGGAAACCCAACTCTTCCTGGTGGGATAACCACTACTGTCACCTTTGGATTCTCATTTTGGATCGTCGCTTTCGCCTCTCTTACGCTCTACCCTCTTAGTTCCGGCCACATGAACTTTGCCCCTACAACAAGTCACCTCCTTAAACTTAATAACAACTCTAAAATCATACGAGCCATAAATGATTATAATTAGAGTTTATCATTTTGGTTCGGTTTTATAAGATCGATTTAAACTCAACCAAATAATCGCATTTAGTTTACTTTAAGTATACATAAATAACCATTTAGTATGAAACTTAGAAAATTAATCGAATCCATTTTGTTTCAGTTATTAACTGAATAATTATTGATAAATTATTGATAATTTAAAAAAAACTAACCAAATGAATCTTTATCATATATCTTAATAGTTTATGATTGAACATCCAAATTTGATGACATGTTATATTTTATTTTAAGAAAATGTATTGATGACATGATAACTTTCAAAATCTTATAATTTGTTTGCAATTTTTATCATAAAAAGATAAAAGAGACATAAATAATTGAATCAAATAGAATTCAGTTTTATGTCATAATTTCTATAGATATAAAAGAAACAAACCAACTCGGTTTAAATTCCATATGTTTTATTATTGTTTATTAAAATCTAAACATTATGTATTTGTTAGATGAAATGAAAACCGAAATCTGAAATAATCAACCCTAATTGTAACGTAAGTTTTTGAAGATCTGGTGGCTTAATTGGTTTTCTTTATTATTACAAAATATTTACGAGTTGACGATTGTTGAAATTGAAGATTCATCGGATCGAAGCATCGTAGCAAAGTAAAGGAATGCAAGACTCTACCTTTAGCACAACACACTGGATCTGCGCAAGAACCAGCCGCACAAGGAGGGTAAACAGGCCAAGATGACATTCTTTTTCTTCTTCTTTCACCTCTTCTGCACTGATATTTGCTTTATTTCATGCGCACACCCACTTATATATATGTACATACGGATATATATGTAAATCCAATATCAATTACATCCATCAAATGGTAGCATCTGAATAATAAATAAAATTCCATGAACTCAGTAAATAATCCTTTTGTTTCCAAAAGCTTTGCTCTTTTTTAGAAGATTTATGTCATTTTAAATTAATTTCTATACTACTTGCAAAAGTTTTTCTAATATATATATTAAGTTACCAAAAAAAAGAACAAACAAAATATTTGCTTTTAGGAAAACGATTGTATTGATTAAATTTATATATTTTCAAATAAGTTATTTATGGTTACATTGAATATGAAATGTTTCTCAATCTTTCAGTTTTTTTTGTATTTTCCCTATTATAAATACCCTTCAAATACAATTTATTTATTTATGGCTACAAGGGACTACGGCAACACATTTATATGAAAATTAATTTGCTGTATTTCTAACAAAAACTTTTGGATCACATTTCTTCTTCCTTGAACCATATGCTTAATCATCACTTAATTCGGATGAATACATTTGATCTATTGCTTAGAGATATGAACTCGATGGTCAATTCTCATGGACGTGTAGATCGAATATATAACGCTTTATTATGATTTTGTTGCAGAATATTAATGAATGTTACTAATAATGGAGACGAGTATTAGTTCAGTATGTTTGGTCTATTAAGAGTTCGAGTTTTGACTTGAATTCGTTTTTTACAACTTTTTAGTATGGACTTCAAACTAATTTTGTGTTTGAGATTTTTTGTATGCTAAAACCTTTAGCGTATAAACATAGATAGTGCCTAAAATTCAACTAATACCAAAATACTCCATAATCAGATTAAATATTACCAAAAAGCATTTTGTAATTTTAATTCTTATAGTTTTTTTTAATCGAATGAACCTAGATAATTAACTAAGTATTTAAAACATTAAAATATAACGATGATTGGTTTTAAAAAATTGAAATATAATCGATAATTGATGCTAAACAAATGAATATTTATTTTATATATCAAATATGAAAATTTGTTGAATATTTTATTTCTAAAATGTTGATTAATTTATCAGTTTAAATCTTATCATTATTTTATAATTTTAAATTATAAAATGATTGATAAAATAAAAATATCAAACCAATTAGATTTATTATGACTATATTTTTATGATTATAATCGAATCGGTCCAAACCGATTTAATTTTGGTTATTGTTTATTGAACATGTATAATCTCTACTCATCAGATCCAATCCAAAGGTCCACGACAATAATGTAACTTCGACAATCCTATAGCAAGAGTGTAAGGTTATCATCGATGGGTTCTAAGCTAGGAAGATCCAATGAGTTCGCTTTTCTGATAGCATGTTGACCACAACTATAGGAGGAATCAAAAAGATTGATTTTTGTGTGGCGATTGGTGGTGTCTGTCAGGTTGCAAAATAAGATAAAGATGTAAGGACATTTGGGATTAGGCGAGATGTGAAAACGGTCAACACATCCGAAATGAACATGTGCCTTCATTATATGCAATCATATCTCTTGTTCGAAGATAACCTTTGATTGCTAACAATATTGATATATACGAGATCGTGGATCCACCACAAGTTGCATGAGAAAAAAAACGACAAACAAGGCAATAGATCTTCAAGACGTGTTCGCACGAGGACAAACAATGAAGAGCACTGCAGAGGAGTTTCTAGATGTGCTCACATAATTGGGCATGAAAGGATGGCTAAAGACTCAACGAGGACACCCGAGAAAATTTAGAAAAGACTACAAGAGGTCCCTACAAGGAGCAGAGACCGAAAGGAGCAAGAAATAAGAGTATCAGGCAATGTTCTGCTAGTGCAGATTTTTGCTCGGCTAGGGTACTCAGAGAGAGCAATAAACACTTGATCTGAGCGTTTTCATTATTCCTACTTATTAGTTTTTTATTTTTAGGGTTAAGACTTATGTGGCGTTGAACCGAGTAATCTTACCGCTCGACCGAGCGATTTTACCGAGTTTTTTTAAGTTAATTTATTTTATTCTATTTTCTATTTTTGTCTGGTCTCTATAAATAGAGGACCCATTGTATGACATTTAAAATAAGTTATGATGATCTGAGATTTCATTTTCTTTTCTAATCCCTGATATTTAGCTACCAAACTCTATGAGTGATTCTTAGTTGTTCACCGATTTATCAACATTAGATCACAAGTATTGGGCATCGTTGCGGCATTTGAGGCTCTATAGTCAGGATGTAATCTTGACTTAGGACACCTTGTTTTCGGAAAGACAAGTTCTAGGTTCTACTATCAGATTGTTAGTGAGTTTCATTCTAATTTTATCATCCTAATAATAGAACGCCGATCTAGGATCATATGAAATTTAATTATGCTCTTCTACAAGATAGAGCCCTAGAATCAAACAATTTTTCACCATGACTCTTCCTTTGTTTGTCCCTAGCTTGAAAAAGAACCACTCGTATAACATGTGTTTAGTTTTTCTTTTCATGAATCGTGCCCCGTAAATATATCATTTACCTGAAATTCGAAGGGAGAATTTCCACCAAAACATTATTAGACTTGCATAATTGGTTAACCGAATTTTCATTCTTCTGCATGGAAGGAACACATATGAGCGATATTCAAACTGGATCCATTGCCCACAATAACTTCTTCAGCCCCTTAGTATGTATTATGCAAGGAGGGATTTTGAAGATCAGGTGAGATGTGATGGGAAGCACGACTATCAAGAAAGCCATGATACAAAGTCATAATATTACATGGTTGTGTGGCTGCCATGGTTGAGCCGAAGGACACCATGGTTAAGATGACGAATGCCACAGTTGTGGGGAGTATATTCGATGATCGTGATAAGGGGAAATTTTGGACGCCATGGTCACAGTTGGGTGCGTGACCTTCATTGCACGGCTAAAAGGCTCAAGTGTGAAGTTCTCCATGTGGCCCCAAAAAAGAGTTCTGATAGTTAGAATGTGATCGTGCATTTGTGTACATAGCCAGTGCCTAGAGTGAAGGGATAATGATTGCAAGTGTTTGGAGCTTCGTTTCATGGTTGATGAGCTTCTTATGATTTTTATCAATAGAGAGCGGCTTATCTCAAGTATTGACAACTTCAAAATTCGATTAGAAATCAACAAAAAATATCACAAAGGATTGATTGAGAAGATCCTCAAGATTAATAGGTATTCTGAGACCAAGTTCATGTGTCTTCGACGTGGTATATCGAATGTACTAAATAAGTTTAGTTCTTGATCATCTCGTTTTCATACGTATTTCTTGCACGATTTAGGAGACATTTTTGATACATATATGATGTTTTACGTATGATTCCGTATCTGTTTTACTTGCTTTCGTGTTTCTCATGTTCTTACAGGTTTTTACGCATATTTGGACTATTTTGGAGCTAAAGGAACATGCACGGAGCTAAGGAGCAACTTTGGGGATCATCACGGGACAAACGGGACGAGATTGAGCATGGAAAAGCCTCACCCGGTCGGGCACAACCCTTGCACGATCGGGCAAAACCTACGGCCAATTGTGTGGACCATTTAGCACGACTCGGGCAAGCATGCCCGACCATTTTGCCTTGTGCCCGAGCGGGCACACATGCCATGCCCGATCAGGCATCATTCCAGCCACACAACATGCACGACTTGCCCTAGCCGCACCCGAGCGGGTACACTCACTACCCGAGCGGGTAGCGGCCCGAAACTGCTCAAAACTTAAGTAAACTTAACTTAAAACATAAGGGAACTCGTGGGGCAATTAGGGCAACAATTGGACCGACTTAGGAGGCTTAAAAGGAGGCAAAAAGACGTGATTACAGGAAGCTTACAGAGGAGAACAATTCAGCGAAGATAGAGGAGATTCTTGCGAAGAGATAAGCGAGGAGCATTGGTGATCAAGCAGCACCACTTCGGTTTTGTTTGGTTTTTATGTTCCTTAGACTTTCTACTATGTTTATGTTTCTTTACAGACGCATGAGCGAGTAGTTTGTTTGTTCTAGGAGAAGGGATTAGCCCTTGGCTATCCCGAGACCTCTTTTGATCTAATTTGAATGCATCTTCCCGTTTTAGTTTAGCTATTCTCTGTCTGAGTGCTTAAATCTACTTGTGTTTGCGCTGATCACGTAGATGCATGTGTTAGGGATTAGGAGAAGGACCGAAAGGAGAATTCTAGTCCTAGAAAGTCAGGTTTAGAACAACCGAGGTTAGGCCACGAAAGTAGGGTAGCAACGGTTGAGGGTGAACGGGCGAATCACAGAGTTTATGGGTTTAGTTCATGGTGTCAGCCACGAAAGTAGGGGGCATCTTGTCTAGATCACGTGTCTATGCCTCGAGAGAGGGTAGATATCATATTAGGATCATCCGCCTTAGATAGCTTTTAACTGGGATTGCATGATAGATAGGTTGATCGTTGGTTTCGGTAGTCTTGTGGTGAAACCGGTTTCCTAGGACGTTTATCTCATCGTTAGAACCCAAGTAGTTTAGTTACTTTCAGTATTTCATTCCTTATTCACCTTCTTTCGTTAGCAAGTTTGATTCGTAGTTCGGGTATAGGTAGTGTTGCGTAGTCTCTGTGGGATCGACACCTAAAATACTACACACGTGCCGTGCACTTGCGGGTAGATTAGGTTATTTAACTCTGATAACGCATCAGTTCTCTCGAAACGTGTGGTGTTTAGTTCATTGAGTTTAATCTGTTAGTTAGTTAGTAAATTTATCTTTATTCGCATTGCAATCACTTATTGATTTTACATGTCCTATTCATTAGTTTACTAGCTTTAGAGTTGCATCTATTCCTCGTGTTCGACCCTGGTACTATACGATCCGTATTCTTGCAGAAGGATTAGTCTAGGTTAATTATTACTTGGGATTAACCACATCAATTTTTTGGCGCCGTTTTCGAGGAATTGATTACGGCTTTAGAGTTAGGATAATTTTGGATTACGACATAGTCCTTTACGGAGTCTTATTTGTTTTTTCGTATTTTTTTTTTCTTTTGTTTTCTTTCTTTTTGAGTCAAATTTTTTTGTACCTCTCGGAGCTTAATCGAATTTTGTGTTCTTTATTTTGCGAGGTAACATGATGAGGTACATCCTTTGTACGCCGGTACAGCAGAATTAAAGGATCAACTTTCTGGAATTTATCATATGCTATCGAACTTACTCTGTCCGCATTACTCGGAGCAATCATGGGAACAAGAAGTTTGGGGGTATGAAGAAATGAAGTACGAGAGTTCCAATCAGTCTTTCAGGAACACATACAATCACGGATGAAGCAATCAGCCAAACTTCCCGTGTAGGAACTCCGACGGCGCGCTGAATGCAAAACATCTATTGGGAAATTTTTAGCCGCAAGCGATGCAACGAAACCTGAACTTTCAGCAATGGACGCAGCCCCAAACTCAGAACTATCAGTCATATTCGCCTCAGCCACAACCAAACCAACCCGAAGCATCCCCCGACTTCAACGCCATGTTCACTCGTCTCCTACAATTCCAAGAAAATCAAAACAACTTGTTGATGGGAGTGAAAGCGGAACAAGAAAGTGCCAATAAGAAGATGGATGGCTTCCTTAGACAATTGGACAGGCAAGTTGCACAACTTGCACAAGGGGCATCACGACTACAAGAGGTTCTATCGGGAAGTTCAGAAACAAATCCTCGTAAGCATGTCGACGAAATTTGCCTAAGAAATTGTAAGACGGTGGATCAGCCTCTTCAGTGTCTGAAAGGGGTGAAACATCTATCATAGTAGCAAAAACGGCTGTCAACAAGCTTAAGGAGAAGCTCGAGGAGGAAGAGGAGCCAAAGTACGTAAAAGTAGATCCGAGGCCACCTCCATTGATGTTCCCACAACGCCAATGCATGAAAACTGTGGATCAACCAACTCCCTCGATATTTGAAAAAGGGGAAGAATCTAACACAGCAGCGGATAAGGCTATGAAAATTCATGAGCATAAGAAGAAACCCGAGGTTGAAGTAGAGCTCAACATAATTGACACGCTTGAGCAGCCGCACGTTATCGACTTCGTGTTCCCCGACGACGTCTGTGAGCAATGAAGTTTGTGAGGAATTTGGGAATTCAGATTCCCTAGATATGACTCTCATAGCGCCTAGAACAGGATTATATAAGATACCAAATGAGCTGCTTGGCAACAAAAAGAAGAAGGAACCGCCCGACCGAGACCTCCTCACAACTCGAGCTAAATGCGATGCAAATCAGTACATCAACAACCCCGACACGTCGAGAAGCTACACCAAACGTCCAGCACACAATTCGAGCATTGACAAGGCACCCAAGGTACCACAAAGGCTCACACACCAAAAATTTCTAGAGACACTGAAGGAAACAAGCGATGAACACCTAACCGGTTTCGTGGAGTGCACTACCGAACTTATGGACAGCTCGACCATAACTTTTGGACAGCACGATCTGGCCCCCAACTTAGAGAAAATCATGACCAATTTTAGGGAAGACATGACTGATTGTGCAAAGAACTCAACTGATCTGCGTGCTATACCCAATCGAGCACACTATGCACGCGAGACGCTACGCACACGACGACGTCGCAGACATCCACCTGATGAGTAACGTCTTGGTCAGGCTCGTTACCTTAAACAAGTGCTTCTCGGGAGGCAACCCGAGTCCCATATCCTTTTAGTTATTTTGTTTTAGTTTTTTTTTAGAATTCGACTCTTATTTTTTTCACAAGCATGATCTTTACCAACAACCCCGATGTATCGTACTGTCTCCTTTGGATTGTGTGACTTTTGTTATAGGTTTTCCACTTCGACATCATCCATAACATAAAGAAAGACGCGTACGCCCAGCTGCATCAACTCGGGACAGCAAGCACACATCAGGTGCAGACGTTCCTATCTGTCTTATTTTTCCCCGAGTTCTGCATGTTAATCCTTCTCTTAGGTTTTGAACATCGGGACGATGTTCCGTTCAAGTATGAGGGGTATTCTTCGAATGTCATGACTGTGATTAGGATTCAGATGTTGAGTTCTTCATTTATTTTTTATTTTATGCTAGTTTTGTTAGGACTAGACGGACGGATATCTAGTACGAAAAATTTCGAACTTTAGTCACTTCTTTGCAACTTTATCGAATCGGGAACAAAAGTCTAGGTTCGCTGAAATATACCTTTAGATATCGATTAGTTAGTGGTCGTGCATGAATCCATAGCCTATTGTTGTATTCCTCGCCTTAGGCTTCAATCCTAAGCACTTATATCTCCGAGCATACCTTGCATTCTTTGTTTTGTTTCGATCATTATATTTCCACGCACTTACACTCCGCTGTCAATAGACTAAGTTCTTTAACTTTTTCATCACTACATTGACATGAGTGCATCAACATTGATGTTTCGGGTCTAAGTGGTGGGTCGAGGCAGTTTTTCTACGTCCTAAGGGTTAGAGTAGATGTGTATTCACAATAGCTAAAATGACGTAATCTCTTCACTCCGCTAAGGGTACAAGACCTTATGAGTGTGCCAATTGGCAACCTGGGTCTATGTAGAAGGCTGTCCTCTTCAACTCCAAAGTCCTAGAAATCGAGTACGAATATACAAAGAAAATGTGTGGAAACCGAAAAGAAGAAAAAGAGAATCGAAAAAAGAAGAAGAAAAAGAATAATTAGTGTCTTAAGAATGGCATCGAACTATTTATGCATTAGAATAGGTATGGAGATCGCTTGGATGTTGTCTAGGGGTTAGTGAAATGAACTTTGGATATGTGTAGGATTGCAGGGTTAGTTCATTGAGTTTAATCAGTTAGTTAGTTAGTTAATTTATCTTTATTCGCATTCCAATCACTTATTAATTTTACACGTCCTATTCATTAGTTTACTAGATTTAGAGTTGCATCGATTCCTCGTGTTCGACCCTAGTACTATACGATTCGTATTCTTGTGGAAGCGTTAATCTAGGTTAATTATTACTTGAGATTAACCATATTAACTATCTTAAATTATATTTCTAAGGATATTATTTCATCTATTTATATACGAAGACACTAAATCAAATCAAATAATAGAATGTCATTTTATAGAAAATGTCATGATACATCAGAAATACTCAAATAAGCATCATCCAAATGAGTGTTCTCTAGAACATACTCCAAGAATCTCCCACTTGCGCTAAGACCAATCAGACCAATGGGGTATCTCTAATACTAATGATCTACTAGGATGATCATGCCTATGTTGTATCAGAGGGTTTGTTAAAGGGTCTGCGACACTGTCATCTATCGGTACCCTGCATATCTTAATGTCTCATCTCTTTAAGATTTCTCGAATGAGATGGAAGCGTCTAAGTATATGTTTGGATCTATGGTGTGATCTGGGTTCCTTAGCCTCTGCTATGGCATCGTTGTAGCCACAATAGATCTCAATAGGATCTTCTCTGCTAGAAACCACCCCAAGTTTAGATATAAACTTCTTGATCCAAACCGCCTCATTAGCTGCTTCTAATGCAGCTAAGTTCTCAGCCTCTATAGTAGAATCAGTAATTGGAGCTTGTTTAGAATATTTCTAGCTCACAGCACCACCATTTAGGCAAAACACAAAACCACATTGCGATCGGTAATCATCTTTGTCGGTTTCAAAACTAGTATCAGTGTAACACGTTACAATGAGCTCTTCTTCACCTCAAAATACAAAGAATGCATTCTTAGTACTTCTCGAGTACTTAAGAATATTCATTACAGCAATCCAATGACTTTCACCAGGATCACTTTGATGGTTTACTAGTCATACTTAAGGCATATGATATATCAGGATGTGTACATATCATGGTGTACATGATAGATCAAATAGCAGATGCATATGGAATCTTACTCATGTGTTCTCTCTCTTCTTTTGTTGTAGGACATTGTTATTTAGAGAGAAACTTGCCACTTACCATAGGCAAAGTTCTTTTCTTAAAATTTAAATCAAGATACCAAGTGCAAACATTTCAAAATGTAATGATCTTAGTTTAACATTTTTAAAAACTTATGACTATTAATTTGAGGTACCAAAGTCTAGAAACGTTATGTTTTCCATGATTTAAATTATATATATAGGTTGAACATATTAAATATATTTTTTATGAAGAAACAAGAATGAAATAAAAACTCACATTAATTATTATCTAAAAAGCATAAACATTATCATGATTTATGAAAAAAGCAATATTTTTCTAAAATTTTTAGAGTGGTATTTGTTACACATAATTTTTTTAGATTTTGGTTACATTTCTTAAATTTATTATATTTTTTGTCAAAAAATTTATAGTTATTATTTATTAGTAAATAAAGATTTTGGTCTGATTTTGAAGATTCACATAAATATAAAAAATCCTAATAAATAAAATTTCGAAGTTTTTTGTTAATAAATAAAATTTCGAAGCTTTTTTTTTTGTAAATGGATCATCTTACTCCAAAAAGTTTAGAAAAAAAATATTATGTGAAAGTGAAGAATAATAATTTTCGAATTCGTTTCAAATTGACAAATAAATAAATGAATTGTTTTTTCATATTTATTTTTTAATTTGTTTATTTTGATGAATTGACTAAATTGTAAATAATTTTAAAAGTTTATTTGTTATTTTAAAAATATAAAGTTAATTAATAGATGAATCCGTGAGTGAATAAATATGTGAAAAATAGTTTATATATTTTCTGTCAAATTGAAACAAGTTGAAGAATTATTGAGAGATATTAGAAATAATAAAAAGAAAATACTTTATTAATTAGGAAATATCATAAGAAGTAGGGCAAACATAGAGATAACATCATCGTTTACTATTTTCATCCAATTTGGGGGATGTTGAAGACTTTTCCATTGGAATCAACAACAAGATAGACTCTGTTGCAGCAGAAGTCTGGAAACCCAACTCTTCCTGGTGGGATAACCACTACTGTCACCTTTGGATTCTCCTTTTGGATCGTCGCCCGGCCACATGAACTTTGCCCCTACAACAAGTCACCTCCTTAAACTTAATAACAACTCTAAAATCATACGAGCCATAAATGATCATAATTAGAGTTTATCATTTTGGTTCGGTTTTATAAGATATATTTAAACTCAACCAAATAATCACATTTAGTTTACTTTAAGTATACATAAATAACCATTTAGTACGAAAGTTGGAAAATTAATCGAATCCAGCTTGTTTCAGTTATTAACTAAATAATTATTGGATAATTATTGATAATTTAAAAAAAAACCTAACCAAATGAATCTTTATCATATATCTTAATAGTTTATGATTGAACATCCAAATTTGATGATATGTTATATTTTATTTTAAGAAAATGTATTGATGACATGATAACTTTCAAAATCTTATAATTTGTTTGCATTTTTTATCATAAAAAGATAAAAGAGACATAAATAATTGAATCAAATAGAATTCAGTTTTATGTCATAATTTCTATAGATATAAAAGAAACAAACCAACTCGGTTTAAATTCCATACGTTTTATTATTGTTTATTAAAATCTGAACATTACGTATTTGTTAGATGAAATGAAAACCGAAATCTGAAATAATCAACCCTAATTGTAACGTAAGTTTTTGAAGATCTGGTGGCTTAATTGGTTTTCTTTATTATTACAAAATATTTACGAGTTAACGATTGTTGAAATTGAAGATTCATCGGATCGAAGCATCGTAGCAAAGTAAAGGAATGCAAGACTCTACCTTTAGCACAACACACTGGATCTGCGCAAGAACCAGCCGCACAAGGAGGGTAAACAGGCCAAGATGACATTCTTTTTCTTCTTCTTTCACCTCTTCTGCACTGATATTTGCTTTATTTCATGCGCACACCCACTTATATATATGTACATACGGATATATATGTAAATCCAATATCAATTACATCCATCAAATGGTAGCATCTGAATAATAAATAAAATTCCATGAACTCAGTATATAATCCTTTTGTTTCCAAAAGCTTTGCTCTTTTTTAGAAGATTTATGTCATTTTAAATGAATTTCTATACTACTTGCAAACGTTTTCTATTATATATATTAAGTTACCAAAAAAAGAACAAACAAAATATTTGCTTTTAGGAAAACGATTGTATTGATTAAATTTATATATTTTCAAATAAGTTAATTTATGGTTACATTGAATATGAAATGTTTCTCAATCTTTCAGTTTTTTTTTGTCTTTTCCCTATTATAAATACCCTTCAAATACAATTTATTTATTTATGGCTACAAGGGACTACGGCAACACATTTATATGAAAATTAATTTACTGTATTTCTAACAAAAACTTTTGGATCACATTTCTTCTTCCTTGAACCATATGCTTAATCATCACTTAATTCGGATGAATACATTTGATCTATTGCTTAGAGATATGGACTCGATGGTCAATTCTCATGGACGTGTAGATCGAATATATAACGCTTTATTATAATTTCGTTGCACAATAGTAATGAATTTTACTAATAGTGGAGACGAGTATTAGTTCATGTATGTTTGGTCTATTAAGAGTTTGAGTTTTAACTTGAATTCGTTTTTTACAACTTTTTAATATAGACTTCAAACTAATTTTGTGTTTGAGATTTTTTGTATGCTAAAACCTTTAGCGTATAAACATAGACAGTGTCTAAAATTCAACTAATACCAAAATACTCCATAATCAGATTAAATATTACCAAAAAGCATTCTGTAATTTTAAATCTTTTAGTTTTTTTTAATCGAATGAACCTAGATAATTACCTAAGTATTTAAAACATCAAAATATAACGATGATTGGTTTAAAAAAATTGAAGTATAATCGATAAATGATGCTAAATAAATGAATATTTATTTTATATATCAAATATAAAAATTTGTTGAATATTTTATTTCTAAAATATTGATTAATTTATCAGTTTTAAATCTTATCATTATTTTATAATTTTAAATTATAAAATAATTGATAAAATAAAAATATCAAACCAATTAGAGTTCGAGTTTGTTATGACTATATTTTTATGATTATAATAAAATTGGACCAAACCGATTTAATTTTGGTTATTGTTTATTGAACATGTATAATCTCTACTCATCAGATCCAAACCAAAGGTCCACGACAATAATGTAACTTCGACAATCCTATAGCAAGAGAGTAAGGGTATCATCGATGAGTTCTAAGCTAGGAAGATCCAATGAGTTCGCTTTTCTGATAGCATGTTGACCACAACTATAGGAGGAATCAAAAAGATTGATTTTTGTGTGGCGATTGGTGGTGTCTGTCAGGTTGCGAAATAAGATAAAGATGTAAGGACATTTGGGATTAGGAGAGATGTGAAAACGGTCAACATATCCGAAATGAACATGTGCCTTCATTATATGCAAATGTATCTCTTGTTCGAAGATAACCTTTGATTGCTACCAATATTGGTATATACGAGATCGTGGAACAAGGCAATAGATCTTCAAGACGTGTTCGCACGAGGACACATGATGAAGAGCACTGTAGAGGAGTTTCGAGACGTGCTCACATAATTGGGCATGAAAGGATGGCTAAAGACTCAACGAGGACACCCGAGAAAATTTAGAAAAGACTACAAGAGGTCCCTACAAGGAGTAGAGACCGAAAGGAGCAAGAAATAAGAGTATCATGCAATGTTCTGCTAGTGCAGATTTTTGCTCGGCTAGGGTACTCAGAGAGAGCAAGAAACACTTGATCTGAGCGTTTTGATTATTCCAACTCTTTTTTAATTTTTTATTTTTAGGGTTAAGACTTATGTGGCGTGCAACCGAGTAATCTTACCGCTCGACCAAACGATTTTTACCGAGTTTTTTTAAGTTAACTTATTTTATTCTGTTTTCCATTTTTTCTGGTCCCTGTAAATAGAGGACCCATTGTATGACATTTAAAATAAGTTATGATGATTTGAGATTTCATTTTCTTTTCTAATCCCATATATTTAGCTACCAAACTCTATGTGTGATTCTTAGTTGTTCACCGATTTATCAACATTAGATCACAAGTATTGGGCATCGTTGCGGCATTTGAGGCTCTATAGTCGGGTTGTAATCTTGACTTAGGACACCTTGTTTTCGGAAAGACAAATTCTAGGTTCTACTATCAGATTGTTAGTGAGTTTCATTCTAATTTTATCATCCTAATAATAGAACGCCGATCTAGGATCATATGAAATTTAATTATGCTCTTCCACAAGATAGAGCCTTAGAATCAAACAATTTTTCACCATGACCCTTCCTTCGTTTGTCCCTAGCTTGAAAAAGAATCACTCTATAACATGTATTTAGTTTTTATTTTCATGAATCATGCCCCGTAAATACATCATTTACCTGAAATTTCGAAGGGAGAAATTCCACCAAAACATTATTAGACTTGCATAATTGGTTAACCTAATTTTCATTCTTCTGCATGGAAGGAACACATATGAGTGATATTCAAACTGGATCCATTGCCCACAATAACTTCTTCAGCCCCTTAGTATGTATTATGCAAGGAGAGACTTTGAAGATCAGGTGAGATGTGATGGGAAGCACGACTATCAAGAAAGCCATGATACGAAGTCATAATGTTACATGATTGTGTGGCTGCATGGTTGAGCCGAAGGACGCCATGGTTAAGACGACGAATGCAACAGTTGTGGGGGAGTATATTCGATGGTCGTGATAAGGGGAAATTTTGGACACTTCTTCACACTATGTCCTTGGACTCCATATGCTTGACAACCACCATGATAGGCCTTGGGTGTGTGACCATCATGGCACGGCTGAAAGGCTCAAGTGTGAAGTTCTCCATGTGGCCCCAAAAAAGAGTTCTGATAGTTAGAATGTGATCGTGCATTTGTGTGCATAGCCAGTGCCTAGAGTGAAGGGATAAAGAGTGCAAGTGTTTGGAGCTTCGTTTCATGGTTGATGAGCTTCTTATGATTTTTATCAATAGAGAGCGGCTTATCTCAAGTATTGACTATTAAGGAAACTGCATTTTAGCATATCTCTCATATTAGGAAGCTCATGAAGAAAGGAAACATGCCTTATTCCAATCGTATTGTCTAAGGAAAGCTCCAGAACTTTCCCCTTGCAATAATTGTGAGATCTTCTGCAATCACGACAATTTACTCCCATCTTTCCTTTTTGTTTTGTACATTAATTAGTTTCCTTTCTATTCTTATTTCCATATTATAGTTTTCTTTGTATTATCTATATAATGCATCTCGTATAGTCATGTATAATACAAGAGAAGAATTCCTTCTCATCTCTTGGTTCAATTCTACTCTATTTTCAATCATTATCTCTTATTATTCTTCATTATATTCTTCTAGAAATCTATATGGTATCAGAGCTGAAGTGATTCAGCCGGTCTCAGTCTTCCGCAAATTTTTATTCAATCGTTTCGACGCCAGATTATTCTTCTCTGGCGGACAATCATGGAAGGATTAAATCAGAAGGTCATTCCCATTGTGCTCACCGGTGACAATTACACTGTCTGGTCCAGCCTCGCAAAAACTGCTATCAGTAGTCGAGGGTTCTGGAGTCATGTCGCTGGTATGCCGCTGACGAAGGAGAAGTCGAGTTCTGACGAAAAATCTGAAAAATGGTATCAAGAGGATCAAACCGTTCTCTCCATAATTCAGAGCTCTCTAGAGCAGTCAATTCTAATCTCATATCACAAAGCAGCTACAGCAAAGGATCTGTGGAACACACTTGAACGTGTGTATGGCAACCGCTCCAATCTCAGTCGAAACTTTGAGATCCAAAAGCAACTCAGATCTGTCCAGCAGGAGGAAACATCGCCAAAAACTTTGTTCGGTACTCTGCACGCATTGTGGACAGAATTAGACGAGCTTCGTCCAACAACGGTGGATCCACAAGAGATTGCGGCTCGAAAGGACCAAGACAGAGTCTTCACTCTCCTCTTTACACTCAATGGTTCTTACAACGACCTCATTCATCACATCCTTCGGTACGAGAAGCTTCCCCCATTGAAGATGTGTTCATGCAGATTCAAAAGGAGGAGGGCTCTCAACGACTGTTCAGAAACACCTCTGAACTTGCCCACTTCAGCAAGGACACCAGCGGTCTCGGAGGACCTAACAAGCCAAAAGGTGACAAGAAAACATATTTTTGTGATCATTGTCAGAGGAAGGGTCACTCCAAAGATCGTTGTTGGATTCTCCATCCCCATCTCCGAGCAAAAGGAAAGCACTCCTCAGCTTCTTTGGAGACGGCTCATCAAGCATCTCAGCCAACATATGTTACAATGGAAGCACTTGAGCAGATGTTCAACAAAGTCATTCAAATGACGGATCAATCAAAAATTGAGATTAAAGATCCCGGTAACATCGCTTCTTTTGCTAACATTAAACATCACATTATAGTTGATTCAGGTGCAAGCACACACATGATTAAAGATAAAGATCTCATTGCTAATATGAATATTTCGGCTGGAAGTGTGACTATAGCGGATGGTAATCACATACCCATCAAAGGCATAGGGAAGTTTAAGTTACTTGATAAACACTTTACTGCTCTCAATGTTCCTAATTTTGCCAATAATCTTTTATCCGTTCACAAACTCGCACGTGATCTCAATTGTCTCGTTTGCTTTGATTCTAACAAATTCTGGATGCAGGATATTGAAACAAAAAGTATCACCGGACAAGGAACCCTCAAGAATGGTCTTTACATTCTCGAAGAGCTCCATGGATCACCTTTACCTCTTTCGTCTAGTCATTCGGCTTTATCATCTATCTCTAATAAAATCGATGCATCGGTTTGGCATGCTAGACTAGGACATCCTCATGCTAAAGTTCTTCAAATTTATTTTCGAATTTGCTATATGATCATGAAAAGTGTGAGGCATGTATTCTAGGAAAGCATTGTAGAACCGTGTTTCCCATCTCGAATTCTATTTATAATAAAACCTTTGATCTAGTTCATTCCGATGTTTGGACTGCTCCGTGTGCTTCTCGGGATCAAAAGAAATATTTTTTGAGCTTCATCGATGAAAAATCAAAGTATACATGGCTTTATTTGCTCGATTCTAAGACGGCCGTATTTGATGCTTTTGTCAAATTTTTCAGACACATACAAACTCAATATGACGCAAGAATCAAGTGCCTACGCACCGATAACGGAGGAGAATACATAAACCATCAATTCCGCAAGTTTCTTGATGATGAAGGCATAGTTCATCAAACTTCGTGTCCTCACACTCCCCAACAAAATGGAGTCGCAGAACGCAAAAACCGCCATTTAATGGAAGTTTCCCGCAGAATAATGTTTGCGAAAAATGTTCCTAAACGTTTTTGGGGAGATGCAGTTCTAGCGGCTTGTCACATTATCAACCGCTTACCGACGAGAGTACTCCACGGCAAATCTCCTTATGAGGTACTAAATAGATCAAAACCTGACCTTAGCTATCTTAGAACGTTTGGATGCGTGTGTTACGTCTTTCATGCAGACAACCAACGTACCAAACTTGACCCTAAGAGCGTGAAGTGCATGCTTCTCGGGTACAACCCTACACAAAAAGGGTATAAATGTTTTCAGCCCGAATCTCGGC
>CM071868.1:22770959-22856133 GCA_036759665.1 Gynandropsis gynandra | reverse complement strand
TTGGCTTGATCGACTTACACAAGCCTTCCAAGAGGCCAAGTTCGACTGATCACACTTTCGAGCATGATTTGTGATAGTACTCTTTTTCCTTCACCAAGTTTTGTCCCACTGGGTTTTCTTGGTAAGGTTTTAACGAGGCTTCACTCATGTCTCTTGATCCGTGTCGAACTTGAGGGGGAATGTTAAGGAAACTGCATTTTAGCATATCTCTCATATTAGGAAGCTCATGAAGAAAGGAAACATGCCTTATTCCAATCGTATTGTCTAAGGAAAGCTCTAGAACTTTCCCCTTGCAATAATTGTGAGATCTTCTGCAATCACGACAATTTACTCCTATCTTTCCTTTTTCTTTTGTACATTAATTAGTTTCCTTTCTATTCTTATTTCCATATTATAGTTTTCTTTGTATTATCTATATAATGCATCTCGTATAGTCATTGTATAATACAAGAGAAGAATTCCTTCTCATCTATTGGTTCAATTCTACTCTACTTTCAATCATTATCTCTTATTATTCTTCATTATATTCTTCTAAAAATCTATATGGTATCAGAGCTGAAGTGATTCAGCCGTTCTCAGTCTTCCGCAAATTTTTATTCCTATCTCTTATTATTCTTCATTATATTCTTCATTATTTTCAATCATTATCTACTCCATATGCTTGAAAACCACCATGATAGGGCTTGGGTGCGTGACCATCATGGCACGGCTGAAAGGCTCAAGTGTGAAGTTCTCCATGTGGCCCCAAAAAAGAGTTTCTCTGGCGGACAATCATGGAAGGATTAAATCAAAAGGTCATTCCCATTTAGGGCTGGGCACGGGTCGGGTACCCGGATTTTTGAGGGTACCCGAACCCGAACCCGAACGATAAAGAGTGCAAGTGTTTGGAGCTTCGTTTCATGGTTGATGAGCTTCTTATGATTTTTATCAATAGAGAGCGGCTTATCTCAAGTATTGACAACTTCAAAATTCGATTAGAAATCAACGGAAAAGACCACAAAGGATTGATTGAGAAGATCCTCAAGATTAATAGGTTTTTTGAGACCAAGTTCATGTGTCTTCGTCGTGGTATATCGAATGTACTAAATAAAAGTTGATCGTGTTATTTTGAATGTTGCAAACAACGGGTTAAGGATCTTAACCAATCAACAGTGAGATGAGCGTTAGAGATAATTGAATATTTTTCAAGGAGACAAAGGAGTTAATGGAATTCTAGGAGTGTAGAGACTTGAAAGTTATGGCGGCATCAGAGCCAGATGAAGTCCTACCGGCAGATGCCATGCAATCGACGACGGTAGGAAGATGGTAGAAGAAGATGGCAAAGAAGAAGATAAGAGAGTAAAGAGATGACTTGATGGTGGCATATAAGAGAAAAATATGAAGAAGGAAATAGGTTTTGAGAATTTTAGTCTATATGTTCTAATACTATATAGATAAAAGGAATCGTTATGTTATTAGTGTAGAGAAACCGACAGGAAAAACCCGCAACGGAAACACAGAGTTTTTCTCGATTTTCCCTTAATGAGATCTGATTCAGAGATAGATCTGATTTTGGTTTCTTAAGACATACCTTGCTATAACGTAAAGCACGGATCTGTGAGTCACGAGCAGCAGCAAATTGCCCCTTCCACTGTCGGTATCAACATGGACGAGAAGATCTGGACAAGGTCAAAAACCCTAGTTGCTAGATTAGGGTTTCAGCCTTTAGGTTACTTTGGGTGAAGTGCCTTTAATATTTGTGTGTGTTTTTAGAACAGAGCTTAAACACTTTATTTATAGGGAAAACGATTTAATCCTAACTTAAAACCCTAATTAGGGTTTCACCCAATTAATCCAAATGGGTTGAATTAGACCCAATTAAATTGAATTCACAATTCAATTAGAATTTGCTCAAACAACTTGAATTATTCTCAATCCTATTCATAATAGGATTGGCCTATTTACATGTCTAACTCCATTCATCTTTGTGTGTGGTCCTATAGGTTCTCATTGCGTTGATCATAAATAATGGGCGGTGACTAGTAACACATCATTATTTCCTAAACAATGAGAATGTTTGTGACCCGACATTACTAATCTTGTGATTTATGTACATTAATCTCTTTGTCCTTGATGTCTAGATTGAACATGAGTCATGGAACGTATCATACTAATCTAATTCAATCTTTGAGCTCGTGACATCACTCTTGTTATATTGGAGGACAAATCCTTATCTCGATCAACCAACATCTTACTACATAAGCAAATTGCATAACCAATCATTGTCTTATTTGTCCACCCATTTACGAGTGACATTTGGTAGTGTGAAAGCATGCAATTGCTTATGTTAACATCTCTGGCGATCTCAAGTCATAGGATTACATATACCATAATCACTATGAGAATTGCTATGATACTCATATAATAATCCATGTAGCAATCTCATGGCGGATCAATCCAGCACATTGTTCTCTAACATGTACCTATGTGTTAAATTGATATTTGATATCAATTTACACATACTAGTCTTAATGCAACATTAATATCCGTATTCTCAAATATGCTCAACTATGGATGTTTTAAGACTGTTGAAAACGTCTATTTTGTTATAGTATTTTATTCTCTTTTTATAGTTAGTTTCATCATTCATTTGATTTTTACCAAGCATTAAAGCATCATTTAGTCCTCTTTTAGCGTTTCCTCGTGTTTTGCAGGGAATGGAGATACCGGGACACAAACACGAGCGAATGCCGCAAAACATGACCGTTTCACGCTAAAGGAGACGCAACCCACGCGGGGTGGAAACTTAGCCCGTGCGGGCTGTATGGACCAGCAATCTCAGCACGCCCCGAGCTCAAGTCAAGCCCGAGCGGATCACCTTTCCCACACAGCCCGCACGGGATGCGTACCTTAACTCGCGCGGGGCAAGACCACAATTCATTGCACTAGCAACTTCAGCCCGAGTCAGACTTCTCACCAGCCCGCACGGGCTCTCTCCTGCCAGCCAGCCCGCGCGGGGCACTCATCAGCCGGCACGGGTCGTGTTCGTCACATGCATAAACCAAAAAAGGAAATTTAGCAAAACAAGAAAAGGAACATGCTGGCTACTTAAACCAAATGGAAATATGGTTAGAGAAGAGAAAGATAAGCTACATGGATGGAAAATAAAGAGGAAACGTTGACAATTACACAAGAATGGAAAAAAAAAGATGGAAAAACTCGGAAAAAGGAAATCTGCAGTTGCTGTAAGAAAAAGGAAATTCATGCCACTAGAGAGGCAGAAAAGAGGACGGCCAAAGAGGAAAGGTTAGAGGAAAGGAAAGAGGAGAAAGAGGGCTAAAAGGGGAGAGCTTCAGCATCCCAATTGGTACAGAAAATTAGAGATCAAAAGAGAGCACACGTAGAGAGAAAAAGAGGGAGCAGAACGCGTACAAAGGCAAGGACGGGACGACGAAGCCGGAGCGCGGAAGAGCTGTTGAAGACGTCGGTAATAGAATAGAGAGGGATCTCATTCTTTAACCATGTTGAATATAGTTATCTTTGGTGTTTTGTTTTCTAAGTTCATGTTCGAGTAGGTTTATAGCCATGGGTTAGAAAGTTTTGCCGATATGTAATGAAGTTTTGTTCTTAATGCTTGGTTATAATATTTGTTCGTTTCGGATTGATTGGTTGTTCGTAATGCTTTTATTCTTGTTTTTAGCTTGAATGAATGATTATAAAAATCTAATTGCATTTGGAGATGAATTGGATTTTGGAACGTAGCCATGATATGAAGTCTCAATTGATTTATAACCTTGGTTGGTCGGTTGATTGAACTTAGGAATTAGGATAGAGATCTTAATGCATCAAGTAGGTGAGATTACACAATTTGGAGATTGTTAGTACGCATGCTAGATAGTGGGTTTAGGCATCGGGAGAGTCATTCTCTAGGAAAGAGCTTGAATTCCTCGAATACGTAAACCATGATCTTGTTAGAACTTCGTTGCATCATCGTGTATCTATCGAAACCTGTGGTGTTTAGTTCATTGAGCTTAATCCATTAGTTAGTTAGTTAATTTATGTTTATTCGCATTGCAATCACTTATTGATTTTACACGTCCTATTCATTAGTTTACTGGCTTTAGAGTTGCATCGATTCCTCGTGTTCGACCCTTGTACTATACGATCTGTATTCTTGCGAAAGCGTTAGTCTAGGTAAATTATTACTTAGGATTAACCACATCAATTTTTTGGCGCCGTTTCCGGGGAATTGATTACGGCTTTAGAGTTAGGATACTTTTGGATTAGGAAATAGTCCTTTTCGGGGTCTTATTTGTTTTTTTCATTTTTTTTCTTTTGTTTTCTTTCTTTTTTAGTCCAATTTTTTTTGTACCTCTCGGAGCTTAATCGAATTTTGTGTTCTTTATTTTGCGAGGTAACATGATGAGGTACATCCTTTGTATGCCGGTATAGCTGAATTAAAGCATCAACTTTCTGGAATTTATCATATGCTATCGAACTTACACTATCCGCATTACTCGGAGCAATCATGGGAACAAGAAGTTTGGGGGTATGAAGAAGTGAAGTACGGGAGTTCCAATCAGCCTTTCAGGAACACATACAGTCACGGATGGAGCAATCACCAAAACTTCCCGTATAGGAACTCCGACGCTGTGCTGAATGCAAAACATCTATTGGGAAATTTTCTGCCGCAAGCGATTTAATGAAACCAGAATCTTCAGCCATGGACGCAGTCCCAAACTCAGAAGTATCAGTCATATTCGCCTCAACAACAGCAAAACCAACGCGCAGCAGCCCCCAACTTCAACACCGTGTTCACTCGTCTCCTACAATTCCAAGAAAATCAAAACAACTTGTTGATGGGAGTGAAAGCGGAACACGAAAGCGCCAATAAGCAGATGGATGGCTTCCTTAGACAATTGGACACGCAAGTTACACAACTTGCACAAGGGGCATCACGACCACATGAGGTTCTATCGGGAAGTTCAGAAACAAATCCTCGTAAGCATGTCAACGAAATTTGCCTAAGGAATTGTATGACGGTGGATCAGCCTCTTCAGTGTCTGAAAGGGGTGAAGCACCTATCACAGTAGCGGAAACGGCTGTCAACAAGCTTAAGGAGAAGCTCGAGGAGGAAGAGGAGCCAAAGTCGTAAAACCAAATCCGAGGCCACCTCCATTGCCATTCCCACAACGCCAATGCATGAAAACTGTGGATCAGCCAACTCCCATGATATTTGAAAAAGGGGAAGAATCTAACACAACAGTGGATAAGGTTATGGACATTGATGAGCATAAGAAGAAACTCGAGGTTGAAGTAGAGTTCAACTTAATTGACACGCTTGAGCAGCCGTGTGTTATCGATTTCGTGTTCCCCGACGACGTCTTTGAGAATTTAGCCAATGAAGTTTCTGAGGAATTTGGGAATACGGATTCCCAAGATATGACTCTCATAGAACCTGGAGAAGGATTATATAAGATACCAAACGAGCTGCTTGACAACAAAAAGAAGAAGGAACCCCCCAACCGAGACCTCCTTACAACCCGAGCTAAATGCGATGCAAATTAGTACATCAACAACCCCGAGACGCCGAGAAGCTACACCAAAAGTCCAGCACACAATTGGAGCATTGACAAGGCACCCAAGGTACCACAAAGGCTCACACACCAAAACTTTCTGGAGACGCTGAAGGAAACAAGCGACGAACACATAACCGGATTCATGGAGTGCGTAACCGGACTTATGGACAGCTCGACCAGAACTTTTGGACAGCACGATCTGGCCCCCAACTTAGAGAAAATCATGACCAATTTTAGGGAAGACATGACTGATTGTGCAAGGACCTCAACTGATACGCGTGCTATACCCAATCGAGCACACTATGCACGCGAGACGCTACGCACACGACGTCGTCACGGACGTCCACCTAATGAGTAACGTTTTGGTCAGGCTCGTGACCTTCAACAAGTGCTTCTCGGGAGGCAACCCGAGTCCCATATCCTTTTATTTATTTCATTTTAGTTCTTTTTCTACTCTTATTTTTTTCACAAGCATGATCCTTACCAACAACCCCGATGTATCGTACTGTCTCATTCGGATTGTGTGACTTTTGTTATAGGTTTTCCACTTCGACATCATCCATAACATAAGGAAAGACGTGTAAGCCCAGCTGCATCAACTCAGAACAGCGAGCACACATCAGGTTCACACGTTCCTATCTGTCTTATTTTTCCCCGAGTTTTGCATGTTAATCCTTCTCTTAGGTTTTGAACATCGGGACGGTGTTCCGTTCAAGTATGAGGGGGTATTCTTCGAATTTCATGACTGTGATTAGGATTTAGATGTTGAGTTTTTCATTTATTTTTGCTTTTATGTTAAATTTGTTAGGACTAGACGGACGGATATCTAGTACGAAAAATTTCGAACTTTAATCACCTTTTTGCAACTTTGTCGAATCGGGAACAAAAGTCTAGGTTTGCTGAAACATACCTTTAGATATCGATTAGTTAGTGGTCGTGCATGAATCCATAGCCTATATTTGTATTCCTTGCATTCTTTGTTTTGTTTCAATCGTTATATTTCCACGCACTTACACTCCATTGTCAATAGACTAAGTTCTTTAACTTTTTCAGCACTACATTGACATCAGTGCATCAACATTGATTCTTCGGGTCTAAGTGGTGGGTCGAGGCAGTTTTTCTACGTCCTAAGGGTTAGAGTCAATGGGTATTCACAATAGCTAAAATAAAGAAAAAAGCAATGATGAAACCTCTTCACTCCGCTAAGGGTACAAGACCTTATGAGTGTGCCAATTGGCAACCTGGGTCTAAGTAGAAGGTTGTCCTCTCCAACTCCAACATCCTATAAACTAAGTGCGAATATACAAAAAAATGTGTGGAAACCGAAAAGAAGAAAAAGAGAATCGGAAAAAAAAGAAGAAGAAGAAAAAGAATAATTAGTGTCTTAAGAATGGCATCGAACTGTTTGTGCATTAGAATAGGTATGGAGATCGCTTGGATGTTGTCTAGGGGTTAGTGAAATGAACTCAAGATATGTGTAGGATTGCACGGTTAGTTCATTGAGTTTAATCCGTTAGTTAGTTAGTTAATTTATCTTTATTCGCATTCCAATCACTTATTGATTTTACACATGCTATTCATTAGTTTACTAGCTTTAGAGTTGTATCGATTCCTCGTGTTCGACCCTGGTACTATACGATCCGTATTCTTGCGGAAGCGTTAGACTAGGTAAATTATTACTCGAGATTAACCATATTAACTATCTTAATTATATTTCTAAGGATATTATTTCATCTATTTATATACGAAAACAGTAAATTAAATGAAATAATAGAATGTCATTTTATAGAAAATGTCATGATACATCGTCAATGGGTATTCACAATAGCTAAAATAAAGAAAAAAGCAATGATGAAACCTCTTCACTCCGCTAAGGGTACAAGACCTTATGAGTGTGCCAATTGGCAACCTGGGTCTAAGTAGAAGGTTGTCCTCTCCAACTCCAACATCCTATAAACTAAGTGCGAATATACAAAAAAATGTGTGGAAACCGAAAAGAAGAAAAAGAGAATCGGAAAAAAAAGAAGAAGAAGAAAAAGAATAATTAGTGTCTTAAGAATGGCATCGAACTGTTTGTGCATTAGAATAGGTATGGAGATCGCTTGGATGTTGTCTAGGGGTTAGTGTAATGAACTCAAGATATGTGTAGGATTGCACGGTTAGTTCATTGAGTTTAATCCGTTAGTTAGTTAGTTAATTTATCTTTATTCGCATTCCAATCACTTATTGATTTTACACATGCTATTCATTAGTTTACTAGCTTTAGAGTTGTATCGATTCCTCGTGTTCGACCCTGGTACTATACGATCCGTATTCTTGCGGAAGCGTTAGACTAGGTAAATTATTACTCGAGATTAACCATATTAACTATCTTAATTATATTTCTAAGGATATTATTTCATCTATTTATATACGAAAACAGTAAATTAAATGAAATAATAGAATGTCATTTTATAGAAAATGTCATGATACATCTGAAATACTCAATAAGCATCATCCAAATGAGTGATCTCTAGAGCATATTCCAAGAATCTCCCACTTGCGCTAAGAGAAATCAGACCAACAGGGTATATCTCTAATACTAATGATCTACTATGACGATCATGCCTATGTTGTATCAGAGGCTTCATTAAAGGGTCCGCGACATTGTCATCTGTCGGTACCCTGCATATCTTAATGTCTCCTCTCTTTAAGATTTCTCGAATGAGATTGAAGCGTCTAAGTATATGTTTGGATCTTAGGTGTGATCTAGGTTCCTTAGCCTGTGCTATAGCATCGTTGTTGCCACAATAGATCACAATAGGATCTTCTATGCTAGAAACCACCCCAAGTTCAGATATAAACTTCTTGATCCAAACCGCATCTTTAGTTGTTTCTAATGCAACTAAGTACTCGGCCTCTATAGTAGAATCAGCAATTGTAGCTTATTTAGAATATTTCCAGCTCACAGCACCACGATTCAGGCAAAACACAAAACCACATTGCAATCTGTAATCATCTTTGTCGGTTTCAAAGCTAGCATTAGTGTAACACGTTACAATGAGCTCTTCTTCACTCCAAATACAAAGAATGCATTCTTAGTACTTCTCAAGTACTTAAGAATATTCATTACAGCAATCCAATGACTTTCACCGAGATCACTTTGATGCCTAGTCATACTTAAGGCATATGATATATCAGGATGTGTACATATCATGGTGTACATGATAGATCCAATAGCAGATGCATATAGAATCTTACTCATGTGTTCTCTCTCTTCTTTTGTCGTAGGACATTGTTATCTAGAGAGAAACTTGCCACTTACCATAGGCAAAGTTCTTTTCTTACAATCTTGCAAGCTAAAACGTTTTAGCACTTTATCTATGTATGTATTTTAATTTAGGCCAATCAGCTTCATTGATCTATCTCTATAGATCTTTATACCCAGTATATAGATAGCTTCACCTAAGTCCTTCATAGAAAAAAAATTTCCTAACCAAGTTTTTATAGACTGCAAGGTAGGGATATCATTTTCTATGAGTAATATGTCATCTACATATAACACAAGAAAAACTATGGTACTCCCACTAACATTCTTGTAGAAACAAGGTTGATCTTTGTTTTTTATGAAACCAAACCCTTTGATTGCTTCATCAAAACGAAGATTCCAATTCTGAGAAGCTTGTTTCAATTCATAAATGGATCGTTGTAGCTTGTAGATCTTTTCAGCATTTTCTAGATCGACAAAACCTTCAGGTAGTGTCATGTACATATCCTCAAGAAGCGTTCCATTAAGGAAAGCTGTTTTGACATCCATTTGCCAGATTTCATAATCATGGTATGCAGCTATCGCAAGCAAAATCCTTAGGGATTTGATCATCGCAATTGGTGAAAAAGTTTCTTCATAGTTTATACCATGAATTTGTTTAAAACCTTTTGCTACCTGATGTACGAACTATCAAGCAATAAAATACCTAATATCCATTTACCGTAAGAGTACGAATCGGTGTAATATAAGGGTCGAACTCTAGGGCCTAATGAAACCTAAGCTGAGAATACGACTAAACTAAGACGAATTGAATTGATGGTGATGTGAGACAAATTTCTAAAACACTAAAATGAATTATGACAGAGATGGAGAGATGTGAAAAACTTGATAATTAAGAACACTATGTGTTTCGGGTTACCGAGATTTGCAAGGATGCAACGAACAAAGGATCATGAAAATATCGAATTATCTTGGTAACGAGGAATTCTTTCTCATAAATAGGGAATGGTTCTCTCGACACCTAAACCCTCTAACCATAACAACGTTCAATCCTACCTCCTGACAGTGATTAACTCGTGATTATAGTAGCATTAAGCGTACAATTCTAATTCCTCAGTCGATTAACTGACCGACCAGATTCTCATTAATCAAACTTAATCAACAATCAACGATTCCGGGTTCATAATCTGACCTCCCGGTTAAACACGAATTCCTAAGTTACTGAGCGGCCAGCACAAGCATAAAACATTTACGATGTTGATTGTAAAACCGAAATACAAAAAAAAACTTCGAAAAGGTCTATACATGAACGCATAATTACAAGCATCCCTTACAAATCCGGCATCCCTAACCCATAGCTGGAAGCTTACTCACTCATGTTTTCTACTTTAAAACAAGAGAAATTAACCCTAGACATGATAGAGTAAGAAATACGATTCCTCGGTCTTCCCTATCTCGTTACCGAAGTTCGGATTGTTGTTTCTCTCCTTCTCCAGCTTCTCTAGAGTTTCTCCTTGTCTTTTTCGGTCTCTTTTCTAGTCTGAGTGGTTGTCTCAACTCATCGGCGGCTTCCCCTTCTTTCTATTTTTCGTTCTAAACCTAAAACAGTTAGGTCCTAAAAAGGGGACCCACGCGGGTGAGGTGCTCAATCCGCACGCTCATCATGTATCAATCAGCCCGAGCGGGCTCCTTGTTAAACCGGATCGTGCAAAAATTTCTAGGATTGCAGCCCCGCACGGGCTAAGATATATACCCCGCGCGGGTTCTTCATGTTACATCCTATCCGAGTGTGTTTGTTGAGAGCTCGAGTCGTGCAAGAATTTCTAGAAACACAGCCCGAACGGGCTAATGTATACACCCCACGTGGGTCATGTAGTCTCATGGGGCACGCGCGGGTTGATGGTTAGCACGGGTCGGGCTCAAACTTCTGCCGGATGAAGTCCGAGCGGGGGCCTCTTCCAAGCTCGTGCAGGCTGAGTTAACTTCGTGTTTTTCTCCTCTTGCTCGATGCTCGGGTGTTCCATTTGGTTCCGTGGGTTGAATTTTCTCTAAGTGGTTTGTAGCCTCCAGTATGTGCAGTTGAATCCAGGAATTGACATTCTAAAGCTCGTTTAGGTCTTGTCGCCTTAAAACCTAAAAATCAACAAAAAGGAGTACATAGAGAACGTTTGTGTCGGTTTTGTAACTCATGCCATGCAATCTGTGCAGAAATGATCTACTTGGCCTAAAACTAACACACATCATATGTTAGCGAAATCCCCTAGACCTGAACCTTTGTTTGACCTCAAACAAAACCAAGGCTAAACACAAGAAGAACTCAACAACCACCGGATACTAGCACAAATTTTTCGAAAAGTCATTCATCATGCACAACAACGCGTCACACGAACATAGACTTAGGTGAACCTAGTTCAAACTTCTATCAACCGAAAGCCGCGAGCCATGCAATCCAACAAATCACCAAAGTTCATTTCACTACCCCCTAGACAACATCCAAGCGATCTCCATACCAAATTAGTCATGCATGCTTGAGAGACTATTCCTAAAGATATTTTTCATCTTCTTTTTTCCTTTTTTTTCGCGCACGGCTTCTAGGACATCGATGTCAAAGAGGGTGACATTCTACTTAGACCCAGGTTGCCAAATTGGCACACTCATAAGGTCTTTTAACTTTAGTAGAGTGAAGATTATCTTAAACCCTTAGGACGTAGAAAAGTGCCTCGACCCACCACTTAGACCCGAACCATCGAAACCGATGCACTCATGTCAATATAAGACAGATATAGTTAGAAGTTTATTTTATTGATTGACAGAGGAGTATAAGCGCGTGGATTCATAAAAATATAAAATCTAAAAGGTGTCTCACTTAGCAAAGAGAATGATATACACAGAGATATAGACACTTGGGACTGAAACCTAGGGGACGAAATACAACTATGAGCCAATGATTCATGCATATCTACTTGACTAGTCGGTATCTATAACTCCTTTTTAGGAAACCTAGGCTTTTGTTCCCGATTCGACGAAGTTGTACAAACATGGCTAAAGTCCGTTGTATTATACTAGGTAACCCTGTAGAAATCCTAAGAATTAAGAAAAAGAAGAAATAAACAGCTAATCCTAATCGCAATCATATCACTCAAAGATTGCCCCTCCAGACTTGAACGGAACACAGTCCTAGTATTCAAAATCTATGAGAGGAACTCGTGTGCCAAAACTCGAGAGAAATAAGGAAATTGAGAACGGATACACCTGGTGTATTTTGCTTTCTCGAGTTGGTGATACAGCTAGATGTTATACACGTCTACTCTATTGTAGGTATTATCGTTGAAGAGCCTGTGATAAGGGTCATGTAGCCCAGAATAGAAAAAAAATTAATACATCATAATAACTGATAGAGTGTACATAAATGCGAAAAAGGACAAGAGTTAAGTTCCATAAAGCAAACAAATAAAAAAATTAGAAGAAAATAAAAAGGACAGAAAGATAGACTAGTCATCTTCCTCTCAACCGGAGGTGGCCTGAGGGTCTGTTGTCTGTGAGGAGGTCCCTTGCCCAGGTGGATAATAGAACGGCTGAAGCTCGTATGGGAGGTGTGGATGGTAGGGAATTCCCCCGTGTGATAGTCCTGAGGGATTGGGACATACGGCTCTGAGAAATGTTGTATGCTCAGTTGCTGCAATAACGGAACGGACTCCGCGATGTAGTATGTGTGCTGAATGGTTGCTCGTGGAACTGCTGCTGCTCAACATACCTCGCTCCCTTGAGGTCTCATTGTTGATCCGCCGTGAAGGGTTGGTATCGGTTCTCTTCCGAGATATACCTGAGAACATCTGAAGCACATTCCATAGAAGGGAAGATAGAATGATGTTTATGGTATTCAGGTCGGGCACGCGGTTGATGAGGAGTGTGCCGGCTGCGCTTTCGGGAGATCCCGAGTCCTGGTGCAGCTACTGAAGCTGAGTCTACCTCGTACGGTCGTGGACCAATGTGGCCTATGGTTGGATTGATCATGAATAGCATGCCCTCCTTGTCAAGCTCGGGCATCTGAATCCGGTCAAGGTCGACCACCAAGGTTCGACCATGCTCATCCCGGTAGTTCAAGATGATCCTCCTTGGATTGTTGGATATGGCCTGTCGGTGTCTGAGGTTCTAGAGGTTGAGCTCAGGCACCTCATCGATCTTATCTTCTGTCAGAATAACAAGGTTGATCTCGAGCCTCCGAGTTATCATCGTGACCACTCCACCACAATGGATCTTCGAGTCCTTGCTGCCCTTGTCAGTAGCGATGTCTAAAAAATGATGCATGATCATGGAGGCCAAGTCGCTATCGCCCATCTTCAGGTACCCCAGCTTTGACTCCACTCTGTGCTTCTTTGCCAAAGATGGAGGAGACTAGGAAATAGTGGAAGTACCTGAGGGCGGGATGGCGTATGTGGTTGGACTTGGACTTCGTACTACAATAGTTCCTATATGCCATCTGGTTCCAAAGCTCTGTTTGTTGCTGCTCATCAAATCTCGGAAGTTTCACGTTCGCACTAAATGGGACGTCTAGCACAAAACCAGACTATGACACACGGAGGCGATAGTTCTGTCCCAGCATTACAATACTCCATAAACACCTTGTCCGGGTCCCCTAACACGGGGAAGAAGGCGTTGTAGAATGCCAGAAATTCTGCAGTGAGGTTGCGATAGGTGGTACTCCCTTGTCGTCCGCAATCCCTTCCATTCCATTGTGTGAAACATATTGTTGATTTGCTCTTTGATGTGAAGAGCATGCATAGCTTCCATGGATAAGAAGCGAGACGGTTGGATACGCCGCAGCAGCTCATTGAATTTTGATTTGTGGCCAGGCAGAAAGGTCGTTGTCCGGTAGTTGTATTGCCGGTGGGACGTGGTGATGGGTGTATACGGAGTTAGCTCTGTGATGGTGTCTGGCTATGCGGGCCATCCCTCCTCCGGATCATAGTGAACTCGTCTTTTCTTTGAGCTCATGAAAAATTCAGGAGCCATCTGCAAAACAGTCAAAGAGATACAAACGGTTAAGCTAAGTGGTAGCATCAACCCGCGCGGGCTCAGCAGGTAACCCTCACAAGGGCATGTTCTAGAAAATTTTCCCCGACTCGAGGTCACTCAGGGCTCGCGCGGGGGCTGTGTTACAAAACAAGGTACACGCGCGAGTTCTAACCCTAGTCCTCACGGGTTGGTCACGAAGTCGTGACTTACGATTCTAATTCGAGCCACAATCCATAAAAATTAACCCAAATTCTTCCAAGCAGGCCTTAATCTAGTCCAAATTGGTCAAAAGCATAAAGTAGTTCTCGAAAATACCTAGATTAATCGAAGAAGTCGAAGGATTAGAGAGAGTTTTGAGAGAGAATAGGGTGTGAGAGATTTCGAGTTTCCGGTCGAGGGGTTCGTCGGTGAAGGGGTCGGGGGGAAGCAACGTCGGTGACGGTAGTTTGACGAGTGTTGGTCGGCGGTGAAAGGGTTAAGGGGTTAATGCATACTCGGGGGATTTAAATTGTGAGGGTTAAAGTGGCTCGGGTTACTCGAAATATATTCTTACCTCTGTAGATGACTCTAGCCCGCGCGGGTCGTGTGACCTAGCCTGCGCGGGTAGAGTATGGCATGTGTAGGGTCTCCTGCTGAGCCCGTGCGGGCTGTGCTGCATTCAGAAAAATATTCACAAGGAAAAAAAAGCATCACATAATTATGAAAACCACTAAAATCCTTGAAAAATGTACATGTCCTAAAAAGAGTACGAGAGCAGAAATTACAAGGAAAAGAGATACAAAGGAAAAAACAAGATTCAAAGCTCGGGTTGCCTCTCGAGAAGCGCTTGTTTACGGTCTTTAGCTTGACCTTTACGCTTTAAGCGTGTGTGGGATCGGAAAGAGGGAGTATGTTTGTTTCATCCTCTACGCGATCAGCATAGTATGGCTTCAATCTCTGCGTGTTTGCCATGAATGATCCACCATTTCCCTTGTCCAATTCTACGGCTCCATGTGGTGAGACACCTTTTATAGTGAAGGGCCCCGACCATCGCGATTTGAGTTTCCCTGGAAACAATCTCAAGCGGGAATTAAAGAGAAGTACCTGATACCTATTTTGAATGAGCGTGGGAGGATGTGCTTGTCATGCCATTTCTTTGTGCGCTCTGTATAGATCTTTGCATTCTCATAGGCGTCATTGCGGATCTCCTCTAGATGGTGAAGCTGGATAACACACTTCTCCTTGGCTATCTTTAGGTCGTAGTTCAGCGTCTTTACAGCCCAATATGCCTTGCGATCTAGCTCAATCGGAAGGTGACATGCTTTCCCATAGACCAGCTGAAACGGTGTCATGCCTATCGGGGTCCTGAAAGTTGTTCTGAAGGCCCAAACTGCATCGTCTAGCTTTAATGCCCAGTCTCGTCAAGATTTTGAGACTGTTTTCTCAAGGATCGGCTTGATTTTTTGGTTGGAGACCTCCATTTGGCCACTTGTCTGCGGGTGATACGGTATGGCGATCTTGTGCCTCACTCCATACTTCTTCAGTAGTGTTTCAATCAACCGATTGATGAAATGCTTTCCCCAATCACTGATCACGACTCTTGGGATGCCAAATCTAGGGAAGATGATGCATTTGAAGAGATTGATCACTGCCTCTGAGTCATTGGTCGGACATGCTTGCATTTCCACCCGTTTTGTCACATAATCTACAGCAATCAAGATATATAGATTTCCGCAAGAGGAGGGAAATGGTCCCATGAAGTCAATGCCCCAAACGTCAAAATGGCTCGACTTCCAAGATTATGCCTTCTAGAGATGTTTCATATCCTTTGACATGTGTCACAAGTTGAGACATACCTTTGAGTGTCCTTGAAGAGCGTAGGCCAATAGAATCTTGCTTGGAGAACTCTTGCTGCTGTTTTAGAGGCGGCAAAATGCCCTGCATAGTCAAAAGAATGATAGTGAAAAAGTACATCAGCTACCTCTTCTTTCGGTATACAATGCCGAGATAAACCGTCATTCCCTCGATTGATTACATAAGGCTCCTCCCAAAAGTAGGCCTTGAAATCACGTAGGAACTTCTTCCTAGCATTGTAGCTTAGGTCTTGTGGTAGAACCTCACAAATGAGGTAGTTCACGAAATCTGCGTACCACGGTCATGACAACATCATCTCTGAGAGAGTATTCGATAAGGACACCATCTGAAATCTCAAGGCGGGACAAGTGGTCAACAATACTATTTTATATCCCTTTCCTATCTCGTATGTCCAATTCGAATTCTTGAAGGACTAAGATCAATCGTATTAGCCTTGGTTTTGCGTCCTTCTTGGTGAACACATATTTCAGTGCAGCATGGTCGGAGTAAACAATTACCTTGGATCCGACAAGGTAAGAGCAAAACTTCTCGAAAGCAAAAGGTGGAGTAATTTCATTGACCATCATCTAAGGTCCGGCTGGCATAATAAATAGCATTCATCACCTTGTCTCTTTGTTGTCCCAATATTGCCCCCACTGCGTAGTCATTAGTATCGCACATGAGCTCAAAAGGGAGCTTCCAGTCCCAGGGCTGAATGATGGGAGGTGAAATCAGTGCTTTCTTGAGTTTCTCAAAGGAAATATGGCAGTTTTGATTGAACTCGAACACAACATCCTTGTTCAAGAGGTCGGTGAGCGGTTTGGTGATCTTGGAGAAGTCTTTAATGAACCTTCAATAAAACCCCGCATGTCCAAGGAAACTACGGATTGCTTTGACATTCCTAGGAGGGGTAGCTTCTCAATCTTATCCCTGTCGATCTCGATCCTCTTTTCTGAAATCCTGTGGCCTAAAACAATTCCTTCCCTGACCATAAAGTGACATTTCTCCCAACTGAGCACGAGATTCGCTTGTAAGCACGTGTCTAACACTCTACAGAGATTGGTTAGACACAAATCAAAGGAGGAGCCATGGACTGAAAATTCATCCATGAACAACTCCATAATATCGCCATTAACATCAGAAAAGATAGAAATCATGCATCTTTGAAACGTAGCGGGTGCATTACATAAACCGAATGGCATCCGGCGATAGGCGAATGTCCCGAATGGACAAGTTAATGTCGTCTTTTCTTGGTCATTTGGGTGGATTGGGATATGGAAGAATCCTGAATAGCCATCAAGAAAACAAAAATAGGAATGAAGTGCTAACCTTTCAAGCATTTGGTCGATAAAGGGCAATGGTAAGTGGTCCTTCCTGGTGTTCGTGTTGAGTTTGCAGTAATCTATGCACATGCCCCATCCCATTACCATCCGTGTAGGAATAAGCTCATTGTTCTGGTTTGGGACGACGGTGATGCCTCCTTTCTTTGGTACCACTTGTACCGGACTAACTCAAGCGTTGCTGGAGATAGGGTATATGATACCAGCATCTAGAAGCTTCAGTACTTCTTTCTTAACTAGCTCCATCATGTTGGGATTGAATCGGCGTTGATATTCTATGGATGACTTTGACTTATCTTCCAAGTGGATGCGGTGCATGCAAAGCTCGAGGCCGATACCCTTGATGTCCTCTAGTGTATAATCGATGGTGACTCGGTATCACTTGAGTGCACCGAGCAGTTTTGTGGCCTATCAAGTGCGTCATTGATAATCACAGGGTTGTAGATTTGAGACCAAGGAACTCATACCTAAGCCCCTGCAGAAGGGGTTTGAGATCGACCTTGGGTGCTTTCTCAGTGCTCCAGTCGGGATCCGTACATAAGTGGGTAATCGAGGCTATAGGAAATGAGGTGCAAGGCTGAACTAATGTGGCCCGCTCAGGCTGTACACCGTGCCTCCGCGGGTCTTCTACTCCCGAAGATGTTGCTCGTGTCGGGGTTCCAGCTAACCCGCTCGGATTCGTGCTCATGAGATCTGCCCAAGCGGGCTCATCATCCACCCCGCACGGGCTTTAAAACGCATAATTTACCCCCGAGACACTCTCCCGAGGCGGGGCGTGATCTACCATGTGGTTTAATTCGATGCAAAGCGAAGAACCTTACCAGGGCTTGACATGCCGCGATTCCTCTTGAAAGAGAGGGGTGCCGATAGTATCATAAATCGAGTCGATGTAGAGGAAATGAATGCATTTACATACTATTTTAATTCATTTTTTTTCATTTTTTAAGTAAAAAAAAAAGCTAAAAACAAAATCCTGATTATGTTGCATCCCCTGTTTACTGGATTTTACGGAGCTCATTCATGCACAACATCGTCGGGTTAACTAAATCTTCAGTTCTATTCATTGTTTTGTATAGAATAAATTGAAGCAAAATAGCTATTAAACGAGAACTTTGGTTTACTAGAGACATCGACACCGGTCAGGCGGAACCATTGTTGCCTGATGGGAACTTCCCCCATATTGCTATCAATGTCTTCATGTCGCACGACCTCTTAACATTACACCACTGAATCCCCAATCCTTTGCTTACGTTTTCTCGAAGCTTCTTGTTCATATCTCTCATCAAAAAGGGCTATTCGATAATGTCTATCTAGCAGGCTTCCAGCTAACCCAAGCGAGCATTCAAATATTTGTCCTACATTCATTCGTGAGGGTACTCCTAATGGGTTGAAGACCTCAGTATTCCATCGCCCTGGCAGGAAAATAACCAATTAAATAAAGCGTCGGGTACTTTGGAAAAAGATATAATAACGCTTTCCAAGCTCGCGTGGGTTCTTGTGTATTAGTTCAGCCCGCCGGGCTCTTTGGTTGACACGCGCGGGTCAGTGCTAGATTCAAGTGTGATCAACTCCTCCATGAGTTGTATGCATTCCTCCACGTCTCGGGGTGACTGAAATAGGCTCCCATTGCATGCTGATAGTGCTATCTCCACGGGATGGATGGCTCGATGCTCATGTTTAACTTCCTCAACTGGTCCATCCATCGTGTCAATGTGCATCACTGGTTCAGTTATGTAAGGCTTCTTGAGCGTTTCGTCGAGCTTGAACTCAATGGAGTCATCTCCGAACTTCATGACCAGTCTGCCCTCGGCATAATATATAATCATGTTCGCCATGTTGAGGAATGGTCTTCCTAAAATGATGGGAATCTTTGGGTTTATCTCCATATCCGGTACTACAAAGTCCGCGGGGAACTAAAATTTTCCCACTTGTACTGCGACATTCCTCAAGATGCCTTCGGGCTTTCGTACGGACTGCTCGGCTAAGGTGATTAGCATACGTGTGGGCTGTAGATCTCCTACTCGATTGAGTTTCTCAACAAGTGACAATGGTAGAAAACTCACACTCGCTCCGATGTCGATTAGTGCATGTTCAGTCTCATATTTGTAGATCTTACAAGGGATGAAAAAATTACTTGGATCGGGCATCTTCTTGGCCATGGTAGGTGGTTGCATGAGCGAGTTAGTGACCATCACTACCTCATTGTATATGGTCCTCTTCCTTGTTATTATGCCATTGAGGAACTTGGCGTAAGATGGCATCTTCATGAGCGCGTCGAAGAATGGGATGGTGACTTGCAGCTTCCTTAGAAGTTCCACGAATTTGGCGAATTGAACATCGTCATTCTGCTTTCTTTTGCGTTGCGGGAAGGGTAGGTGTGGTGCCCTCAGGGTAGGTGGCACGTAGGTCAGCTCCTTCTCCTCTTCCTCATCGGTCTTCTCATCTTCCATGCCTTGAGTAATGGTTTGTTCATTTGTATAGCTCAGAGGCTATCCTCTCATGGCTATGGAAGGCATGGGTTGCTCCACCATATTACCACTCCTCAGATGGATGGCGTTGATCTGCTCCCGGGGGTTTGTCTCAGGTTTCCCGAGGAGCTGTCCGGGCTGTCGGCTAGACCCTTGGACTAGTTGTGCCACTTGTGTTTCTAGGTGCTTCAAGTGTGTTTGGAAGCTCTCCATCTGCTTCCTTTGGTCATCTTGCTCAGCCTTTATCTCTCCGAACGCGTAGTTATGATTCTTTTTTTCTTGCAACAACAATTGCAGCATTGAAAGAACTTTGGAATCACCTGAGGGTTGTGTGCATTGCTAATAGCCTTGGGTCTGGTCACTCTATCTCGGCTGGAAACCTTGGTTTTGGTTCTTGTCATCATTTGCGGTTAAAAATCCTGCGGGTTTGCCACGTTACTTATATTGTCATAGGAGAGGTTGGGATGGCTCTTGATGTAGTTATGTTGGTAGGGCTCATTGTTGACATAGTTGACTTCCTCGATCCCCTGACCGATGGATACATCTTTTTGCTTGACATGGAGGCCTGCCATCATCCTGTATATCTCTCCAACTTGTTGCTTTATGTCTGTTAAATCCGGGTTGGCAATACCTAACTCATTTATCTCAGCTTTGTATGAGAAACCACAGTTGTAATCTCTGACCATCTTGCCTCCTTTCCTTGCCATGTTCTCGATCAGATTCTCAAGTTGTTGGAAAGTGAGGTTGCTAAGGGAACCACCACCCGCTACTACAATCATGAAGTGTGTTTTCTCTTGAGACCTTGCATGAAGCTGGTGATGAGGTACCTCTTGCCATTCCATGATGCGGACAAATGCGTTGATATTTCTTTAAGCGCTCCCATGCATCATGTAAACTCTCACCTCTTTCTTACAGGAACGAGTTGATTCGGCTCTTGGCGAGCAGCTTCCTATGGTCTAGAAAGAACTGCTGCATGAATCGCTGCTCTAACTCGTCCCATGAAGTAATGGACGCAGTAGGCAAGTTGAACAACCAATTTTGTGCTTCATCCTTGAGTGAGAATGGGAATGCGGATAGGTATAGATCTTCCCGTGTGACTCATGTACCAACTCTAGTAGTGATGCAGAGCATCTTGAAGTCAGTGAGGTGTGCATTTGGATCCTCATTCTCCATTCCTCTGAAAGCAGAATTGTTGAGCATCTGGATGAAAGCCGGTTGCAGCTCAACTTGGTTTTCTATCGCACGATCCATGCATGAAAGCAGTTGGGTGTGCTTTGGAGCACTATAAGCTCCGTAGGTTTCTTCAACGGTGTCCATTTTGGGTTTTATGGTGTTGTTTTCTCCCCTGCTTGTGCTGGGGCTATTACTGTCAGTTCCTTCCTCTTCGGAACCGTGTGTTTCTGGTATGCTCTCTTTATCTACTTCGGATTCAGAATCTGCAGGTCTAATTCTCCTCTTTTTGCGCAATTTCCGTATTGTTTTTTCAACCTCGGGATCGTATATGAGTAGCTTTTGTGTGGAGCTTCTCATGCAATGGTATCTGCACAACAATAAACGAGAAACCAAAATGCGAATCTGATGTAGATAGAAAAGACTCGATCGAGGGAAAAGAAAAATGCAGAAAAATGACTAAGACTCCGAAAAGGACTAAATCTTAATCTAGCAAATTCTAATCTAGATTTTAATTAATCTCCGGCAACGTTACCAAAAACTTGATGTGCGAACTACAACTTACCACAAGAGTACAGATCGGTGTAATACAAGGGTCGAACTCTAGGGACTAATGCAATCTAAGCTAAGAATACGACTAAACTAAGACAGATTAAATTGATGGTGATGTGAGAAAAATTTCTAAAACACTAAAATGAATTATGACAGCGATGGGGAGACGTGAAATTTGATAAATAAGAACACTATGGGTTTCGGGTTACCGAGATTTGCAAAGATGCAATGAACAAAGGATCATAATCCTATCGAATTATCTTGGTAATGGGGAATTCATGCTCATATATAGGGAATGGTTCTCTCGACACCTAAATCCCTAACAACAACAACGTGCAATCCTACCTCCGGACAGCGATTAACTCGTGATTACGGTAGCATTAAACGTGCAACGCTAATTCCTAAGTTGATTAACCGATCGGTCAGATTCTCATTAATCGAACTTAATCAACAATCATCGATTCCGGGTTCATAATCTAACCTCTCAGCTAAACACGAATTCCTAAGTTACTGAACGACCAGCACAAGTATAAAACGTTTACGATGTTGATTATAAAACCAAAATACAATAAAACTTCGAAAGGTCTAAGCATTAACGCATAATTACAAGCATCCCTTATAAATCCGGCATCCCTAACTCATAGCTGGAAGCTTAATCACTCATGGTTTCTACTGTAAAACAAGAGAAATTAACCCTAGACATGATAGAGAGTAAGAAATACGATTCCTCGGTCTTTCCTATCTCGTTAACGAATTCGGATTGTTGTTTCTCTCCTCCTACAGTATCTCCTGAGTTTCTCCTTGTGTTTTCCGGTCTCTTTTCTGGTCTGAGTGGCTCTCTCGACTCATCGGTGGCTTCCCCTTCTTTCTATTTTTCGTTCT
The DNA here is from genome assembly GCA_036759665.1 of Gynandropsis gynandra. Taxonomy (NCBI): domain Eukaryota; kingdom Viridiplantae; phylum Streptophyta; class Magnoliopsida; order Brassicales; family Cleomaceae; genus Gynandropsis; species Gynandropsis gynandra. The sequence continues at coordinate 22,834,067 of CM071868.1, read as the reverse complement.
AAACCTAAAACAGTTAGGTCCTAAAAAGAGGACCCGTGCAAGTGAGGTGCTCAATCCGCGTGGGCTCATTATGTATCAATCAGCCCGAGCGGGCTCTTTGTCAACCCGGATCGTGAAAAAATTTCAGGGATATCAGCCTCGCACGGGCTAAGATATACACCCCGTGCGGGCTCTTCATGTTACATCCTATCCGAGCGTGTTTGTTGAGAGCCGAGTCATGCAAGAATTTCTGGAAACGCAGCCCATGCGGGCTAATGTATACACCTTGCACGGGTCATGTAGTCTCATGGGGTCGTGCAGGTTGATGGTTAGAACGGGTCGGGCTCAAACTTCGGTCAGATGCAGCCCGAGCGGGGGCCTCTTCCAAGCCCACGCGGGCTGAGTTAACTTCGTGTTTTTGCTCCTCTTACTCAATGCTCGGGTGTTCCATTTGGTTCCGTGGCCTGAATTTGCTTCGAGTGGTTTGTAGCATCCAGTATGTGCAGTTGAATCCAGGAATTAACATTCTAAAGCTCGTTTAGGCCTTGTCGCCTAAAACCTGAAAATAAAAAAAAAGAGTACATATAGAACGTTCGTGTCGGTTTTGTAACTCGTGCTATGCAAACTGTGCATAAATGATCTAAATGTTTGGCCTAAAACTATTACACATTACGTGTTATCACTACCAAACGCCCTTTATAGGTATGAACATTACCATCCATGTCCGCTTTCTTCTTGAAAATCCATTTACAACCTATGGGTCTCACTCCTTCGGGTAGATTAACCAAACTCCATACTTGGTTTGTATACATGGAGTCCATTTCGGATTTCATGGCCTCAAGCCATTTCTCATAATTTGGGCTCGTTATGGACCCTTGGCAGTTCGTAGGCTCATCATCTTCCATGAGAATTACATCACCATTTTGAGTCACCATAAATCCATATCTCTGTGGCGAACGATATGATCTTATAGACCTACGCACAATTTGTGTCTCATGAGTAGGTTCCACATCAGTTTGTGGTTCCGATTCCTCAACTAATTGTGGTTCCAATTCCACAAATACTAGTGGTGTCTCCTCAGTTTCCATCTCAATGTCAGTAGTATTTTCTTGTGGTTCTTGAATTTCTTCAAGTTCTACAGTCCTCCCACTAGTGCTTCTAGAAACAAACTCACTTTCTATAAAAACACCTATGTGGGCAACAAACACTTTGTGCTCTGAGGGTTTTTGTAGAAATAGTATCCTTTAGTTCTTTTAGTATACCCCAAGAAAATACACTTATCTTATTTAGGGTCGAGTTTGTTAGACGTCTCACGATTAAAACATAAACCTCCCATCCCCAGATCTTCATAAAAGACATACTAGGGCGTTTTCCAGTCCATATCTCATATAGTATCTTTTGAACTGACTTAGATGGAACACGGTTTAATACAAAAGCAATCGTTTCCAATGCATGTCCCCGAAACGAATGTGGAAGAACTGTTTGACTCTTCATCGGCTGAACCATGTCTAGCAGAGTTCGATTTCTCCTTTCAAAAACACCATTCCATTGTGGTGTAGCTGGTGGAATGAGTTGTGAGACAATCCCACACTCTTTTCACTTTCTCAATCTGATCAAAGTTTCTTGATATTCTTGCCAAGTTGGTTTTTTACTTCGTTTTTGAATTCTTTGAATTTTTCAAAAGATTCAGATTTGTGTTTCATCAGATACCCATATCCATATCTACTGAAATCATCAGTAAAGGTAATAATGTACAAGAAATCACCTCTAGCTTGTGTGTTTAAAGGTCCACATACATATGTATGTATGAGATCTAATACACCTCTTGCCTTTTCATTTTTTCCTTTAAAAGGGGCTTTCGTAATCTTGCCCATTAAACAAGATTCACATGTTTCAAATGATCCAAAATCAAATGAATCCAATATTCCATGTTTATAGAGTTCAGAGATGTGGTTCTCATTTATATGGCCCAAGCGGCAATGCCAGAGATATATTAGAATCATTAGTTCTAATCCTTTTAGTATTCACGTTATAGATAGGCATATCAAAGTTCAGAATATAAAGGTCATTCATCAAATGTTCAACACCATATACCATATCATTCAAATAAATAGAGCAACAAATGTCTTTTATTATAAATGAAAAACCCTTCTTGTCCAAACAAGAAACAGAAATAATATTCTTAGTAATAGTAAGGACATAATAGCAACTCTCAAATTCTAAAACAAGCCGAGTAGGCAAAGTCAATACATAAGTCCCTATAGCTAGTGCAGTAACTTTTGCTCCATTTCCAACTCGCAGGTTGACTTCGCCTTTCTTCAACGATCTACTTCTTCTCATTTCCTGCACATTATTACAAATGTGAGAACTATAGCCAGTATATAATACCCATGAAGTAGAAGTAGATAAGTTGACTTCTATAACATAAATACCTGAAGCAGAAGTCTCACTTCCCTTCTTGGTCTTTAGTTCTTCCAAATACATTGAGCAGTTCCTCTTTCAATGACCTGTCTTACCACAGTGGAAGCAGTCACCTTCCTTAGCCACCCCGCCTTTAGGCTTTAAGGCTTTACCAAACTTGAACTTGGGCTTTTGACCCCTTTTGTTCTTGCCTTTGGCCTTGCCCTTGTGATTTTGAAGCATTAGAACAGCTTTGGGCTTGGCCTTCTTGATGTTTACTTCAGTAGTTCTTAACATGTTCAATAATTGTGTTAGAGACTTATCAAAATCGTTCATGTTATAGTTCATGGCGAATTGATCACAAGATTCTAGCAACGATTGCAGAATCAAGTCCGTGGCCAACTCTAGGCCCATCAGGAAACCCATTTTCTCAAGGCTCTCAATATACCCAATAATTTAAAGTACATGAGGTCTTATAGAAGTTCCCTCTGCCATAACACATTTAAATAAAGTCTTAGAGGTTTCAAACCTCTCTTGCCTAGCCTGCTCTTGATACAGCTCCTTAACATGTTCGATCATATCGAAAGTTGGCATCTCCTCATATTGCTTCTGAAGCTCAGAGTTCATGAGTGACAGCATAAGGCAGCTAACCTCAAGGGAATAATCAAGGTGCTTCTTATAAGCATCCTTATCAATCCTTGGAGCATTTGCTGGAGGCACTTCAGGTAAGGGGCCTTCAAGGACATACATTTTCTTTTCTTGTTTGAGGACAATCCTCAAGATAATGTACAATCCGGGAAAAATTTCCCATTCAGCTTATCCTTCTCAAGGATTGATCGAAAAGACAACACGTTTGTGTTTGATGCCATGTTCACCTAAAATAGAGATTCACAGAATATGAGTATCATGAAAAGAATCATTTAAACATGGACTTTATTAAATGATTCTCCACTAAATTTTGCGAATAAATAGCCCTCTCTATCAATTCGGAAAGTAATATTCATAACTTTCTTAGTGGGCCAAGATCCATATTTCACCTTGTCTAGAGTTTACTTTGGTAAATCATCCTAGACTTGGTTATTTAGGTAGACAACTCTTTGTCAATTACATCTCATGTAATTCTTGGATAGTTAGGGGAACAACACTTATTCCAATTTATCTCATAAATAGACACCCAACTTTATGCCTCTAAGTCCCAATCTCATTGAGATCTTAGTTAAGTCGACCCAACCAATAAGCAAATTATCTGATCGCGTCTTACTAGGATTGATGTGGCAATTCACTTGGGAAAATCTACATACATCGATCTAAGTCTTGACGAGTGCTTATTCATTGGTAGGCATTTAACTTGACTTAACCACATGAGGGATTTTCACCGCAATCAAACATATTTCATAAAACATAAACATAATCTGGAAAAGAACTAACATCCGGAGACATACTGCTGTTAGATCCCATTATTTACGATGCAAGTGATAACCTTAAGTGTTAGCTAAGTAGTTCCCAGGTAAGAGGGAGCCAACTCATAAGAGCGCATAATTATATAACCTCTTGTCCTTAGTCAGAACTGACATAGGTAACATTTATTCGATCAAGAGCATTCACATATCTCGATTCACCGAGAATCGATAGATATTGCATTGTATTCCGATTCACCAAAAATCGATAGATACTGCCTTAGAGTTTTAACAACCGCTAGCCTACGGCGGTCCCTCTGTGGAAAAATCACTTCCCCTCCGTGTAAAAACATCATAGAAAATCAATCATATCAATTTTATATGATTTTCCACGTTTCTTACTTTCCCGATTTTTCATGCATATCACAGATTCACAAATTATGCATATCACAGATCGTGCATATCACAGATTCACAGATCATGCATATCATAGATCTTTCATATCACATATTCATAAATCATGCATATCATAGGTACACAAATCATACATATTCACAAATCATGCATATCACAGATCTATCAGAATCAATATTCATGCATCACAGATCTACACAAATCAACATGCATATCATAGATCTAGCACGAAACAACTTACATGCATATCATAGATCTATATGAATCAATCATGCATATCATAGATCTGGTAAATCAACATGCATATCAAAGATCAAGCACGAAACAACTTATATGCATATCATAGATCTATACGAATCAATCATGCATATCATAGATCTAGTAAATCAACATGCATATCACAGATCTAGTCATGCATAACTCAGATTTACATGAAGGATACATGCGTATCATGTATCTTATCTTACAATTCACAGATCTAGAATGAAAATCATACATGCATATCATGGATAAGAGAATCAGGGTCTTAGAAACCAGGCTCTGATACCACTATAGGGGAACCGAGAGGAAAAACATGCAGCGAAAACACAGAGTTTTTCTCGGTTTTCCCTTAGTGAGATCTGATTCGAAGACAGATCTGATTAGGTTTTGTTAGGACATACCTTGGTGTAACATAAAGCTCGAATCTGTGAGTCAGGAACAGTTGCGAATTGCCCCTGCCTCTGTCAATATCCACACGGACGGAGGAGATCTGGACAATTTGCTATATTAGGATTTCGGCCTCTAGGTTACTTTGGGCGAAGTGCCTTCACTTTTTGTGTGTTTTTTACGACATAGCTTAAGCACTCTATTTATAGAGAAAACGATTTAACATTAACTTAAAAAAATCCTAATTAGGGCTTCACCCAATTAATCCAAATGGGATGAATTAGACCCAATTAAATTGAATTCACAATTCAATTTATATTTTCTTGAATAACTTGAATTATTCTCAATCCTATTCATAATAGGATTGACCCATTTACATATCCAACTTCATTCGTCTTTGAGTGCGGCCCCATAGGTTCTCATTGCGTTGGTCATAAATAATGAATGGTGACTAACAAAACATCATTATTTTCTAAGCAATGAGAATGTCTGTGACTCGACATTACTAATCTCGTTATTTATGTACAATAATCCTTTTGTCCTTGATGTCTAGATTGAACATGATTTATGGAGCGTATCATACTCATCTAGTTCAATCTGTGAGCTCGTGACATCACTACTATTATATAGGAGGGATAAATCCTTATCTCGATCAAACAAAATCTTACTACATAAGCAAATTGCATACCCAATCACTATCTTGTTTGTCCACCCATTTACGAGTGATGTTTGATAATGTCAAAGCATTATGTTAAGATCTCTGGCGATCTCAAGTCATAGGATTACATATACCATAATCACTATGAGAATTGCTATTATACTCATATAACAATCCATGTAGCAATCTCATGGCGGATCAATCCAATACATTGTTCTCTAACATGTACTTATGTGTTAAATTGATATATCATATCAATTTACACATACTAGTCTTAATCCAACATTGATATCTTTATTCTCAATGATGCTCGACTAGAGATGTTTTAAGAATATCTTAAATTATATTTCTAAGGATATTATTTCATCTATTTATATACGCATACAGTAAATCAAATGAAACAATAAAATGACATTTTGTAGAAAATGTCATAATACATCAGAAATACTCAAATAAATATCATCCAAATGATTGGTCTCTAGAGTATACTCCAACAAATAGGTGTCTTAAAATGATATACATATAGATAGTAGATTCTGAACTAAAGTATAGCTTAAGTACAGTAATGAAATACTCTAATACCCTTGTTGTTTACATCAAAAAACACGTTTGGATGTCCTAAAAGGATAGAGAGTTGACACGAAGGAACTTAGCACACATGGAGTCCACCCTTTCCAAGGACCAATTTGGAAGCAATAAAGTTTATTCCCACAACATTACTAGCTTGTAGATAACTGAAGCAATGATTTGCGCTATCCCCGCATAAGAATTTTATCGCCCATGCTTTTGATTTTTCCTTTCTAGTAAGGAGGGAGTTCATATACAATCGTGTGAGTTTTCATTAATAGCCATGGCATGTATGTGGTACTCCATTAATAGCCATGGCATGTATGTGGTTACTCATTGTCTCGTTATAAAGAAACAAGGAAACCAACGGCCATTAATAGCCATGGCATGTATGTGGTTACTCATTGTACCTAATGGATGTACGTGTGTACACATGTACAACCTCGTATGCCCATGGTACACATAATTACGTCTACACTCATTGTAAAAAATATACATGGACATGTGGTGCATCATATAGACATATATCATGATTAAACCATGTACCACATGTGCGTGTACATACGATTGTGGTTCCTTGACATATGCATATGTACCTTTTGGTACATACTAATACTAGTAAACCAACACGAACCCGGTATGGTATGTACCATAGATGCACTTGTACCACATAAGTACGCACTTGGTACATGAACCCACTTGTTCAGAAATGTGGTACACGAACCGAGTTTGGGTCTTGTGGAATTTTTTCAAGCAATAGAGCGTTTTATTATACTAATGGTTGGATTGATGTGACCTTGTGAGAACTTCAGTGTGCCAGAATCATTTTGCCTTTGCGATTGTATGTCCGAGATAGAGTCTTATGGTATTAGTCTTAGACCTATGGTACTTGATTGGATTAGGTAGACTTATATATGTGTCTTTAGTGTGATGATGGATCTTTATTTTATGTTACTCATTTAAAATTGGGAGAATATGTGGTATGGAGTAAGTACACGTATCGGTCTCAATTAGTGGGTATTCCATATTCATCCCGTTTGTAGACTGTCGTGGATGGACAAGTTATGGCGAGAAAAAAACAAGAAGCTTGATAAGTAGCAACAAAGCTCACCACGAATCGATGAGAGAGCATAAAACAGATTTCGATAAGTTGTAGCATCCATTTTGTGTTTATCTACTATATATTGTGTTATGGTTTATATATTTGATTTCCATGTACGTTAGAACCATTTTTATTCCAAATAAAAGTATTTATTTTATTCCATAAATGTATTTGATCAATGATACGTGTAGACACCTCTCAAAGTTGATGGTAGACACTCCAAATCTCGAGGGTGTTCTGAGATAGGGATGCTACAAAATTAACAGAAATATATATTCATATTTATAAATACAAATTGGTGTTGTCCTAACATTACTACGACTAACTTGTAAACACCATTACGTTGAAATTTATGGCACTCGTTAACTGCTCACAGCTCCAATTTTGTGTTAGAGTAGTACATGGCTTTATAGATACCGATGTGATCGGATTACACTTTGTATCTTGATTTTAGTGAAAATTGCATTAAGATAGTCACATTACGCGAGCATTGGAATCACTTACCAACAAGTGACACCAGTCTCATATCATGTATTGTGTTAGTCATGCATTCCGCTAGTGTTACATTTGTGTTGACCCTTGCAACACGGATTCTTGCACAACGTTTTTCGTTATAATTGTGTTACTCTCAAGTTAGAATTGCGCTAGCATTGTCAACACCATGGCCACAAAATTTACGTTGCATCTGCGTTACCTCGCGTGCATATGGAGTTTCCAATGCCAGTGTCAATATAACACAACATATATGTGAGACTGACGTTACATCCAGGTTGGAGTTGCATAGAAAATTTTCTTCAACGTAAATTTTTACGTTGGCCTTCGCTTTGATATATATAGATATATATATATATATATATATATATATAGTAGTTGTACATGGTTGGCTCTTTTCACTTTATTGATAAGAATTGGCGAATGATTAGGAAAATTAGTGGATTCAACCCAATATCCAACCACAAAAGAACACACAATTTCAACGTGGTTTGAAATACATCTCATTAGTTAATGTATTGTATTAACCATAATTGTTGATCATCTCATTTTCGTACACGTTTCTCACGATTTAGAGAGGTTTATGATGATAGTTGTGATGTTTACGTGTGATTTTGTATCCATTTTACTTGTTTTCGTCTTTTCATGTTTTTACAGGTTTTAATGAGTATTTGGTTTATTTCGGAACTAAAGAACATACACGGGACAAAGTACGGGACGAGAAACGGACAAAGAATAGGGAAGATGTGAACTTGGCCAGACATAGGCATGCACGACCGAACATGAGAACCGCACGATTGGGCGGTAATTGGATGGACTTGCCTCGAGAGTGATGCACGGCTGGGGCATTCACAATGCACGGTCGAGCACTCCTCTTGGAAGAGTGCATGGTCGGGCATAATGTCACGCACGGTCGGGCTCAACATCGCCAAACACCCCCCCCCCCCCAGAGCTTCGCACGGCCTGGCGCTCACACTGCACGACCGAGCACTTGGTTTGAAGAAGAACACGAACGGGCTCACCATCATGCACGACCGGGTTGCACATGATGCACGGCCGGGCATCCAACCCTAGAAGGCAAAAATAATACACGGAACCGCGCTTGAAGGAAGAGGAAACCGGTCTACAAAAAAGAAAAAGATGCATGTCCGACCGGGCTGCATACCATGCACGGTCGGGCATGACTTAAGAAATTTTCTTATTTTCGATTTGAGTGTTTTTTGCACGGGGTTGATTCAACTTCCGAGTTACAGAACGTTTAGAGCAGAATATAGAGTTTATTCATCATTCTACAGAGCACTTTTGACAGAAGACACGCAAGGAGACGGAAGATAGAATTGGGACTTCCTTTGATTTCTACGCTCTTTAGACTATCTATTTCATTTGTGTTGTTTATTTTCGAACTCATGACTGAGTAGTAGTTTTGTTTTAGGAGAAGGGATTAGTCCATGGCTATCCCGTAACCTCTTTTGATTTATCTATGAATGTAGTTTCCTGTTTTATTTATCTATTCTTTGTCTGAGTGTTGAATCGTCTTGTATTTACGAAATCCAAGTAGATGCATGTGCTAGAGACTTAGGAGAAGGACTGAAAAGAGAATTCTAATCCCAGATGATATGGCTTAGAACAACCGAGACTAGGTCACAAAAGTAGAGTAGTAACGGTTTAGGGTTAATCGGATGAATCATATAACTTATGGGTTCAGTTTAAGTTATCAGCTACGGAAGTAGGGGATAACTTGATTAGATCATGTTTCCATGCCTTGAGAGAGGGTAAGAATCATATTAGGATCGTCCACCTTAGATATCTTAATTGAGAATGCATAATTAGATGATTGATTGTTGGTTTCGGAAGTTTTGTGGTGAAATTATATCCCATAACGTTTGTTTCATTGTCAAGAACTCGTAGGTTATTCCTTTTCGTGATTTCATTTTAAACCAATATTTCATTCGTAGTAAATTTGATTCTTAGTTTGAGTTTAGTTTGTATTGCGTAGTCCCTATGGGATCGACATCTAGAATATCACACACGTATCGTGCACTTGCGGGTAGTTTAGGTTAATTTAGTTTAACTTGTAACGCATCAATAGCGCTTTGAAGATCTTAAAAAATAGATTGAAGGATTTGAAAGAAGATAAACTTGTGTTGAATGTTAAATTTGTGCATTTGTGTTGTGGAGCACATATTTTGAAATTAATTATGAAAGAGAACGGTCACATATGGGTGATAATGTTGTAAACATTTTTAACATGGTTAAAAATCAAAGATCGTTGGTTTCAAGGTTCAATCATTTAAAAGTAAAGTGGAAACCAATAAACGTAGTCATGTTTTAATTTGCACTACCCGATGGAATTCGATTTTCCAATGTTATCTTTCACAATAAAATACAGAAAAATATTTGAACGAATGGTAAAAGAAGAAGAACTTTGTGAAGATTATGAAACTGGAAGAAGATTGGTTTTCCTTCGGCACCTGATTCAAATAATGTTAATCAATTGATACAATTTTAAAATGATCTATGAATAAATTCTCACAATTTCAGTTATTAAAATGTAACTTTCAATAATTGTTATAACGAGATTTTGAGAGTTGAAACAATTTTATCATTAACATAGATCATAAATTGAGCATGATCATAGATAGGTCTATCAATTTGGGTTTCAGTTTAGATTTCGATTCGGATATAATAAATACGAATTATTTAAAGTTTTAAAAACAATAATCAATCAACAACTGAATTTAAATCGATTCGATTCAAATTTAAACATACCCACTTCAACACCTAACTTAAATGTTATTGGGTATGGATTTAAACATATCCTCTAAAACACCAAATTATTCACCCCATAGCCTGAAATTAAGCATATCCTTTTAAAAAAATTGCAATTCAGTGGATTTGAAGGGAAATAAAGTTTTTTGAAAATTCTTTAAACTCGCTGCACTCATCGTACATTTTTGAAAATTCAGTAATAATTTTTTTAGTTTCGTTTTAAATTTGTCATTTCTGACTTACATGATTTATTACCAAATTTAGCTAAAATCCTAAATCAAAATATTAGAATTAAATCAACTTCAATTCGCATTCTAAATCTCATTAAAAAGGTTAAAACATATTGAATTTTTGGAGAAATATATCAAAAACTTGGAATTTAGAAATTAAAGAAATGTACGACGAGTTTAAAAAATATAATCTAGCTTGAGGTGGGCCGATCTTCCATATTTTTAATGGTTTTAAACTATAAACCATTGACCCTTTGAAACTCGATATCAAGCAAACCTCAACCGCAAAACCACAAACTCAACCGCAAATGCAACTTAAACGCAATCTCTTTCATAAATTCAATTCTCTTCATCTATTATGACTCTTTGCAAATGATGCTTCGGACGTTTTTTTTTCCTTTATTCAATATATTTTTGTGTTCTCCCCTTTACATATTATCTTCGGGGGATAATAATTTTGCATTTGCAGAGTCTTACCACATGAACTGAAAAAGTTAATTGAGTCCTTGAATTCCACTTGGCCAAAACAGCGGTTTAGTTTCCTTGTCACATCTTGGATCGTTTCAAGTAGATCAACACACCGATGCTCGTTAGGACCACTGCTCCTGTCACTACGCTGGCACGCCAAGACGGCCAATCACCGCCTCCTCGTGCGGTGGAGTCCTTGGTCATTTGAATACCCTTTTGCAGGCTCGTTGATTCGGTGAAGTCTAAATGCAGCCGCAAAACCTGCAATACCATGATGAGAACACAATTGAATTTTCCCTCAAGATGAAGAGAATGCCAAGTTTGGTTATGGTAACATTGTGAATGAGATACCAGAGAAAGAAGCAAGATAAGTAACCTTTTTTCCCGCAGACCTAGCATGAGTAACAGCACCGACTAGGTCACTATCCGTAGTAACTAAGACCTTGTCGCCTTCATCATCCTCGTACTGGTTAAATGCAAAGCCAGAAAGATAAATGCGAATGATCATGATACCGAGATTGATTCTCATTTAAATCCCAAGACATGGACCTGAAAGGATAAGGGATTTCAAAGATATACCAGAAGTTGAGGGCGTTCAAGATTGTTCTCACAGCCGATTCTTTGCATCACAACAGTCATCAGCTCTTCAAGGCTTTCAGGCGCTGAAAAACAAAGGGACATTTAACTCTTACAACTAAGATGCAAAAAACTAACAGCAGGACACATAGTTCAACGGTAGATGGCACATCACTGACCTGAATTCACTCGATGCACTCGGCCCTTGAGATCTTCAAATTTAAAGGCAAACGAGTTCCCAAGTCCTACGGATGGACAAGAATGTTTTCCAGTTTCTGCACCGTCAGAATGCATCATTGCGGACATCTCACTACAAACAAGATCATGTTCGATGCGTTAGCTCCGAAAAGCCAGAAATGGGAAAAAATTTAGTTTCATGTTGCTAAGTTATTACCTGTGAGTATCAAAATCATCTGGTGGCTCTAACGCAAGAGCCGAATCCCAGAACTTTTGCATCATTGTATTTGCCATATCGTTGACGGCTCCCGCACTGTTCTCAACCTACAAAAGGTGACAACCACCTCAGACATCGGCAAAGAAACAGTTGACAATTATATTTATTCACATCGGGACAGGAGAAAGCCATCATTCTTTACAACCAAAAAAATGCAAACAGAAAACCCATTACCCTTCGTATTGCATTTTGATAACATCACATTCCACTAAAATATATTTTCAATCTAAAATTACAAGAACGAAAATAAAAATACCATAGAGATAGCTGCATGAGTTATCTGCAGTACATCCACACAGGCTGCAACAGACCCGTCTGCATAGAAGCATTTAACCTATCATTTGCCAACTCTGATTATTATCAAAGTCACCGAAAGACATTATACTTACCTTTATCTAAAACAGGAAGGTGTAGAAACTTCCCGTCATGCATTATATGCAAAGCATCAAGAATTGCTGTTTCCATAGCAGCACATTCTGGATTCGGTGTCATTACCTAAGCAAAGAAAGAAATTTCACAATGGAGGCTAGTAAATCAAACTAGAACTCAACCGATGCTACAGACTATGAATAATTGAGCAAAAAGAACAGAAAAAAAAAGTTGGGGGCTTTTCTATAGGTTAGTTGCTACTATATAGTAATATCGTAAATATGTATCATCTAATGCCTTACAAAAACATCAGAAGAGTCGAAGAATAAGAGAAAAAACACTGTTCCCAATCTCTTATCACTCCGCAGCGCAATCCATTAAAGTTATCTACTGCAATCTAACAACATATTTTCTTTTTCCATAGCTTGATAAAGGAAAACACCAAATATAAATGTATAAAAAATACTTGCATCATCAATAGCTTTCCATTCAAACCTTTTCAACAAGAGTCAACTCAGGAGACAAATTTTGGGCCACAACTCGCATCAGAATGTCCTTTGAACTGCAAGAGACAAGAGCAAAAAGTCAGGCCAAGGAACAAGACGAACATAAACGAACAACCACTTCCTATTGATTTGAAATCACTGTGAGGTTAAACATCATAAATATTCTGGCATGTCCAAATAAGAACTTATAATCAATCATTTTGTCCAGACAATAATAGACTCACATAATCCGTTAAAATTACTCCATGCAAACAGACTAGCAATTATCTGAAGATAAAAATTTTCAAATTCGGAGATCTTTGAGCTCAAGGTTGAAAAACAAAAGAAATTATTTAGTTTATGTCTGACCTGATCAAGCGAACATACAATACAACGATTTGAGCATTTTAGTAATAATTGATATCCTTCTCATCAACTCGGACTACATATACAAGTCAAAGAAGGTACACTCACAGCATAACTAGTAATACCTATTTTCTGTTTACATTCCTTCACCTATATATCTGAATAATTAAATTTTGTGGTCAACCTTTCTGTGAACAACGAAAGCTATGGACCCTAACAGTATACCACATAACAGAACCCTTTCCTAATTTCTACATATCTACGGCCAAACATGCCATGCCAGAAACAGACAGGAGGGAACAAGTGACACAAAAAATGTCTATAAAATAATACTATTTAAATGCCTGTCAGTACGTTAAAATTCCCTGAACTTTGTTCCCCATCGTGATAATGACAGAGTTAACCCGAAATTCGCGCATCCTTTTTGCAGCAACATAGACAGGATCCGATGGTGATACAAGTGCAACCCTGCAACCACACGGCACTACAGGAGTTGGTAATGCAGACAAAATCAATTGAAGGTAATATGAAATCTTTCTCAAGTACATTTCGTAATCTCAGACAAGAAAAGTACTTTGAAGTTTCGGTTATTATTGTTGACAAAGCAGGCTTGAACATCCGCTCCCTCAAAGTTTCGATAAAAGCATATGGAGCTGGAACAGGAGTAAAGAAACCAATGAATCTGGTTAAGTATAAAAATGTAACATGTCACAGGGTCATGAAAAACATGTAAACAACTAATCAGTCTTGTGAAGTTGCTTAACTTCATATTAATCTGACATCCCACAGCTTCCAACTAAAGTTCTAGATAAACAAAAAAAAAACTGAAGCAACCAAAACAATCTAAATAGGGAAGGCGAACAATAATGGATTAAAGCCTATAAAATACACGAACTCGTAGTGTTTTTGCTTTTATATACACAATCAGATTGAGCGCCAAACTCAAAATATTTATGCCACTGAAAAGCAAAAACACAATATTTTACCAGCATGATACTTGACAATTAAAAACACTAAACGTTCACAAAAAAGGACGCACGAATACCAAAAGTTGGGTAGCATCAGTCCTTTAAACAAATTGCCACAAAATAAAGATGCATACTCCTAAAAGAAAGAGGTGACCAGTGCGATAACAATGAGAACAATACCAAATTAACTATCTTAAGGTTATGAAAAGCCTTGTTCGAAACTTAACAGGATTTACCATGAAATTAAAGAGGCACGAAACCTGCAACATCACTTAGCTATTAGTAGCTGAAAACTTATTCCTAAATGTGAAATAGCTATGGGAACTTACATTTTAAACCTTTTTCCTTTTTAAACTTAATCCTTTTGCTAAAATCAAAACAATAAAACCAATAACTACTTGTATTATCTAATCAAATTCAAAAATTTGAAACAATTTTGTAAAATATATTCTCTCATGTTTATTTCTCTCAAACATTGCTTAACCAAGGGTTCAAACTAGAAGGTCAAGGTTTAGCATGACATTTTAAAAGTGCAAAAGGTGTGTTTGCATTCAATAACATGGTTAGGGCTTAACATGGATTTCTTCGAACTTAGGATTTGATTTGATTTTAGTTAAACAGATAATTTTCCCATAGCCACTAAATGTTATTAAGGGATGGAGAACAAACCAGAATATCCACTTCCCCACTGACGTTCCACACCTTCCACTGCAGCAGCTAAAGCACTGCCTTGCTCTGCGGCTTTTTCCATCCTAGAAATAGCATCATAGAGGCACTTGGTAATATCCAACAAAGCAATGACTTCACCATTCTCTACGACAGGCAAGTGCCTGAATTTGCCTATTTCAGAACACAAGCAATTCAACAACTGTGAGAAACCAAAGATTACTACTCTCAACAAAACAAAGTAATAACCAATAATTACAGTAACTATTAAAAGATGTAGCACACAGAAAAACAGAAAATGAGCCCAACCTTGAACCATCTTCTGAAGAGCCTCAATCGCTAATGAATCTGCAGTGACAAAAATAGGATTCCGTGTCATCACCTTCGATACTAAGGTTTGCTCTGGCCTCAACCCTTCTGCAATCACTCTTGTGGCTATATCCTGCAAATGCACGTCAATGAGATCGACATATTCACAAAACTGTTTTGAAAGAAAGTTACAGATTTAACTGCCCAGCACCAGACCTTATCAGTAACAATTCCTGAAAGAAGAGCATTGGCATCGGTCAACAAAACTGCATCAACACGTCGAGCTGCCATCCGTCTACACGCATCGAAGACAGTGGTTCCCTCTGGAATGGTAAGAGCTTTGGACAACCTTAGCTTCTTCACTGTTCTCTCTCCATTTGTAAGCCTATCATCGAACCAAAGTCATTATCAGAAAAGTCACAATGTACGAAACAGAGACTCTTTTGATTTCCCTGGCAAACTACAAAGGCAAACTAGATCCACCAACGTTGATATTATACATCTCATTAACTTCGGATTAAGATGCAACCTTACCAAAAAACATACCAACACAAATTCCAACAAACCATATTTAGCTAGCCAGTCAAATTCCATAAGCAACCATCGAAACCCAGCTTTATCCCATGTTAACACATTCAAAATAAGATCCCAGAAAACAGAAAACCCAAATCTTAACGAGCAGAACAATAAATTATTAAATATTTTTTAACAACTGGGCCAAACAATTAAGCCAAAAACAATAATCACATGAAGATTACGTAGGTGGAGCAGGAGGCGAATTGGGTTTGGATGTGTTTCCATTGACGCTTCCATTCTCGGATTGCACAGGTTTCTTCGAAGCGGACGGTCCTCGCCGTACACTTGAAGTGCTTCTCCTTCCTGATGAAGGAGGCGGCGGTTGGGTACTCATAATCGAAAAAATCTAGGGATTCCTCCCTCTCTTTCTCCGACCAAACTATAGATCCTAAATCTGAGAGCAAGCAGAGAAAACAAAGGAAACGCCGAGCCCGCGGCCGCCAAAACGCTCGGCGGCCCGGAGCCGCCGCGAATATGGCTTTGTCGGGTTAAAACTCGGCGACCAAAAAATAAATCGAGGTCTCCTACTTTATACTAATAGACAGAGGTTGTTTTATGTTGTCGGATCTCTGAAATAAGGTGCAAGAAAGAGAGACAATGAAGAAGGAATATTAAAAGATGAAAGAGAATCAGAAATGATGCACGGTAGAAGATGGTCGGGCAAGAAGAGAACGATAAAAGTAGTCGTTTTTAGGTGGCGACTTGGGATAATGACTGGTTGTGGCATAATCCCTAATAAATGTTAACAGGGAATTTAAAATATATGTATATATTTTTGTGTTATTATTGCCAAAAAAAAGTTAATTCCAAATATATATTTATAAACCAAGATTACAACAAATAGCTTGTGATTGAATTTAAAGACATATCATTGGTACGTATCGAACAATATCATTGTTACGTATCGTATAATTTATATTTCCAAACAAGTTAAATCTAATACCGAATGAAAAGATGTCAGATGATTAAAAATATGATGGTGTAGATGATGAAAGCGATGATTTAAAAATGATAAGGATTGATAATGTAATGTAATATTTCATATCATTATTAAGTTTCTTTTATATAAGTTAAAATTTGCAACGCAATTGTGTTAAACAGTTATTTTAACGCAATGGCGTTGACCATGTTAACGCCAATCTAAGGCAATTGTCTGACTAATGTGAACAATCAATATTTAATGTTTTTGTGGCGTGCGTCGACGCCGTTGTGTTAGAAATACAGAAATCAAAGCGTTAGAAATGGTAACACTGTAGCATTAGCGCGTTGCCCACCATGATACATCGTCTCATCATGATTGCATTTAATATCTAACGTAATTGCACAACAAAAGGTAACGCCAAGGCAATTCAATTGCGTTGGTTTAGGGATAATTTTTTCGTTGTCTTTTTTCGAGAACCTCCGAGGCTAGGGAAAGCTTGAACCCTTCATAAACTCAAACGATGATTTCTCCCTCATTTTTGAAATTCAGAAGAAATCAACACTCCTTGCCAAAACACTCGTGGCATACTTTTTCGAATGAATACGACATTTCATGAAGGTATATCACGTCGGTTCGGTTATGTTCGGTTTATTTTAGTTATTCTCGTATCATTAGTTTGGTAAGTATGATCATGATTAGATGTCTAGATTTATGTGTATTTTGAAGATTTTGTTCGATTTTATTTAGTTATATCGGTTTTAGTTCGCTTAATGTGGGTTAAGGGCAATTTATTTTGATTTAGGTCAATTTTTATTTGGTTAGATCGGTTTAGTTCATTTAACGATGAGTTGGTTTTGGTTGAGGAACGATTTGGGTTCCTGTTTAGGTTAGTAAGGCTTGAGTTGGTTCTTGGTCGGAAAGGAGTTAGAAATTGGGTTGGTATAAAGTTCGAAATTGGGTTGGTTGATGGTTGTTTTTTGGATTTTAATTATTATTATTTGTCTTTCAAGAAGTCTTGGTGATCGTGTAAATATAGTTCAACGAATCCGTTCTCCTTGCCGACTAAAAATCCTAGAGGGATTTCATAGACACTGACATCGGCTCACAGTTTTGCAGGTTATCGTTGGACCCATTCCTAGTTGACACATTGTACACTTCAAAATTACAAATGATTTACTACACAGCTCTGAGTGCACGTCTACTCAGTTGTTACATCCAATCAAAAGTCTAACTCTGGAATGGTAAACCAACAAATTGGTAAGTAAAACTATTATAACACTTCATTTTACTTTATGTAATATGTAACTAATTGGTTTTTTGGTCTTTTAGGTTCTATATTAACGCGACAGTTGGATCCAACATCATTCATTACATCAAGACCAACTACTTCGGCTCGTATACGGACTATATGTCTACTCCATAGGCCGCCAAAAATTATTGGTGGTTTTTTGTGGTAAAAAAACTATTAAATTTAATTGAAATTAGTAATTAATTTTTAATTATACTAATATTTTAATTTATTAATTTAAGCAAGAATGACATTGATACCCAATTCCGTAATATGGTCTACGGCTGATGGAAGGATCTAGTGACGAAGCGGTTGAAGTCAGTGACCATGAATCTAGAGTTTCTCGAGTAAGGGAGAGAGCCAAAAGACGCGGAAAGACCCATGTTGCACCAATCTTGCGCCGTTGATGCATTCATATGGTCTAAAGTCTTTCGCGAAAGTCTTCTATTACTTAGTAAGTTATTTACAATATTTTAAATTTAATATCATTTGTTACGCGTTTCTATGCAACAACCGGGTGACCTCCAAGATTATTGGAGCTTAAGCAAAAGATTCATGAGAAAAAACACAACATGGGTTCACGAGAAAGCTAAAGAATTGGTCGAGGAGGTCTTGGAAAAAGGTTAATAAATTTCAATTTATAAATATATAGATTTCATTTTTATATAACATCCTAATTAATTCTTTTCAAGCAACATGAAGAGTTAATGCAATCCTAATAGAGATCGTCAACTCAGAGCGAGGGTTCAAAGCCAAATATCATTCAAGCCATGTTCGATGAGCTCTATATGAATATAAGTACTGAAACAAAGCAAATTTGATTTTTTTGAAGAATTTATTATTCATTAATAACAATATTGTTTTAATTTTGTATATCATCCAGCCAAAATAATATAGATATATATATTCGGTTTAGGCTCATTGAACTCCCAAATTACTGAGACTGTGAGCGATAGAATACCCATGGGTACACATGAGGCTATAAGCCTCGTACAATTAGTGGATGATTTCACGACATTGGTGGAGGCGAACAGGTCGAACTCGCGGGATACAAGACGAAGATCGTCAATCTCGAATTGGGTTCAAAGCTCCTTTGTCAGCCAATATTGCATCTCGGGTCTTTCACACCGACTTCCACCGTTGCTCTCAGACCCATTCCTCAATTGTTGGCTTCTTCATCTCTATAAATCAACATTGTGGTATTAGAAGACTTTTAAATGATAATTAGATTATATATTTTTTGAAAAGAAATTTATAAATGTTGTTTTGTATATAAAAATGTATTTATTTATTTTTTAAAATATTTCCAACACAATTTGGTTGAACTTGCAACGTAAATATTTACGCAGATTTGCGTCTGAACGGCCCTTTCTGACACACAAGTGTTTCAATGACATTAGTCTGTTTGATATAATTTGATGTTGCAATGGAGTTATCCAATCTAAAGTTGTATTGACGCTTGCCATTTATCAACGATGTTGTAGCCAACACAAAATTCATGTTAAATTAGTATTGGACACGTGATTCTCTAATTTAAAATCAACATTTTTCAAACTCGTTTTGAGTTAGTTCATATTTTTTTGTAGTGATACTTGTCATCTCTAAAAATGACGATAACATCCAAATAAACAACAATGCCACAAAAGAGTCATGAGAAAAACAAAGAAAAATCATAATACGATGGAATAAAATCATATTACATAACTACAGAAGATAGTTTTTGGTGTCATTGCCTTCATATTTGTTTAAGGCAGTAAATGGATTTAGTAAATACATATACAGCATTTATAGAAAGAGATTAAATAGTTATGTTGATTTCTTTTTCTAAATCTTCCTAAAAACGCCCTAATGGTTACCATTTTAGTTAATAGATTAAAAATACCAAAATAATCAATTCTTATTTGTTGAGCATAACCTTTAACAATTAATTTAACTTTATATATTTATTATTTCTCTTCTTAAATATTTATTATTTTTAATTTTCATATTTTATTAAAAATCTTGAATAGGTTAGTTGGAAAAAAGAGATGCCAAAAAATATACACTTTATCTATATTCGAACTAAAGCAAATAAAAATTACATTCTTTTATTTAAATTTTATTTCATTCACACCACAACTGTAATAATTTGAACAAAAAACTCTACCTTTTAAAATAAATACATTGTTCATTAGATGATCTCATAGTATTTGCGGGTCGCACGATGAGCTTTGGCTTTGCTTTTGCCATGTGTCACAGCTTTTTTCTGGTTCATATTCCTGTAACGTTCCATTCCACCATTTCTTATTATAAGTCACCATCCATTTATTTTATTTTTGTATGTATTTATCCTTTTACATTTTTATATATTATATAAGATTAGATTCGTGCTATAAAAATTACCAAGTCGTATATTTTTATTTAAAAAATGTGATAGTATACTTTATCTGTATAAATTTCAATTATATAAAACAATAATACTAAAATAATATAAGACATTTTAAGATAATGTGTTAAAAAAAATAAATGTAATGATAATGTAGTAAATAATTATATGTTGTAAAAAATAATTTAATGAAAATATTTTTTATTTTGATAGAGTTTTTCTAAAAAGACACTGTTTATTTTGCTTTATATTTTAGTATATAGTGAAATAAGATAAATGATTATTAATAAAACTTTGAAATATATATTTATATTTCATCTTATTATTATTTTTAATAAATTAATACACATTAATAATTTCTTATAAATTAAATGTATTTAAAAACTATATATTGAAATATTATTATTATTACTAGATTACTATATATATATATATATATTAATATTAAAAAGAAGGCGATGTGATCATCTCATTATCAGTGTATCATTATCTATTTATCATTGGTTTTATACATATTTTTTAGTTTATGTGATTCTTTTTTACGCCTTTTACTCGATTCAGACACATTGATGTTCGATCAAATACACAATGTTGAAGGTTCCAATCAAATACAAGGATTGACGCGGTTGATCGCCCGAGTAAAGGAGGATGCAAGTTTATAATCTGATATGAGAATTCGCTCGGTCCAAACAATTTTATGTTCGATAGAATGAGCATCCCAAAAAACACAAGTGGTGTGAGAAGAAATGAAGATGTAATTTCGTTCGATTTGAAAAAACGCTACTGAGATAAGCATTGCCCTAGACTTGGTCAAATTAGTTACATTTGGAATGGTTTGAACAAGTGAGCAAGTTCTTCTACGTAAAAAAGAGCAAGTTTCTAAGATTAAAGCAATGAAATTTAGAGTGAAAAAGTGACTAACAAATTAGAGAGTTCATTGAATAATTGAAACAAAAAATGAAGACGCATCGAATACGAGGTTACGACAAAGAACGTTCGAGACATCAATCAAAATCTTCTCTTCCTTTACTTCAGTTTTGTCTTTTTCGTAGCTCATTTCTATTATGTATTCCAATTAGATTTATTGTTGTAAGTTAGGAATTTGTGTGTATAGCTTTAGTATCTCTTAAATCGATGAATTCATTCTTTTTACATCTTCGATTTAATGTAATTTTAAATGCTTTTGAGTCGTGTTAACCTAATGAGGTTAGTGATTTATGGATTTTTATATCAAATAAATCTAAATCATGTATATTAAATATATTCAATTGATCATATCAAGAGATAGATTAAAAAGGTTTAGGAATCATGATATCGATCATTCATGCATTCACGTTTAGCTCATTTGATGGATATATAAATGACTTAGATGTTTGAACAGAAAATTTAAGCCTCAAGAGAGTCAATTCAACATAAGAGATGGAATTCTATGATTAGAAATAGATTAACATGTTTACAAAATCTATAGAAGTGAATCTATGCATTTTAAGCAAGTTCAGAACCTGCATGTTTTATCTGCAAAGTATATAGATTGTAACCATAGTTAATTATACTATCCGGATTTACATTTTATACTATATTTACGTGTTTTTCATGATCATAGTTTCCTAAATTTTGTGTTATAGATTTCTCATTATCCAAGTGTTCGACTTGATGCTACATGTGTATCCTTATTATAGTTTTTAGTTTATCTTAAAATTATTAAAACTTATGATTATAAAATCGATCAAACTTAGGCAATACATCACGTTTTTGGCATCATTGTCGGGAAGTATAGGCAATTTGACTATTATTTTTACGAATTTAGACCATTTTCCTACGTTAATGTTCAATGTTCATTTTTTCTTTTATTTTATTCTTATCTTTTTGTAAAATGTGCGAAAAGTCTAAAGAATCATTCTAAGGATATGATAAAGGGAGGAGATTGAAAAATGCGCAAAAAGTATAAGGAAGCATTCTACAAACTCGTCTCAGCTTATGCTAAATACCATTGAACGTGAAATATTTTCCAACGTCATGAAATACCACATACATACATCCTTGTAGTGGAAACATTTGACATATGCGAAATTGATTTAATGGGATCATTTACTTATTATGACAATTTATATATTTTGGTGGTGGTTGATTATGTCACCAAATGGATCGAATTACTGAATCCTACCAAAAGATCGCAGTGTGTTTAAATGAATTATTTTTCCAATCTTTGGACTGTTTCACGAGTAGTGATAAGTGACAAAGGAAGAAATTTTGTGAATAGATTCATTGAGACTATTGATAAAATATGGAGTAAATCATCGCATATCAACATCATGAAGTGTCATAGATGTACATCCTTGTAGTGAAAACATTTGACATATGGGGAATTGATATAATGGGATCGTTTAGTTATAAACACAATTTATATATTTTGATGGTAGTTGATTACATTAACAAATGGATCGAAACAAAGTCGATTCCTACCAATGACTCAAAGATCGTAGTGTGTTTAAGTGAATTAATTTCCCAATATTCAGAGTTCCACAAGTAATGACAAGTGACGGAGGATAGCATGTTGTGAACAGATTCATTGAGTCTCTAATTAGAAAATACAGAATAAATAACCACGTATCAACCTTGTACAATCCTCAAATGAGTTGATGAATTCAAAGTCTATAACTAGGTGATTAAGATTATTCTTCTAAATATAGTGTCCAAATTAAGGAAGAATTGGTCGTAAAAGTTGGATGACACGCTTGGACATATACATCCTTTTAGGATGTCGATAAGTATGACACCATTTCAATTGATTTATGGAAAAACTTGTCATCTCTCATGCGAGTACAAACACAAGGGATATTGGGCAAACAAGACTCTAAATTATGATTATAAGACGGTAGCGGAGAAGCAGATTTTATATTTCCATGAACTTGAGCAAATACGCCTAATTGCTTATGAGAACGTGAGGATCTACAAAGTCCAATTGAAAATGTGGCACAATAGACTAATTCAATAAAAAAATCTCAAATCTCAATGGTCGGTCCTTGTAGAATTAAGTGAGTTTTATCTAATAGTGCAAGCGAGCTTTGCTACAAACGAAGACAAATATTTATAGTCAACACACAAAGGATCAAGTTATATTATCTGACCAATCCAACATGGGGAATAGATACTTCCACTCTCGTTACCAATTCAGGATTAGAAGAACTTCAATACCTTATGAAAGATAAGACGAAAAACATTTAAAAGGGACATTTTACTCATTCTTCCGTACGAACGAAAAAGCCAAGTGTTACATGATAAGAGCACCATACATAAAAAAAAAAGACTCTTCTTTGATACCTCATAATGCAACATACATTTTCCAAAGAAATAATCATTGGTAAAAATCTCAATTTAAATTGGTCGAATGAAAATGGAGTCCAATAATTTTCAAATCATTTTTTCCATATTGCTTTCAAAATCGAAAAAGGTATGGCTACTTACCCATTGTTTTATGGTAATTTCTCGATGGGAAAGATGAATTAGATAATGGGATCAAATTTGGTCGAATAATTTATATTTTGTCAAACGCTATGGATTTATCACAAAGTGCTCGATTGAACATGGCATTATGAGGTCGAGCATTTTGAAAAATGAGGAAGGTGAACTATAAGTGGCGTACTCGGGTCGATCTAGGGTTTCGGTATTTTGTTCGGCAGGCTAAATTTTCCATCAGGATGAGGAAAATCACATCTTAGAATATTGATCCTATGATTCTTTTCACATTTGGATTATGACTTCTATGATTTGAATATATGAATTAATTATATGCACTTTCACACTCCTAAAGTTTATTTTGTAGTTTTAAAGCATACATGAGTTAAAACGTCGTCATCAAACATTGTTCTTTCTTCAGGTGAGTAACCGAGAAGATTGTAGCCTGCAAAAGAATTATGGAGTCCCACCAGAGGCCTAGTTCAATACGTTGGAGAGATGAGGAGCAACATAAAAAAAATGTATAAGGTTTCAACGTCAACACCTTCAACCATCCAAAATTACCACAAATATGCATTGGATATGTTGGGCTTCAATAAGCACCTACAATATCTAAATTAAGAACCTAAAGTTGAAATTTTTCATTAAGTTAAGCTTAAAACCTATAGACAACTCTCCTTAGAGATTATATCGTCCCGAAAAAGTTTCTTTCTAGATAATGGAGAATATTTAAAAGGCATTTGTGGATTTTAGATTGCAGAACTTGAATTATAGAATGAGCATGACGAAATTCACGAGATTTCTTGATAAGGACAAGATCTTGTATCCACTACAAGTTTTAATTGGACAAACAACGAGGGACAAAGCAAAGAAGTTTCGAGAAATGATCAAACGATGACAAACAATGAGAGCCAATGCAAAGCATCTTCACGACGTGTTCACATAATTGGACATAAAATAATGGATAATGATTCCACGAGGATATCAAAGAAAACTTAAGAAAGACTACAAGAGGTCCCTACAAAGAGAGGAGGCCGAGAGGAGACAGAAATATGAGGATCAAACAATGCTCAATCAGATCAGAATTGTGCTCGAACAGGTGCTCGGCCAGAGCAAGAAAATGCTCGAACCGAGCATTTTTCTGGACAAATATACTTTCATTTTTCGGATTTTATGGTAAAGAATTATGCATCGCTCAACCGAGCAAACTGACCGCTCGACCGAGCGATTATACCGAGTTTTGAAATTTAGATTATTTTATATATTGGTCCATTATTGATTGGTATTTTTAAATAGGAGACTCATTGTATGACATTTAAAACCTAGTTTAAAATGAATTGAAAATGCCTTTTCTTTTCTAATCCGAGAGATTTAACTATCAAATTCTTAGGGAGATTTTGAGTTATTCACCAACTTATAAACAATAGATCACAAGTATTATGATGTCGTTCGTTGAGTCTGAGGTTCTCTAGTTGAGTTGTAGTTAGAGGTTTGGATATCTTTTTTTGGGAATACAAGTTCTAGGTTCTAATATCAAGTTGATAGTGGGTTTCGTTCTATTTCTATCCACCTAATAATAGAACGTCAGCCTAGGATATATCAATTCTAGAATGGAAAATCGCAGCACCACAAAATTTTTGGATTTAAACATATGTGATAAAGAATTTATTGATAAAAATTTAAATGCGGAAATATGTGAGCAATCAAATCAATACCACTTGGATACGTCATCTTGCGATCTAGTATTTCTATTCAATCATTATAAGTTCATATTTTTACCGTAATGCATCAAGTACACTCAATTATCCTTCTTTAGACTCTCAAATTGGGACTCAACCATTTTTATGGAGATGAGGATTGGGAGGTCATATTTTTGGATTGGATCAATATTTTTAAAAGTTTATAGAAGAAACAAATACAAAAGATGCCCCACATGTTTCGGTGGTATCGTATCCTTGATTCCTCACTTTCTCGCTATAGATTTGAGATGCTACGATGACGATTTAGTGGATGGATTAGACTCTCTAGATCTTATAGCCATGTGAGTGAAGCCACAAGATACGTGGCAACTGCGATCGATCATTTATCTTGAGATGATGGGAGACTTCATAGTGTTATCTATCATATTCCTTTTCTTTCTCTTAATTTTTACTTTCATCTTTGTTTTTATTTTCATAAAATTAGTAGGACAAGCTATGTTTCTCCTTTTGATTCATTTATGATATCCTGAGACTTATTTCTATTTGTGATTTCACACTTTTATCCATCAAGTCTAAGAATGATATCGATACACTGAAAACCCAAATGAGAAAGAAAATGAGAACATATCATGTCATGATCTTTCACATACACCCACGTTTGCTATATGTAGTGAATCCGATATCGATGTTATCCATTTTGAAAAAAAATGGTCATCTATTTTAGGTTTACTTGACATCGCAGACACATGTTTGAACATTTCATATACTTATTATTTTAGGATCACATAGGTTTCATTGTACAAGAATCACATTAGGTTTCTCATTCTTAAAAATTATTTTAGGAATACATACGCATGAAAATCTATACAGCTTCAAGGTATTAATTGAGCAATGATATAAAGGATACTAGAGATTATAATTTGTCCCAATAGTTTGCGTAAATGAGACTTAGAATTAGCTAAGATTTTAGAATAAATTTTTGATTTTAGGTTTATTTAACATTGTGGATACATGTTTGAACATTTCATATGCATATTATTTAAGGATCATATAGGTTTCATTGCATAAGAATCACATTAAGTTTTTCATTTTTATAAATTATTTTAGGAAAACATATGCATGAACATCTATATAGTTTTAAGATATTACCTGAGAAATGATATGAAGGAAATTAGAGATTATACTTTTCCCAATAGTTTGCGTAAATCATTCTTAGTATTTGCTAAGCTTTTAGAATAAATTGTTGATTTGGCTAAATTGGTAAACTCAAACGCATATTAATTCATATAGTTGTGTGAGATGAATTAGTATTTGGTTTCCTTAGAATATTTTTAACATCCTAAATCTAACCACATATAATCATTCCCCATTCAGTAGATCATTATCCATTTTAGTCATTTTATCTATTTCACTCGGAGAAGAGCGAGACATCTCGTCTACGGGTGGGGGTAATCATCATGTGGTGAGTGTTAGCCCTAATCACCCATTATTAACCTAAAACCTCCTAATACATAATAGAAAAGAATAAGAGAAGGTTAAAAATTGGAAATAAAAGGTGTTGAGTCTTAAAAAGAAAATATTTGTGGATGATTGTTTATACCAGTTTAATATATTCGAGTCTATACCTTAAACTTTATTGGACTGAAATGTCCCGTTGGAAAAAGATAAATAGACACAAGAAAAAATCTTGGTAGGATGTTCAGGATGTTTTCTAAATGTTTCTAAGAATCAATATAAGTTCTATATTTTTAGAATTTTGTTGCACAGAGTGGGAGCTATATGAGACTTATTTGATTTAGGTCATGGTAAACGAAAGTTGAAAGGAAATATTATCATTGAAATCCTTTATAATCTCAATTCTTGTTGTTCTCCATTTTTCCATTGAATATGTTTGCTCAAGGAAGAACAAAAGTTTAAGTTTGGGGTAGTTTGATAAACCCACTTTCGCTCTATCATTAGAAATATTTTCATCAATATACACCTTATTTCTCTTTCCTCATTCTTTTGTATGATTTTTAATGTTTATTAATGATGATTCAGGATACAAGGCCGGAAAAGGATAATGGTGAAAGTTTCAACCATATATGAAAATTTGCTCGATCCAAAAATATTATGCTCGATTAAGTACATGAGAAAGCAAGTTTGCAATCTTTTACGAGAATTTGGTTGATCCAAGTAACCTTGTATTTAGCAGAGTGAAAAACCTTGAATAACATAAATGTTTGATCGAACAACATGAGGAAATTGAAACGTAGTTTCGCTCGACTTGCGCAAAATTCCACTCGGCCAAGCATCATCCTATACCTAGTCAAACTATATGAATTTTGAGTGGTTTAAACAAGTTAGAAAGTTCTTATTTTAAAAAAGGGCATGTCTTTGAGGTTGGTTCAAGGATATTTGGAGGGGAATATGAAACAAAATTAATTCTAGCAGTGAATACGGATCGGAGACGGGATTACATCGGAATTGCTCGAGACATCAACTATTTCTTTCTCTTCCTCTATTTCGTTTTTTTCATTAGGTATTTTTTAGTATTTATTCCTAATAGATTTTGTTTTAGGTTAGGATTTGTATGTATAGATTTATTGTAAAACATTGAACTCAATTTTTCGTGTTCTTTTTTAATGCTAATTTTAAATGCTTTTGATTTCTATTGGCCAAATGAGTTGATGTTTTATGAATTCGTTAGTATGTATATATTGAATAAGTATAAACCATATGCATAAATAAATAAATAGTATAATTAATCATAACGAAAGATATGTTAAAAGGGTCTATGAATCATGATGTCAATCATTCGTTCAGTCAACGTTTAGCTCATTTGATAAACATACCAATGATTTAGATGGTAAAATAGATAATTTAGACTTCGAGAGAGACTATTTCGCATAAGATATTGAATATCCCTATTAAAAACAAAAACATTTTTATTAAATTTTTAGAAATGAATAAGAAAGCCTCAACACCTACATAAGTTTGAATATAATCATAGTTTCTTATACTAGATAGATTTAGGGTTTATGCTACATTTACACGTTTTCACGATCATAAATTTTATAGAATTTGTAGGTAGATTGTTCGTAGTCCAAGTTTTGATATACCATTGTGGAGTTTAGTATAGATTAAAAATATTAATTTTTTTTTGTAAATCGATCCTAAATTGACGATATATCTGAAAGTTGAATGTCTGTTATGTAATATTAAATACTCATAGTGTCAAAGTGTAATTATTGAAAAGTTCAATAATATATATATATATATACGGAGAAAAACCGTTTTCCACTAACGATTCAATATTCACACAAATCGAAACCCTAGCCACCCAAAGAGAAACAAAGAACGAAAAATCAGTTTTTTTCGTTCTCGACCAAAAATCTGCACCACAGGTTGATTGCAAATTCTGATCTCGGCGTGGATACGCATAGAGGACTTGTACGATCAAATCTCATATCCGTTTGTCGTCAGATTCAACGAAACAGATAACGTCGGAATCATTTTCAATTATGTTCAACGTTGAAAAACCAATCGAATCTAATATCGAACGTGACTAGATCGATAACTGGGTTGTAAAACACGCTTCTGCACCCGATTAGATACCCAACAGTGGTATTAGAGCGTTTGGTCGTCTGTTCTATATTATGATTTGATTTTTTTTTAAGAAAAAATGGATTGAATTTCGTCTCAGAATTCACAAAAACCCGAGGCGGCGGCTGGAAAAACCGTGCGGCCGAATAGGTTCCCCGGGCTGGTGGCAGCCGAAACCCTTGCCGGCTGAGTGAGCTTCGTTGGGCCTGGCAACGGTGAGTGGTGCACGTACTTGCACGACCGCGAGCGGGGCTACGCAGGCGACCCGATGGCACGCGGACGATGTTGCGCAAGCGGTGCGATCGCAAAAGGAGTTTGCAAGCGGCAGGCGGACGGTGCACTGACGGTGAGCAGACGACAAGCGACGCGCAAGTAACGACCGAAGACCACGGGCGAGCGCGGCGTACGAGCAGCAAGGAGAAGAACGGGCGGCGATGCTGCACAAATGGTGAAAAACTTAGCCCGAGCCTGTACCCGAGCGATCAGTCTATGTGACCCAGAGTAGGCAAAGGTTTGGGTAGCAGTGCTATGTAGGGTTTCAAACCCTAGTCCGAGCGAGTGAATGAGGCAGCCTGAGCGGGCAAGTGCAAACAGCCCGAGCGGGCGAGTGCCCAAGCCTGAGCGGGTGTGCACGTCTAACCCGAGCGAGCGAACGCCCTAGCCCGAGTTGGCGTGCATACCAAGCTCGAGCGGGCGAACGTTGCCAGCCCGAGCGGGCAAGTGTAGCGCCCCGAGCGGGCGACGTGCACGGTCCACATGGGCTCACCTTCCGCCCAATCCGAACGGGTTTATTGCAAGCTCGAGTCGTGCAAAAACTTCTTAAAACGCAACCTACGCGGGCTAATCAGGCAGCACGCACGGGTCATTCGAATAATTAAAATAATTGAGTTCTTAAATGATAAATTGTTTATCATTTGGCTTTTCCTTCGTTGTAGACATATGAATAGGCTCTTGTTTACATGGTACGACCTGACTACCAGGAGGCATATAGTTCAAAAATTTGATTCATACGTCTATGACATTAGATGTCTAGTGGGAGGGAATAATTAGTTCTTGTAGACGCCTGGACTACCCAGGAGACATGAATTTAATTGTTATCCGACCATGAGTTGAAGGATGAACTCAACTATATCAATAAGGACGACCTGACTACCAGATGACTATGTGATATAGAGCCACACTGAATTCACTACAAAGTTTATGGGGATAAAATTTATAAAGAATCTATTTTATATGGTAGGGAAACGTCTTGACTACCAAGGGGCTCAGGCATATAGTTATAGATTAATGCTAATGAGAAATAAGATTTCTGATGTTATTGTAGCATTGATTAGCGAGTATATTATTTAGATAAAGACCATATCTTTATGATATTTACGATGTCTAACTCTCTGTTGTTTAGTTTCCTTTATTTTACAGATGTCTTGAGAATATCTCAATTCAACCTGCATCTCTTTTTTCGAGACCAACAAGCTTGTTGGAGAAAATTTTGATGAATAGCAATGCAACTTGCGCCTGGTGCTGACCAATGAGAAGCCGATCGATGTGATCGATAAGCCAGCTCCTCCTACACCAGATCCAGCAAATGATGAAGCTTTCAGTGACTTCACCAAGTATGAGAAAAAGTGCAACACTGTGAAATGCCTCATTTTGGCATCAATGAGTGGCGAACTCCACAAGCAGCATGAGCATATGGATGCCAAGCAGATCATGGAACATCTTAAGAAGATGTTTGGAGAACAGAGTCGCACGACAAGGTCCAAGTTATCGGGGATTTTATTCAAGTCCGCTCTGAGTGAGGGCTCTCCTATGGGACTCTATGTTCTGAAGATGATTAGTGTTATAGAACAACTTGAGAAGTTAGGGTGCACCTTCTGCAAAGAGATGCAGCAGGAGATGATCCTACATTCACTTCCAGACTCCTTCTCCTAGTTCGTTAATAACTACAACATGAACAAGTTGAATGTCGAGTTGTATGAGATGCACAACACGCTCACTGAGTATTAGAAGCAGATGTCCATCGAGAAGAAGGGATCAGGATCTGTTTTGATGGTTGGCAGTCCTCTCAGCAGAAAAGGAATGGCAAGAAAAGGCCCAGGACCAGACAGAGCACGCCCAAGGTAAAGGGCGATGCTGGTAAGTAGGGGTGGGCGTTTCGGTTACCCGGACCGACCCAACCTGAGAAACCCAACCCGCGAGATAAACGGGTTCTATCTAAAACCCATATGGGTTCTGAATCTAGAACCCGAACGGGTTCGGGTCGGTCCGGATTGGGTTCGGGAGAACCCGAGGAACCCGAAACAAAAAAAAACCCTAAGTTCCCTCCCTCCCCTCGACTGACTCTCTCTCATTCACTCTTGCTTTCTCAAACACAAACTAAACATGTGTCTGTCGGTCGCCCGTCGCCCTTATTCTCTGTCCGCCGGTCGCCGTCGCCCCTCATTCTCCGTCCGTCGTTCGTCATCGCCCCTCCTCCTTCCGTCTGTCACTTTGCCCGCCCTCCTTTCGTCGCTTTGCTCGCCCGAGGAACCCGTCGTTGCTTGCCCATTCGTCCGTCGCTTCGCTCGCCCAAGGAACCCGTCGTTTCGCTCGCCCATTCGTCCGTCGCTTCGCTCGCCCTCATCCTCCGTCCGTCGCTCGCACATCCTTCCGTCCGTCGCTCGCCCCTCATCTCATCCTCCGTAAGTTGTCCGTCGCTCGCCCCTCATCTCATCCTCCATAAGCCGTCCGTCGCTAGCCCCTAAAAAAGAATCATATGTTCTTTCATACCTAGCTCAAATATAATCAAAGTGATTATATTTGAGCTAAATAATCATATGTTCTTGATTTCACGTCCATTTAGCTCAAATATAATCAAAGTGATGGCAGATGATGTAGAAATTGAGCTTTTAAAGCTGCGTGGAGGAAGAATGAATGTAGCCATTTTATATCTTTCTGATTTTGGTATATTATTTGGACGAGAAGCGAGAAAGTTTAGAATCTTTGAGTATGATTAGGTGACGGTGCTTCTGCTAAAGTTTATAGCTTTCTCATATTGTTTGCAGAGATCAAGATGATTACGAGGTGGTCAGGAAGGTTGGACGTGGAAAATATAGTGAGGTTTTTTAGGGAATAAACGTTAACAGCAAAGAGAAGTGCATAATCAAGATCCTCAAGCCTGTAAAGAAAAAGAAGGTGATTATCTGACATTCACTCTCTGTTGTTTTCCATTTGATGCCACGGTAATGTAGCAAAATATTGAGAAGTAAGGGAGAAGCTCGGATTCTTGTTTTTCTTCTATAAGAGACAAATTGTTGTGCTAAGATCACCAATTCCTCATATGAATTTTTACTTGGTTTCATTGGAGAGGTTTTGCTTGATCCTATGGTTTTAGTTGTTGGGTTGCCTATTCTTAAGGTGTTGATGCTCTTTTCACAGATAAGAAGAGAGATTAAAATACTTCAGAACCTCTGTGGTGGTCCAAACATTATCAAGCTGCTTGATGTTGTAAGAGATCAACATTCCAAACCTGAAAAACCCGAAGAACCCGAAAAACCCGAAGAACTCGAAGAACTCAAATGAACCCGAATACAATTCGGGTTTTTCTGGATTCAATATTTCAGAATCCGAACAACCCGAATCCAACCTGAAACCCGAGGAACCCGTCCCAAAAACCAAATGGGTTTTTATGGGTTCAATTTTTTAGAATCCGAGGAACCCGAACCCAACCCGAACCCGAGGAACCCGTCCCGAAACCCGAAACGCCCACCCTTACTGGTAAGGGTGACCAGTTAGATGCTGAGTGTTTCTTCTGCAAAAAGAAGGTGCATTGGAAGAGGAACTGCAAGGAATATCTTCAGTCTTTCAAGGGAAAGAAACAAGGTAAGACTTCCATGGAAAATGTTTTCATGGTTTCCTTGGCTACTATTGATTAATCTAGATGGGTATTGGATACCGGTAGCAGTTTTAACATTTGCAACATGTTGCAGGGGCTAAGGATCAGTAGGAGATTCAAGAAGGAAGAATTAAGTCTCAAGGTTGGAAATGACGCAAGTGTTGTTGCTCTAGCCGTAGGATCGATTTCTCTTGTAATGCCTTAGATGACTATTATTATGTTTTGAAGTTTGTTTCGAACATAATATCTATTTCTATGCTTGGTCGACGTGGATGTCGAATAGTTTTTAGTAATAACATTTGCTCTATTTATCGTGGTGATGATTTATGTGTAAATGGTTATTTATAACAAGGAATTTATGTCTTACCTGATGTTAATGTTGAATTAATAAAATGCATGTTTCGGACCAAAAGAGAAAGATAGATGATCGTAAAAAACAGACGTATCTTTGGCATTGTAGACTTGGTCATAGCGGTGAGAAGAGAATCAACAGGTTGCATAAGGATGGCTTTCTGGGCCATTTTGATTATGAATCTTATGCAACTTGTGAGTCTTGTCTCACTGGTAAGATGACTAAATCTCCATTTAGTGGAACCGGAGAAAGAGCTACAGAACTTCTAGGACTCATACATACTGATGTATGTGGACCTATGAGAGTTCAAGCCAAGGGTGGATATTCATATTTCATCACATTCACTAATGACATGTCAAGATATGGATTTTTGTTCTTGATAAAACACAAATCTGAATCTTTTGAAATGTTCAAGAGATTCCATAGTGAAGTCGATAAAAAAACTGGAAAGCGTATCAAGGTGTTGAGATCAGACCGGGGTGGTGAATATCTGAGTCATGAGTTTTTCGATTATCTAAGGCAAAATGGGATTTTGTCTCAGTGGACTTCTCCTAGAACACCACATCATAATGGTGTGTTCGAAAGGAGAAATCAAACTTTTGGATATGGTCCGATCCATGATGGGGTTCACAGATCTTCCAATCAACTTGTGGGGTTATGCTTTAGAAACAGTTGCATACAGTTTAAACCCACTAAAGCAGTCTCTAAGACTCCATATGAGATATGGAAGGGACGAAAACCTAACTTGAAACACATCAAGGCTTGGGGTTGTCCGGCTTTTGTTAAGAGACTTCAGCCAGACAAACTAGATACTAGGTCTGATAGGTGTAGATTCGTAGGTTATCCCAAGGAAACTATAGGATATTATTTCTACCACCCGTCTGAGCACAAAGTGTTTGTGGCCAGAACTGCAACCTTTCCTGAAAGGGAATTCCTTGAGGAAGGAATTCATGGTGGAGAAATAGTTCTTGACGAAATTCAAGAACCCGACAAACCAACATAGGCTCAAGGACATGAGATGTCAAATGAGTTAGTTGGTGATATGTTGTTAGACTTCAGGGCTTCATCTTTAAATGTTGAAGTGACAGTGCCCGTTCAAGAACAAGTTCAGTAACTAGTACAAGAACATGGTCAGGAATAAGTCCAACAAGATATTCCAGTGCAGGTTGGACTTGCTACACATGCTTCTTTGAGAAGGTCAACACGTTTTCGACGTGCACCTGAAAGACTTAATCTGATGGTGCAAGAGGATGTGATCAGTCATAGAGATGACGATCCATTGATTTTCAAGAAGCTATACAAGGTCTAGATTCTGAGAAATGGTGGAAAGCCATCCGAGATGGAATCTATGAAGATCAATGAAGTATGGACTTTGGTTGACCCTTTCGAGACTTCCAGACCAATTGGTTGTAAATGGTTTTACAAGAGAAATATTGGAACACATGAGCAGGTAGAGACCTATAAAGTTCGTCTGGTTGCCAAGGGATATAGTCAACGAGAAGGGATTGACTATGAAGAAACGTTCTCCCCTGTGACAATGCTCAAATCTATTCGGATTCTGGTTGCAATAGCGGTATACTATGACTATGAGATTTGACAAATGGACATGAAAATAACTTTCTTTAACGGAGAGCTCCAAGAAGAGGTTTTCATGGCTCAACCTGAGGGTTTCACATTGCCAACTCAAATTCATATGGTATGCAAGCTTCAAAGGTTCATTTATGGACTCAAGCAAGCTTCTCGTAGGTGGAACATTTGCTTTAACAAGGCTGTTTAAAAGTTCAACTTCGTTAGATGTGATGAAGAACCTTGCGTGTACAAGAAGTTTAGTGGGAGCACGGTTGTCTTCATCGTGCTTTATGTGGATGACATATTGCTCATAAGGAATGATATTCCTGTGTTGCAAGACACAAAGTCGTGGTTGTCTGATCAATTTTTCATGAAAGATCTAGGAGAAGCGGCCTATATTCTAAGAATAAAGACCTATAGGGATAGATCGAAGAGGTTGCTTGGATTGTCACAATCCCAGTACATTTACAATAGACGATACAACATGGAAAATTCTAAGAAGGGCTATCTACCGATAGGTACTGGAATTTTTCTTTCTAGGGAGGATTGTCCTAAGACCCCGGAAGAAAGAGAGCGCATGAGTCGGCTTCCCTACGCTAGCGCAATGGGAGCCATCATGTACTTCATGACATGTACTAGGCTTGACGTAGTTTACGCGTTGAGTGTAGTGAGTAGATATCAGACAGATCATGGTGAGGAACACTGGAAAGTTGTTAAGAACATCCTTAAGTACTTGAGAAGCACTAAGGACCAGTTCCTCATTTATGGTAGTTCTAACTTGGAGTTAGAAGGATTTACTGATGCGAGTTTCTCGACAGACAAGGATGATAGCCGATCTATTTCAGGCTATGTGTTTTGTCTGAATGGAGGAGCAATAAGTTGGAAAAGTTCCAAGCAGGCTACTATAGTCGATTTGGTGACTGAAGCAGAATACATAGCGGCTTGTGAAGCAGCTAAAGAAGCGGTTTGGATGAGAAAGTTCATAGATGAACTTGGTATGGTACCTTCGATAAAGAATGTTAAAATTAGTGCGATTTGGACTCCCAATATTAGTTGTATCGTAAAGTATCTATTGGTTTTTTATGTAATGAAGTTATCCAATACGGTTGTCAGAGATTTTACCGTAAATGAACAAACAATAAAAATATGAAAGTACAAAAAAAATATACATAAATATATATATTTGAAGTAGAAGAAACAAAATCTTATTACAGTCACCATCGCGATTAATCCAATTTTTCTCTAAATTATTATTGTCATTCTTTTGTCCGATTCTTCACCAAATTATTATTCGAATTCCCTTCTTTTCTGAACTTTTTAAATTCGTCCTATTAGTCTCTTATTTTTTTCGACAAAAGAAATTGACTAACGCACCATTAATTCTTCAAATTTGTTTAAATAAATCTAATAATAATATGCATTGCTAGACTTTATTTTGAAATTTATTTATTATTGTAAATTGATTTAGTCCTTTATGCTATTCATTTGTAACATGTTCCAATATCACGGGTACTATGTTCATCGGTGCTGGCTTTTTCCTTGTGTTTTTAGGTTGTCCAAAAAAGATAAAATATTCATAATTCTGAAAAATATTAGTAAAAAGTAAAGTATTGGTAATTCTGAAAAAATGGTATCATCCTGAAAAACAGATATTGGTACATTTTCTCATTTTTAACATCCAAACTTTTAAAAATAATAGTTTAATTTTTTTTTATAGTAGATATTCTATTAGATAACAAAGAATCTATTGTCCTGTGTAGTATCTTGAAACAATAAAATTTGACGGAAAATAAACCCTAAGAACCGAATGAATTCGAATGATGAAATTGAAAACCTTAGCAATTTCCACAATTAAGAATTGCATAGAAAAAGAAAGATTGAGTCAACATTTTTACGAATTTGGATTGATCATTATAATCAAATTTACGTCTCGAATTTTTTTATTGTATATGTTTAATACGTCGACAAAAGAGAGTTACAAGAAATTCAAAGAAAAGTTGATCATGAAATGCTCTCAGCAAAACCGCACCAGAACCATCCACATACGATGTTATATATACTGGAGTAATGGTAAAAATGACCATTATGTCCTTGGAATTAGTTAATGTCGTTGAGTTGAGACCTTATTGTTTGGCACCCTCAGAAAATCTCTATCTTACTTGATTGTAGACACGTGGTTCATCATCATGTTTTAAAAAAACGTGTAGAGAGTGGCCACTCATAAATCTATTTAAATAAAAACGTTTACAAGAGGGGTAAAATATCAACAAAAGCAATCCTCTAAATCAAACATTGAACATTAATGTTGCTATTTTGGGATTGTGGTGACGCAAGGAGCTCGTTTGATTTCTTAAAGGTCGATCACTCTACTCTGCTGTTGTATCTCTTTGAAAGTATTATGTCTATTATGTAATATTTCGACAGTCGTGGATTTAAGTGTAATTATTAAAAAGTATAATAATTATTTAAGAAAGTTTTCGGTAATCAAATTTTATTATCGCAGAATCAAAATCCTAATCCCAATTAGAGAGAAAAACGAAGAACGAAAAACAATTTTCGTTCATCAAGAAAAACCGCTCCAATCGCTGACCGATCTCGGCGTGGATATGAGTAGAGGACTTGCGCTATCAAGTCTTACATCCGACAATCACAACATTCAACGTAACAGGTATTATCGAAATTGTTTCTAATTTCGTAGTTTGTTGAAACCCTGAAAAACTAATCCGAACTTGACTAGATCTTCAATCTAGGTTGTTAATACATGCTTCTGCACCCGATTTGCAATCTAATAGTGGCAGAGCGTCTGGTCGTTTGTTTAGGATTAGTTTTTTGGATTTTTTGTGAAAAAATTGGATCGAAATTCGTGACTGCGGCGCGCACGTAGCACGAACAACCGCACGAACAGGCGCCTCAACGCTAAACTCGAACTGGGCAGCGGCCGTAACCCTAGCCGGCCGCACGAGGGTCGTCAGTCGACGGCGAAGGGTTCGCGCACATCCTAGGGCAACCGGCAGTGGCGGCGCGACACAAGAGAGGCCGAAAGTGGGCGGCGTTTTCGTGCGCCCATCGCGAAGGCCGAGTCGAGCGAGCGAGAGGAGAGCGTGGACAACGTCGCACTGTGCGGCATCTGGCGCACGAGCGACGAGCGAGGGTGAGGCTTGAGCGGTACATGAGCGATGGGCAAGGGCGGGGGTTGAGCGGTGCACGAGCGGGCGAACCAATTGAGCGGCGGCGGGCGTCAAGAAAGAGAGCGTTCGGTGCAAAATGGGTTTCAGAAACCCTCGACGAACCTTCACCACTTCGGAGCCCGACACCGGCGATTCGCAACCGGTCGTGCGATGATTTGGAGGCGCCCTGAGCCGGCGGCTCATCACGCCTGGACCGGGCGACCAGCGAGAGGGCGGCGACGGCGGCTGGGTTTTTTTTAGAAAACCCTAACCCTAACCCTAGCACGATACATGAGTCCGAGCGGGCGCGCGTAACCCACTCGTGCGGGAAAAATTAAAAAATAATAAATTTTGAAAAATTAATAATTGAGTTCTTAAACGATAAATTGTTTATCGTTAGGATTATTCTTTGGTCGTAAACATTTGAATAGGTTCTCGTTTACATGGTACGGCCGGACTACCAGGAGGCATATAGTTCAAGAATTCGATTCGTACGTCTGATATCAGATGTCTAGTGGGAGAGAACAATTAGTTCTTGTAAACACCTAGACTACCCGGGAGACATGAACTTAATTGTTATCCGACCATAAGCTGAAGGATGAACTTAACTATATCGATAGGAACGACCTGACTACCAGGTGACTATGTGATATAGAGCCGCGTTTTAATTCACTACAAATTTTATAGGGATAAAACTTGTAAAGAATCTATTTTATATGTTTGGAAAACGTCTTGACTACCAAGGGGCTCAGACATATAGTTATAGATCAATGATAATGAGAAATAAGATTTCTAATGTTATTGTAACGTTGATTAACGACATATAGTTCAATGATAATGAGAAATAAGATTTCTAATGTTATTGTAACGTTGATTAACGAAAAATATCATTTAGATGAAGTCCATGTCTTTATGATATTTACGATGTTTAACTCTATGCTGTTAAACTTTCCTTTGTTTTCAGATCTCCTGAGAATATCTCAGTTCGACTTGCATCCAATCCTCGAGACTAACAAGCTAGCTGGTGAGAAGTTTGACGAATGACAACGAAATTTGCGCCTGGTGCTGACACTTGAGAAGCTGATCCATGTGATCGACAAACCGGCTCCTCCAGTGCCAGACCCAACGAATAATGAGGCTTTCAGTGAATACACCAAGAACGAGGAAAAGTGCATCACTGTGAAGTGTCTCATCCTGGCGTCAATGAGTGGCGAACTCTACAAACAACACGAGCATATGGATGCCAAACAGATCATGGAGCATCTTAAGAAGATGTTCGGTGAGCAGAGTTGGACGGCAAGGTCTAAGCTGTCAGGGGCTTTGTTCAAGTCCGCTCTGAGTGAGGGATCTCCTGCGGGACCCCATGTTCTTCGGATGATTAGTCTGATAGAATTAGCTTGAGAAGCTGGGGTGCAC
This sequence comes from Gynandropsis gynandra, assembly GCA_036759665.1. Lineage (NCBI taxonomy): Eukaryota > Viridiplantae > Streptophyta > Magnoliopsida > Brassicales > Cleomaceae > Gynandropsis > Gynandropsis gynandra. Next base: position 22,794,480 of record CM071868.1, on the reverse strand, counting down.
CTTCTGTAAGGAGATGCAGCAGGAGATGATCTTGCATTCACTTCTTGATTCCTTCTCCCCGTTCATGGTCAACTACAACATCAACAAGCTGGACATTGAGTTACATGAGATGCCTAACATGCTGACAGAGTATGAGAAACAGATGTCCATAGGGAAGAGGGGATCGGGATCTATGCTGATGGTTGGCAGTCCTCTTATTAGAATAGGAAGGGCAAGAAGAGCCCTAGGACCAGGCAAAGCACGCCTAAGACTGGTATGACCACGGCAAAGGGCGGTGCCACCAAGGCCGACCAATCAAATGCTGAGTGTTTCTTCTGCAAGAAGAAAGAACATTGGAAAAAGAACTGCAAGGAATACCTGCAGTCTCTCAAGGGCAAGAAACAAGGTACGATTCTCATGGAAAATGTTTTCATGTTATCTTCAACTACTATTGATTCATCTAGATGGATATTGGATACCAGTAGCAGTTTTAACGTCTAATATGTTGCAGGGACTGAGGATCAGTAGGAGGTTCAAGAAGGGAGAGTTTAGTCTGAAGGTTGGAAATGACGCAAGTGTTGCTGCTCTAGCCGTAGGATCGATTTTCCTTTTTATGCCTACGGATAAGACTTTTTTGTTAGACGACTGTTATTATGTTTCGAAGTTTGTTTCGAACATAATTTTTATTTCTATGCTTGATAGACGTGGATTTTGAACAGTTTTTTGTAATAACATTTGCTTTATTTATCATGGTGATGATTTATGTGTGAATGGTTATTTGCAACAAGGACTTTATATCTTACCTGATATTAATGTAGAACCAATTAACATGTATGTTTCGGGCCATAAGAGAAAGATAGATGATCGTCAAAGATAGACGAACATTTGGCATTGTAGACTTGGTCACATCGGTGAGAATAGGATAAACAGGTTGCATAAAGATTGTCTTTTAAGCAATTTTGATTATGAATCTTATGCAACTTGTGAGTCATGTCTCACTGGTAAGATGACTAAATCTCCGTTTAGTAGAACCGGGGAGATAAATATAGAACTCCTAGGACTCATACATAATGATGTATGTGGATCGATGAGAGTTCAAGCCAAGGGTTGATATTCATATTTCATCACGTTCACTGATGATATGTCAAGGTATGTATTTGTGTTCCTGATGAAACACAAGTCTGAATCTTTTGAAATGTTCAAGAGATTCCGCTGTGAAGTGGAGAAATAAACCGGAAAGAGTATCAAGGTGTTGAGATCTGACCGGGGCGGTGAATATCTTAGTCATGAATTTGTTGATTATCTAAGACAACATGAGATTTTGTCTCAGTGGACTTCTCCTGGAACATCACAACATAATGGTGTGTCCGAAAAAGGAAATCGGACTTTATTAGATATGATCCGATCCATGATGGGGTTCACAGATCTTCCAATATGAAACATAGTTGACATGAAACATAGTTGATGATCCGTAAGGCTGACGGTTATGACCATGCCTAGGATGCATCCGGAGCTGTAAAGATGGAAGGAATACTAACGTCAACTTCACCATGGTTTGTTTTGAGTAATATTGTTACTCAAATGAGTAAGGATGTTGCTTCACGCTATCCGATCATTGGGGAATGTTGCTAGATGCCAACCTCGATTAGTTAATTAGTGGAGACTAATTGGCTAGCGGTTTAGTGATGAACCTACGAGGTCACACGCATACGAGTGTCTCGGTATCTACTTGTGATTGTTAAACAATCAGTTTGGAATACAATTATATTCATCCACTAGCACCGACGAATATAATATTGTACTATTTTTCTTTTTGAGGTAGTACATCAGATGTACAAGCAAGTATGTGTATGAAGATACATGTAGTTCGACTGTTTGAGATATTATGTAAAGGCAAGTGGGAGATTGAAAGTATTATGCCTATTATGTAATATTTCGACAGTCGTGGGTTTAAGTATAATTATTAAAAAGTTTAATAATTATTTAAGAAACGAAAAACAGGTTTTCGGTAATAAGATTTCATTATCACAGAATCAAAACCCTAATCCCAATTAGAGAGAAAAACGAAGAACGAAAAAGAGTTTTCGTTCTTCGAGAAAAACCGCTCCAATCGTTGAAAGCAGAATCCGATCTCAGCGTGGATACGAGTAGAGAACTTGTGCTATCAAGTCTTACATCCGAAAATCACAACATTCAACGTAACATGTATTATCAAAATTGTTTCTAATTCCGTAGTTCGTTGAACCCCAAAAAATTAATCCGAAGTTGACTAGATCTTCAATCTAGATTGTTAAAACACGTTTCCGCACCCGATTTGCAACCCAACACTCTTTTCGTAAATGTGAATTCGATTGTTCTTCTCACGCCATAATTTATATATCAAAGCTTACCAAATTAGTCGACCCGACAATACAGTTGTTTTGCTCACTCCTTAGATGATACCCAACAAATAATATTTGTTTCCATTCTTGGACTTCGACGAAACATCAAGCTTTATTGTAGAAGGTTCCATTAAAGGGGTTAGAAATTTTAATATTTAGTATGTTAATATCTATAAATTTAAAAATAATTAATTTTATAAAATTCATTTGATAATAGTTGACTGTTGATCATCCTATCGGTGTCTAGACATTGTATTTTATTTTTTAAAAAGTTAAAATATATAAACAATGTTTTTAAAATTCATCACATCTGATATTTAATCCTTGTTTTTCATTATATGTTTGATTTTTTCGTATTATTTTAGTTGAATCTAGTTGATCGTTGAACAACCGTCATCTATCGAATGTTTAGACAAAGACTTTCTGATCTAAAAAATAATCGTAACAGTAAATTATTTTTTTTTGTTAATTCTAATGGGTTAAAACAATGTAATTTAATAATTTTAAAAAATAAAAATATCCAAATGCAGAATATATAAAACCTTAATATTTAAACAAGGATAAAAAAAAGTATTAAAATTATGGAAATATAACATATATCTGAATTTTGTATGGTATTTGTATACGTATTTTTCAAATATTCCATCGCTCATTTATATTCGTATATTAAGATTCAAATATCTTAATATTCGAATAACCAAAAAAAGGCATATATGTGTCGGATATCGAGATCTAAATTCGAATCTAAAAATTTTTAAAGGTAAAACCAAAAAATGAATTCAATTAAAAACTGATAGTTTATCAAATACAATCGATAATCCACGTTAAAGACGCACAAAAATACAAAAAAAAAAGTTTAATGTCCATAAAACGAACACAAAAAGTTTATAGTAATCTTCATATTAACCATCGAGATTTAGTTTTGATGACTCTTTCACTAGCTTTGTAGTCAATTTGTATGTAATGTCAAACTCATAGACCACAAAAAATGCATATTTAAAATTAAAATTATCTCCAACGGTGGGCTCTAAGATAAATTAGATTTTTTTACAAAGAAAATGGATTGAAATAAATTGCTTCTATAGTTTAAAAAAACAAATAGAGTACCGGTGGTGCGACGAGAAAACGATGACGAGTTTTCGAATACTAAAAGGTTAAGGATGGTTAATAGAAAATTGGTTATCGACTGTATGAGAGAAAAAGCTCAAACAAGAAAATAAAGTATACTAGATTTAGATATTATATTTTTAATTTATTACAATGAGATCTTTTAGTTAATTTTTTTATACATAATTAATTATATATTTAATAAATAACTATTTAACACATTCGAATATAAATAATTATGATAATGGATGTATTATTTGTTTTTGTATTTGAAGATATCTGACTTCAAACTATTTGTGTTTAATATTTGATCCATCGAATATTTGATTTTTATTTTAATACAAAATAGATACATATCGTATATAAATATTTTTGTCTATCCTAGATAGTTTTTCTTTAAAATAATAATGTAAAACAAAAGAATCAAATGTTATATTGATTTCTATTCTAGTGTTTTATCTACCATGATTTTTTCAAGTTTTCACAAACCTACAAAAATGATCATCAATAAATAATTCTGCTATATATATATATATATATATTATTTGAAGATAAATAAAAAATAAAAGATAAGATATGATATGATTAAATATACAAAAATTAAAGAACAATTTATATATATAAATAAATAAATGCATAATAATATCAAATAAATCAATATAGTGGAAAGAGTTAGACTATAAATACATTTATAATTTAGTTATAATATTCAAGAGTTTAAAAATTTTCATTTTTAATAAAAGTTCAGATTGCCAATTCAATTGAGATCAACATTGTGTATTTTCCAAGGGATATACTTTTAATAAATTTTATTAGATATTATCTGTGAATAGCACGAATTTTAAAATTATTAAAATTGAAAATAATAAATAGTTTGAATATAATATAAGATATATAATTTTTTAATGATGAAAGATATATAGTTGTATTGAATAATTATTTAATTTATAGTGATTATATATTAACATTTAAATATATTCAACGTTAGATGAAAATAAAAAATAAATAAAATTATATATTATTATTAGTGATAGTAATAGTGGTATAAGTTTTTAAAATAATTGTTATTAAATAAATAAAATAAATGTGTGATTAGGAAGTTGTTATCATATATATATTTATATTCATCTAAATGAATATTTATATATTCTATATTTTTACAATAAAATAATTTTATTTAACATTTTATATTAATTAATACATATAATATAACACAATAAAAATAAATTAATTAAACTGTAATGATTTTTATAAAATCGCCATTATATATGAAATAATCTATACATATATATTTTGTTTCTTAAGTTTAACAATAGTAAATTATTATAATAATTTCGAATTAATATTAACTAAAAATTATAATAATTATACATATATAATATTTATTTTTAATATTTTAATTTTTTTAGTTTCCAACTTTAATAAATTTAAATAAATTAGAATTCAAAAATTATAATTAAAAAATTTTTATCTAAAATGAGAATAAATTATTATTATCTTTATAATAAATAATTAACATATAAGTAACTAAAACTTTCGATAAATATGCAATTTAAAATTTGCACAACTTTTTAAAATTAAATGTTAATTTATTTTTAATAGCTTTTACTAAATAAAATTAGATAACATTTTAAAAAATATACAACGATTTTATATATTTTTAAGTTATAATATATAAACTAAAATTTTAAATAAGTAATAATTCATATTTATAAAATATAATAATAAGAAAATAATCTAAATGAAAATAATGTTATCCAATCAAAGTATAAATTAGAAATTGTAAATAATTTTTATATACTTACTACTATAAAAATAATTATATAGTTTTTAACATTACTATCTTAATAATTTGATCAAATTGTTATTGCATTTTAAAATAAATTGTGTTTTAAATATGACAAATTTATTAAAAAAATATTTTAATTTTTATATTTAATCATTATTTTTATAACTTTTGAAATCATAAATAAATTAAAAATTAATTTTTATATAGTAATAGTAATACTAATTTTTGAAATTCTTATAAATAATATTTAAAATAAGTTGTTATCCATACAACTTGGTTTAATTGTTTATATAATTATCAATACTTGATTTCATAAATACACAAAAAAATTGAATTTATGTTAAATATTAGTAATATTGATTTAAAAAACATATTTAAAATTTATATTTCTATCAATTTAAATCGATTAAGTGGTTATATAATTCTAATATAAAAATTTTAAATTAATATTTTAATTAGTTATTACATAATGAATTTTATTCTATATTTTTACAATAAATATTTGAAGGGTGAACATGGAGAATAACACGAAAATAAATATAGTATCAAATTTATTATGTAATAAATAATTTCTATTTTTTACAATAAATATTTGAAGCGTAGTAATCGATTATTATCGATTGTCATATTGATTTTCAAAATTCTTAAAATTTTAACTTTGATTTTATAATTTTTTTCTATGTATTCTAATATTTTTTATAGGTGACACTTGAAGAACCATTTGAATTATAAAATAAAAAATAATTATTTAAAAAAAATCAATGAAAGAAACAAATAGAATTACTAATTATTAACATACTTACTTTAAATTTATAGAATTTACACACCAAAAATACTGTAAATTTGTTTATAGTGCTTTACGGGGGAAATTAATTTTTTAAACTAAAAGTGAGAAAGTTATTTGTATTCCTGAAAGTTATGTTAAATTAATAATTGAATTATAAATTTATGGTTAGATTTTAAAATTTAATCAATTTTAAATTTATATTTTTAAACAATTTATAATAACAAAGTTATTTTTTGGTGGAAGTTAAATTAATTAACAATTAAATTATTTATTTTATAAAAGAATCTAATACGGATTTAAAAAAATATTTGATATAATCTTAAGCATTTTATAATAATAAAAATTAAATTAAACTAAAATATAATAATTCTTGTTAAACATAATTACAAACAAATAAAATAATTTGTATTTTAACTTTTTTTTTGTTGTTTAATCAAATAAACAAATAATTTTTACACATTATTTAAAAAAATAATTATATTTATTGAATAATATTTAAATTTAACAATTTTAAAATAAATCATTTAAAATAAAATATTTTAAAAAATATTTTTTAGGATTTTTTTTGTGTTTTAGTAATATTAAGATTTTAATATCAATGTAGTGGATTACTCGATAACACAAAGCTTATCAAACGGCTATTATTATTCGACAAAGAATCCAACGGTTACGCAATTCCGGGATTTTGAAGCATCCTTCTTTTCACCTTTCGCCCCAACGGTCGAAAAATTTATCAGCCAATTTAAATCCAAAGATCCGCCATTTCGAATCCCAAAGTAGCCGTTACAACCTCTCTCTTTCTCTCTCTCTCTCTCGATCGATCCCAAACATTCACTCTCGCGATTCTTGAACTAAAGATCTCAGATTGGTCCCAAATCGGTGCCATTATAGGTTCCGATCGGTTCTTCTATCATGACTTCGTCGACTCCTTCGGTTCCTTGCAGACAAAACCCTAGGTCCAGAAACACAGAATCCGGCGATACTATGCGAAGGAGCTTTGGGGGCAACCCTTTTCCGACCAGAAGGCCGGGGATTATCGCGCATCACAGAGGGTTTCATAACCCTGGCCCGACCCCTGCGAATAGCCCCTCAGGTTGGGATTCTACTCATAGCCCTTTTCAGTTCATGTTTCAATTTCGGAAGATTTCAAAATGTTATTTTACTTAGCTTCGCATAGACTTGGTTAGTAGAGCTATTTCTCATCACCGTTGCAGAACGCTTTTGGCTTTTCTTCTTTACATGCATGATTTATGATTTTTATGGATCGGATTTGAGTTGTCACTGGTTGGTTGTTCTCAGACTTTTCTGGGAGGAACTCGACTGACAGAGAAAGCAACCGGCTCGAATTCGGGGACAAAGAAAACGAAAAGGATCAGTTTACAAATATGACACGAGCTCCTCCAACTCCGAAGGTAGCCAAGAACTTCATGTCTCCGACGATTTCAGCCGCTTCAAAGATCAATTCATCACCGAGGAAGAAGGTATTGACTGAGAGAAATGAAGGGCCTCGATCTTCTGTCTCATGCTCTGATGTTAGAGGTCTAATTTTGGAGGAGAGCAAAAACCAAACTGCTCCGTCCACCGTCTCGTTTTCTGACTTTGTAAGTGTAATGGGGGAAGATAGAGAAGCGCCGACACCTGAGATGAGTTTGGATGAAAAGCCGCAATTTGCGGATCCATATGACATGACAGTCACGGATTTGGACCAGAAGGAAGATTTGGAATTAAAGATTAGTGACGTCATTCTACATGAGAAAAGGAGCACTGCGGATGTTGATCCAAGCTTCAAGATTAGCCCTCGACCTACTGTTTCGTACACATCCCCCGTGGTGACACCGCTTGATAGCGATCCATTGATGCCTCCATATGATCCCAAAAAGAACTATCTGTCGCCGAGGCCTCAGTTTCTTCATTACAGACCAAACCCAAGAGTTGAGCACTTTTTTGATGAATGCAAGCAGCTCGAAGATATCTTCACATCTGAAAGCTCTAACACAGATGCATCCAAAGATGAAAGGAGTTCCGAAAATTCGGAGGAGCTAGAAGATGTTGCTTGGCAGGAAGTTGAATCAGTAGTGGAAGAAGAAAACCTAGCAGCAGAAATTGATGATGACGATGATGTTGATGAAGAGATGGAAGCACAAGGTGCTGAGGAGATGATGTTGGTAAGAGAGGAGATTATTGAAACTAAACCACGCCGTTTCTTGGCCTTAAAGTTCTTAGGATGTCTGATGGTTTTGGCGTTGGTGTATTTCTCTGTTTCCGCCTCTTTTTCTCCACGAAGCCAACTCTATGATCTTCAAAATTTAGGTCGTTATGATTTCTACATCCCGCCTGAATTCAAAGAATCTGCAATAGCCAATTTTGAGCAGTTGAGTGAAAAGCTGAGGATGTGGTCAGAATCATCGTGTGCCTACATATCCAAGCTAATCTCTAGTCTAGATGAAGAACAGGAACAGGGTTGGTTGCAATTTGGTAATTTGACAGATTTGTTGGAGGGTAGTTTTCTTGATACTGTTTTTCAGCCAGCTATAGCTGAGATCAGAGTAGCTGAATCGGATCACCTAGCCAAAAAGAGTGTAGAGAAGGCCGATTTTGACAATGATTTTGAAGCTGTTTCTTCGGAAGATTTCGAAGCGGTTTCTGAATTTACGGATACCAATGCAGAAACTATTGAGTTTCATGAGGAGACCAAGGCCAAGACAAGGAAACATGATCAAGACAAGATGTCAACGACTGATTCCGTGGATACCTATCAAGATGGCCAAGCTTTTGAGGTGTTTGTACATGATAACAATTTCGAAGCATGTCTCGAAGATAGTGGCCAGGAAGAAATTCAGGAGATTGAGAGGAATAGTGAAGGAAAGAGAGAATATTGGGAAGGAGATGCCAACACAGAAGCTCATGAGCTTCAGGAGGGCCTTGAATCAGCAACCAGGAAAATTGAAGCGGAGAAAATAGGTGGTACCTACGAAGACGAGCAAGAAGAGGTAACCGAGGAGCAAGTCAAACATGCTGACACCTCAAAATTTGACACGGAGGTCAAAGGCTTATCAATCCAAGTACCTGACGATGTGGGGCGAATTGCTGAGACTGCCATGGTTGATATTTCAACTGAAACTACCGAGGCCCAAGTTGATTCTCGTCCTGAAATAGGCTCTTCCTTAGAGGTTAATGACAATCTAGAAGAATCTCCCATTGAGGTTTCACAAATTTCTCTGGGAAAATTTTCGATGAACCAGATTTTGCTTGTGCTGTCCTCAACTCTGGTGGTTGTACTCGCAACCTCGGCTTTCTTCTTCACTAACAAGGCAAAACCAGTCATGCCAAACGCTGCTGCATCTGCTTCTGAACCAATCTCTGTTACAGATGAGGCTGTAGAGAGCTTGGACAAAGAAAGACTTTCTCTGCTGAAATTCCAGACAGAAGTCGATGACAGAATGAGAGAATCATGCCCTACCGAGATGAGCGGCAGTTTCGAGGAGAGAAACAGCTCGTTCTACAGCAACAAGGATCTTGAAGAACCAATGGAGGCACAAAGCAGTGGCGCTAGGAAGAGTAGCATGAAAAACAGCAGCACTAGCAGAAACTTGAGAAGAGAATCTCTTGCTTCCTCAGCATCAGAATACTCAATAGATTCCACTTCATATGGAAGCTTTACGACATACGAGAGAATGCCCTTCAAAAGCGTGAGTATTCATCTCCTCTTGCAGTTTACAGGTTGAAACAAAACCTACTTCACATAGTCTGATACATGCCTGCACATTTTCAGGGTGTCGGGGACGAGGAGGGGATTACGCCAGTGAGGCGATCAAGCAGACTCCGCAACCAGCATTCTGGGATATGAATGTATCAGTCTTTGCTTTTCATTGCACCACTCTGCAATGCTTATGTTTCTGATGTAATCAGGTTTAACTGCTGATCTTCTGACTTTTGTATGTGTCCATTAGTTTGTCTGTGCAGCTTGAAAGACTCCTTTTCAGATTCCATTTTTCCACTTGGAAGCATCCGAGTTCTCCATTTACATGGAATATGAAAGAAACTAGTCCTGGGAGACTTACAAAATGCAATAGATTCAAACAGATTTATCAACATCCTTAGCTCCAAGTTCCTAAGAACAATCTTGAACAGGTTCTTGTCCATATGATCATCTGAAAAGCAGATCTACACGATCTTCGGACTTGGCTGAGAATCTCCACATATTTTATGCCTACTTTCCATTTGTAAAACTAAACAACTTGCTTTCTACTCAACTCAAAGAAAATGGAAAGCGAAGAATGTCAAGACACTTTTAGAAGCAAAATGCGCAAATTTCTACTCTACGACTAAAAAACTTGCTTCCACTGGAGCCTGGCTGTATCAAGTTATGTACACTTCAATCACTATAACGCCAAACTAAGAAAATATTTCTCCTTTACGGGTTATGTGATTCCATTGATATTTTTACATCGCACTGCTACTTTCTCTGCTATCATTTACAGTATCTCTTAAGCTTTGCTTGAGCAAGACTCGAGAAGAACTCCATGAACACCTGCTCATACTCTGGCATTTTTCCATACCCTGGCAAGCAAAAAACAAGAGACAAATCTTAGCAACTTTCCAAGGGACGGGTGATTTTGATCTTATTTTGCTGCGGGATAAGTTTGAAATTATTACAGACTTTTACTTGCCAGGAAAGTAGTTGATGTCAATGACGTAAAATATGTCTCTGCTCCCATACTCCCGGATCATGTCTATATTAAACAACCGGAGTCCCTGGGATTCACCCACATAAACCAACCAAAATCAAAATGAAGTCACTAAAAACATTTACTCAGCCAACTTAAAAAGAAAAAGGTCTCCTTTATGACTAGTACCAGTCGGGTTCTTAATTCTTTGACAAGCCTCTCAAGCATATACCTAGGAGGTAACTCTGCAGCAACAACACGTTTACGTAAGAATATATCCAGCAACACATTGTCTTAGACTGGTCTCTGTTACATAGCTGGAATATGTATATCTATCTATTCATACTCACCAACAACACCAGGGTCCATGTTGGCGTGATCTGGAGAAGCTGAAGCAGATGAAACCCTCGGGAGTTGAAACACACCGGCAACTTTAGCTTTTTCGCAATTACTGACATTGGGTAGAGAACACCGCCTGACGACTTTTATAATCTCACCAACGACAAAAACCTTGAATAGAACTCCACCTTCAGGCAGACAGCAAAGAAGATTACATAGAAGATTCATAGTATATGTGGGCATGACATACTGCAAACTTTTACAGTCAAATACCATGATTCACAAACTCTTGAAGGACAAGTGGAGGTTCAAGATCCAAAAGCGAGAGCCGGTCATAAGCTAAGAACAACTGATGTGACTTTGCAGTTCCATCAATCCAAAGCGGTTTTGCGACTGACAGGTAAACAAAAGAAAATCTATGAAAAATTTGTAGCCATATAAATAAGATTTGAAAAATGAATCCATATATGAACTATTTTCCAAGATGAAGTGGCAATAAAATATCCCCAGATTAACAACAAACCACATAATTTTAGATCGTAGACTCATACCTAGAGGAAATTTTAGCCCGGCTTCAGCAACGCATTCAGCACTAGATGTTGCATCTTTTAGAACAACCATTTGCTTTGGAACACAAATTTTACCTACAAATATTTCCAAAGAAAGATCACTTTAGACAGCTCTTAGGTCTCCTAGTTAAAAAGAGTTACGCAAACAGAAACCATAAATTTAGAAGTTACCACAAGAATCTGACAGATTCAGATCTGCAACATCCTGAAGCATTGATTGTCGATTGTTTATGCGTTGTATAGCACCTGGAGGATCAAGGATGGTCACTTCTGGATGTTTTTGCTGGTAATCCTTCAAACAGAAGATTGCAGAAAGACAACCATGAGCTATTTTCTTAAGTCAAACATGATCTCTAATTAGTATAGATATGAAAAACAACTTCACAGAAATATTTCAAACACCACTTGATCTGTTAAATTTACACACTATGTGGTTACTAGACAGTGTTTCTAGACAATAATAATAGGATGCTACAGTTGTGCATAGACTAGAACCATCATCCTAAGTTAAAACAAGCAATAGAGACCACACAAAAAAGTTCAATAACTGATTAAACTATACAGAACAATTATGGTCTTAACAGAAGTACCTCAATTTCCTCTTGCCACTCCTTTCCCGACAACTGCGAGAAGAAAATCATACAATACATCAGATTCGATGCAAAATCCGCTTTTCCAAATATTCGCATAAAGACCTAAGGACTTGTAAGACCATGGGCACCCTCCCCATAATTTGCTGTCGAGGTTGAGATCTATAGATTGTAAGGATTGCTTAAGGCCTAGTATGGGATAAGTTCTTATGAATTGTTATCAGAACCTGCCCCATGCCGATGACCTGACTCCGCGGAAGGGGTGACTCGGGAGGAGTGATTTTGCAAGGGACGGGAGAGTAGGCCACCTAGAGTGGGCTATACATTGTGCTGGAAGCGTGGTGGTATGTAATGATCTCACATTGACCAAGAATGAGATTAGTGGAAGCCTTATAAGGCCATGCCCGCCCTCCCCGCATAAGCTAGCGTCTTGGGTTAAGATCTATGGAATTGTAGAGATTGATTTGGGCTTAGTATGGTTCTTATAAATATGCTCCAAGTATAGAACACTATGTGACAACACTACCCTATGAGTGCATTCTCAGTATTGGAACATAGTTGTGTCCTTGAGATTTAGCACAAACCTTATGCAAAATTATATCAAATGGACCTTGTTCAGAGAGTGGCCTTTTCTGATCGATTGCGACAAAGAAAATGCCTATTTTCCTACAATGAACACAGAAAAGAGTTACTGGTTATTTTTTTTCTGAAAAATATCAGGAAAAAGAAAAGAAGAAATGAGAGCTAAAGCGTGAAAATGCTGAGAGTTGAATAGAAAAAAATATCTATAAAGCTAACCCAAATCACACAGACAATGCAACTGAAACAAAAAACCATCTACTATACCGCTAGGAAGCTCAAAGAAACCATCAAATCAAGACAACTATTTTTTTAAGCAGAAGCAGTCGCGGAAGAAGATTTCCAAAGTCCAAGAATAAGCATGAAAACCAGAGTTTTTACTTTTTAAAACTCTAAAGTCAATATCCAAAACATTGACTTCTCAATGGAAAATGTTTATATAAAGGAATATTCTCATAGAAACAAAGGAGATTACGAAATTTAATCCTGATACCGCCTCAAGTAGAAGCATATTCTACAAGCTGTAGCAATGAGCTGGTTGTGGACAAGAAAATGGCAATCGACAAAGCAAGTTTATCCACAGAAGAATCTAGGAAAACCAACCACAGTTAACAAAAAGAGCAACTAAACAAGAACCAAATCTTACCCAAAATGTCAAAGTTGAAACCCGTGAAACAACAAAAATTTTGTCAGCTTTGTGGAGCACCCACTAGACAGACAGTCATACGGATAAGAAAAAATGGGAACCAAATGATTACCACGAAAGACTATTCCAAGACTCGGAACTCGCGATTCAAACACATATATGTACTTATGTGCGTTTATAGACATTTATGCAGATATTGATATTTAAGGATTCAAACTTTAGGAGCTTAGAAAATGGTTTTGCGCATACCTAGAGAGAACTTCAAGCTTGGGTTGCAAGAAACTCTTCTTCTTCTTGGACGTCAAAGCATAACCAACAATGAGTTTGCGTTGATGCTGTTGCGCCTGTTGTTGTTCTCGACAGGACAGCGTATCGATTACCACTTCGTCTTCACTCTCACTTCTTTCACGCACCATACCTAAATCCCCAAATCCACCGCAGAAAAACCCTAAATTGCACGCAATACCCAATCCTCCCCTCAATCTCGCAGCTTCTATTTCGCTAAAAGCACCAGTCCCGGACATTTAATGACCCAAAAAGATTAACAACAAGGCAGATTCTTTTAAGATTCCTCCAAAGATTCTGTCTATACCTACACGTAACAGCCAGATTTAGCACCGCCTACAGTCTCCCGAGAGAGAGAGAGAGAGAGAGAGTTTAAATGACGAAGCAGAAAAAGGAGGAACCTTTAATAGGAGAGAAATCAGGAGATGATGAGAAATGTTAAGGAGGATTTAGGTTCAGTTGAAAATATTTATAAGAGAAAGAGAAGCGGAAGAGATCTGTTCAAATGGCCGTTTTGGAACCTTCGCCAAATTTTGGGATTTTTTTTTCGTTTTTAAATCTCCACGTTACCCATATATTTGACAAAAATGTGGTCTATAAAATATATAATGCATTATGTAGAATTCAAAACATGTTATATAAAATTAAAAACATATAATGTAGTTTTTTGTTGAAAAATATAAGATGTAGTCTTCTGTAAATGAGTGATATACTTTATCTATTGTTCATGTCACATTTCAAATCATATATAAATATCCAGATTTGACGAAAATGGTTTTTAAAAATGTGATGAATCGATTGAATCATTATTGCATTATTGTGTATTATCAAATATAAAATTATATATTAATCAAATTATTTTGATCTTTATATAAATTGGAGGCCGTCACTAATTTTAATCAATATAAAAAAATGACAAAATGTACCCAACTATTTTCATTTAACATAAAGTAGATGTACAATGAAATAGTAACCAACTCTTATTTATTTTAAATTTTATACCGTTTACATTGACTTTGTCAGGTTTTTATTGATAATTTATTGTAGTTTTATCTTACCAATCAATTTGATTTTTTTTTTAAAATCATATTGAACAATTGAAATTCGCATGCATTCAAATTTTTATATATGTATGTGTTCTCAAATGGACTCTGTAATAGTGTATTTTGTTATATAAAAGAAACATATAGTTTACATTTAGGATTTTATAAAATCTTATAATATCATGTATATGATCGCACTTCGAAGGTATAACACAACATGTGCTATATAATTTCATGCACATACAACTCTTGAAAATAAGACCATAACATAATTTCTGCCATAATTTGTTATTCTTTTGGAAAACAAGAAACATCTCGTGACCCATTATGGCCACGAAAATATTTCGCAATTCATAAAAGACAAAATTCGCACATTGCGTATACAAAACGTAAAACCAAACAACAAATATATAACTACGAATTCAAAATAAAACACTATATTTTCACTAATATAATATTATATATATTTATATATTTATATATTTATTTTATTATTGATTCGAAATTACGGTTCTCCCACACCTTATCAGATTAGGCGCGGGTAGCTTGAAATTGACTTCAAATTCGGCGCAGTTAGCTTGAAATTAACATCAGATTCACCGCGTATAGGTTGAAATCGTTTGTTGTCAACAAAAAACTTACAATTAAGTACGTTCCACAGAAAAACTAGGTATGTATAGTGAGTTTTTCGTGTTTCTTGTGTGTTTTTCGTGTTTCTTTTGTGAATTGGATAACCCGAGTGAGTAGTGAATAATATGTATAGATTCGATTCTCCCCTTTTCAAAACGAGTCTTATATTGATGTAGTCAAAACAAGTCATATTTATTGAAATGTCAAATTTTCGCAATGAGTGACATTCTCTTCGAGTCGCATGGTCGCACTGGGTCACAAAGTCATATTGAAACACATGGTTGCACTTGGTCACAGAGTCATATTGAAACACATGGTCGCACTGGGTCACAGAGTCATATTGAAACATATGGTCGCAGTGGATCACAGAGTTTCATCGAGTCGCACGGTCGCACTGGTCATAGAGTCTCATCGAGTTGCACGGTTGCAGTGGGTAATAGAGTTTCGTCGAGTCAAACGGTCGCACTGGGTCACAGAGTCATATTGAAACACATGGTCACATTGAGTCGTAGAGTCTCATCGAGTCGCATGGTCGTATTGAGTCACAGAGTCTCATCGAGTCGTACGGTCGCATTGGGTTACAGAATCTCATCGAGTCGCACGGTCGCAGTAGGTCACAGAGTCATATTGAAACACATGGTCACGCGGGTCACAGATTGTCATCGAATCACACAGTCAGACTGGGTTATAGAGTCTCATCGAGTCGCACGGTCAGAGTGAGTCACAAAGGTACAAGGGTCGCAAAACGACTCACTCAGACTGAAGCGACTCACTGAGACTCAACCGACTGACTGAGACTCAACCGACTCACTGAGATTCAGGCGATGTAACACCCCCATCCCGGAACAACCTCGGGACTAGGAGTGTCCACCATCACCTCCAAGAGGTGGCTACACGTGTCATTGCTCAAACGCATTTATAAAATAAATATAAATGATTTATTCCAAAATAAGAGTGGTCCGGACCAAATAGCAAAACAAATATGTAAATATCATAGTCACGATAAATAAAATAAATACGAAATGCAAAATAAAACTCATCGAGACCTCGTGCACGCCTCTCCCATTAGTCCCCTGTGAACCTTCATATTGCTGCTCAACCTCATTACTTTTTCTCCTCGCCATATCCTGCCCATCCACGACAGCCCAAAAATAGGGTGAGTACGAAATACGCACTCAGTGATATCAATACAGGCACGTACTCTTTGCCATATATTCTCCTGTTCGAACTGAATATCATAAAATAACATATATCCAAAGTCTAAACCTAAGATATACAAATCACTCTACCCAACCCGTCTGAGTATCCAAAATCTAAGACTAGTACCACATTGGATCATAACACACAGAGTCCACACGACTCTAGCTCGGGCATACGCTCGCAAAGTCCAAAGGACCCCAGCATACTGAAAATCTCGCAAGGTCACTCGTAAGGTACAATGTACCCCAGCTATCAGTACAATACACTAAAAATCTCGCAAGGTCACAACGTACCCCAGCTATCAGTACAATACACTGAAAATCTCACAAGGTTACAACGTACCCCAGCTATCAATATCATACAGCGTTCCGTCGCTCGAAAGGTTACCACAACCCCAACACGGTACGACGCTAGCAGATCCGCTGATCTGACTAATTCGACGCTCCGTCGCTCGCAAGGTTACCACAACCCCAACACGGTATGACGCCGGCCTAGATCCAAGTGTCGCAATACTAACGTCATCAACCCGATACTCCTCACGTGACAACTCTCACCAACGCGCTTGCACACGCCTTCTTTCGAAGTTTCGAGTGTGAACCACCCGATCGAGCACACTAACAAGATATTCACTCGGTTTAAACACCGAACCCAAATATCGACGTTCTCCGACCCCAACACTTGGTCGCACGTCAATTCTCTAGATCATCTCTAATCACTTATACAACTCATATACTTATCATCAATTCTCATACGACAAATTTAGGGTTTTCATCCGATTCCACTTGTAACGTCTCATTTTTCCCATTATGATCCTATAAATTCTATCGTGATCATGCCTCATTTTAAAATATGATCTCTTCCATAAATCAATCACAAATCCAAAATTAGGGTGGAGAAAATCATCACCTTAGCTTCCCGACGATTTGACGATTCAGGCTAATATTGCTAGCAACAACACCGACCAATTTTCCCTATTATAGATCCATTCAATTCTATAAATTTCTATAGTATAAATATTCGAATTAAGTGAATAATCACAACGAATTATTTAGAAATTTACCACAATCGCGATTAGAATTCACCCACGAAAAACGCGATGAAAATTTAAGATCCTTCTCCAATTTTTTTTCCTTTTTCTTCTTTTCTCTTCTTCCCTTTCTCTTCCTCTCGGTGGTTCTATCTCTCTTTCTCTTTAAAAATTACACGGCTGCACTCCTCTTTTTTTACCTAATATTTTAATTATATATAATATATATATAGTCGGTGCTATACCGACTTCCCCGTTTTAACGGGTCTCACAATTCTCCCCACTACAAAAGAATTCGTATTCGGATTCTATATCTCTGATTTTTACGGTAGCATCTGTATTCAATGAATAGAAGAACCATACAACTCATCTTCAAATAACTCGGGATACTCATGTCTCATATCCTCCTCTAATTCCCATATTGCTCCTTCCACGCCATGATGTTCCCACATAACTTTTATCATCGGAATTTGCTTACGCCTCAACCGTTTCACTTGGTAATCCACAATGCGTATTGGACGTTCTCTATACATTAAGTCTTTCTTCAAGGTTTTTGGTGGCTCAACAAGTATCTTCTCTGGTACTGATAGACATTTACGCAACAATGATACATGAAACACATCATGTATTCCCTCTAAAGATGAGGGAAGCTCCAATCGATAAGCCACTACTCCAATTCGCTCAATCACTTTAAACGGTCCCGTGAACCTTGGTGATAGCTTGTTCACTCGACTCCTACCTGATCTCCCTCGCCTCGCTTGAATTTGTAAATACACCATATCTCCCACGTTAAACTCAACATCCTTCCTTTTTAGACCAGCATAACTCCTCTGACGATCTTGAGCCATCTTCCTTTTCATTTAACAATTCTTATCTTTTCCATGGCCTCCTCGACAATCTCAGCTCCGAAGATAGATCTCTCCCTCATTTCAGTCCAGCACAAGGGTGTACGACATGGTCGCCCGTATAAAGCTTCATATGGTGGCATCCCAATGCTAGCATGATAGCTATTGTTGTATGCGAACTCAACGAGTGGTAAATGATTTTCCCAACTACCAGGCCACTCCAACACACATCCTTGTAATAGATCCTCAAGCGTCCTTAAAATTCTCTCAAATTTTCCGTTTGTCTGTGGATGATATACGATGCTCATGCGCAATTTGGTTCCTAACTCTTTTTGAAATACCTACCAAAGATGTGAGGTGAATCTCCCATCTCGATCTGACACGATGCTCGATGGAACCCCATGAAACTTTACAATTTGTGCAATATATATCCTTGCTAGGTGATTCACATCAAAAGTCTTCTCTATCGGAATGAAATGAGCCGATTTAGTTAGTCGATCCACGACCACCCAAATAGCATCTTTGCCACTTTGCGTCCTCGGAAGACCCGTCATGAAATCCATGGTAATATGGTCCTATTTCCATTCGGGGGTTGGTAGACTTTGTAATCTCCCGCTTGGGACTTGTTACTCCGTTTTGATTAATTGACACGTTGGACATTTCGCTACCCATCGAGCAATATTTTTTTCATCCCTAGCCATTGATAAAGCTGGTGAACATCCCGATACATCTTCGTCGATCCCGGATGAATCGAAAACTTAGATTGATGAGCTTGGCTCGGAATCTCTTCTCTGATCTCTAGATCCTTTGGTACACAAACTCGACCACTAATCATCATTAGAACGTCTTCCCTGATCCGATACATGTACCTCGGGTCTTGCTGATTATTACGAATCTTCTGTAACCTCTCATCGAATAATTGTGATGTACGAATTCTACTCAATAGACCAGCTTGATTTACGGCTTGCAAACCGATACTCTCGATCTTAGTCTGTACTGCCTCTAGTCTAAAAGCACTTATCTAGCTAATCAAATCCCCGAATTCTTGCATAGCTGAAACCTCAACTCTTTTACGGCTCAACTCATCTGCAACAACATTTGCCTTCCCTAGATGGTACGCGATGTCCACCTCATAGTCTGCGACAAACTCCATCCACCTTCTTTGACGCAGATTCAACTCTGGTTGCGTAAATATGTATTTTAGACTCTTGTGGTCCGTAAAAATCTGTACCTTCTCCCCATAAAGATATTCCCTCCAAATCTTTAATGCGAAAACCACAGCTGCCATCTCTAAATCATGAGTCGGATAATTCTTCTCATGCTTACGTAACTGCCTTGACGCATAAGCAATCACGTGAGCTCCCTGCATAAGTACACATCCTAATCCCGTCTTTGACGCATCCGTGTAGATTATGTATGGAATTCCTGGTTGTGGTAAGGCCAACACTGGTGTTTTCGTTAGCTTCTGTTTTAGCTCCTTGAAGGACTTCTCACAATCTTCATTCCAAACAAAAGGTATATCTTTTCCCTTAAGTCTCGTCATTGGCTTTGCTAGACTAGCAAAGTTCATAACAAAACGTCGATAGTACCCTACTAATCCTAAAAAGCTCCTTATCTCTGTTGCATTCTTCGGTTGTTTCTAACTTACAATCGCTGACACCTTCTCAGGATCGACATAAACTCCTTCATTCGATACGACATGTCCCAAAAATCCAACACGTCTCTTCCAGAAACTACACTTTTTCAACTTCAAACAATCATTGTTCTCTAAGACGCTCTAACAATAAGCGCAAATGTTCCTCGTGTTCCTATGGGCTCTTGGAGTAAACCAGAATGTCATCTATAAATACAATAACGAAACGATCCAAGTAGTTCCGAAACACATTGTTCATTAGCTTCATGAACGCAACAGGGGCATTAGTCAACCCAAATGGCATGACCGCAAATTCATAATGCCCATATCGTGTTCGAAATGCTGTCTTCCTAATGTCACCTTCTTCAATTGGAATCTGATGATATCCCGATGCTAAATCTATCTTTGAAAACCAAGTCGCACCTCTTAACTGATCTAATAACTCATCGATCCTCGGTAGTGGGTAACGATTTTTCACGGTGACTCTATTTAGAGCCCTATAATCAATGCACTATCTGAAACTCCCATCTTTCTTCTTCACAAATAGGATTGGTTCACCCCATGGTGATGTACTCGGATGTACAAAACCTTTCTCAAGTAGCTCATCTAATTGTTTCTTCAACTCTTCCATTTCTGCTGGTGCCATCCGATATGTAGACTTTGATATTGGAGTCGTACCGGTTTTAGCTCAATCTCAAATGGATCCCCTCGCATTGGTGGTAAGCCCTGTAATTCTCTGAAAACATCCGCAAACTCTCGCGCTACAGGAATCTCCTCGACTTGCACAATTGGAACTTCTTCTTCTACCGATATGGTAGCCAGATATATATCACACCCTTGATCTAGTAATTGTTCCATACGCAACGTTGAGATGATGTGAATCCCTTGACCTGATCGTATTTCTTGATACTTAAGCTCCTTGCCACTCTTCTGGCATCGTACTTGATCGCGGCGATAATCCATCACAGCTCGATGTCTTGACAACCAATCCATTCCCAGGATCACATAATAGCATGCCATCGGAATGATGATCAGCTCTACAGCTAGTTCTTCTCCTTCTATCACCATGGGTACCTCCTTGACAACCCCTTGAGATTCTAAAATCTGGCCTCTAGGAGTATGCACTCGGACAATACTCGTTAGATCCTCAGGTTGAACAACTAATTTATTAGCCATCGATGGACTCACAAAACTATGTGTGGCACCGGTGTCAAATAACACATGAGTAAACATGCCTCCCACGATTATCGATCCTACATAATATAATATTTTAAAGAATCAGCGATAGGTTGAGCGTCTCCTTCTTGGCCCTCACGTTCATTCTCGTAACCTCCCATGGCATATACTCGTGGTTGTACAACCCTACGTTTTGACACATGTTCCTCAGGCTTCCTAGTTCTAATCTGTGGCGTTAGACCCGTTGGTGGTGGTGGTGGTGGCCTCGGACAATCCTTTAGAAAATGATCCATACTACCACAGTGGAAACACATCCGTCGAATTGTCCTCGCCTCATAGTTTCTCCCATTGGGTGGGGGCAATCGTGAAACTGATGCTCTAAACTTCCACATCGGAAGCATCCTACTCGCCTATCAAATCTTTGGCATGCCCCTACATGCTCACGTCAACAATGATGACATCGATACCTCGATGTTGATACGAAAGGATGTGTCAGAACTGCTTTCCTCTGATCTGATTTTCCCCGAATCTGTTGGACAACCTATTTCCCCTTGGCATCCAAAGACTTCAATATGCCATCCTCGATGAGTCCTTTCTCTACCAACTAAGCATTCTGAACTAGTTCAGACAATGATCCATGCTTGATTATCTCAATCTTGCGTCTGATCTCCGGTCGTAGTCCTTACAAAAATTTATTGACCTTGAGAACTTCTGAGGTTACTGATTTAGCCCCAAATCGTGATAACTCCAAATAAGTTTCATAATACTGAGCAACAGTACGGTCACCTTGGTTGAGCTTCAGAAATGCCAACTCCATTTTTTCACGAGCAACGTGTGGTATATATTTCAACTCAAAAAGTTGTTTGAACTCATCCCAAGAAAACACATGATCAGGACGTTCCCTCTGAATCTCTTCCCACCAAAACACCGCTTCTCCCTCCAAATAGTGGAGCGCAATATCAATCTTAAACTCGAATGGACATCTAGATGATCGAAAGTTCTGCTCTAATCGAAACATCCACTCCTCCGCCTTCATGGGAGGTATCGCACCGCCACGGAATGACTTTGTACCCCATTTAGCCATGTGATCCATGACATAGAAATACTCCGACGTCTCCGCATGCCTCTGATTAAACACTGGAGGAGGCATTGGTGGTGATGGCAATGGTACTTGCGGCGGAGCAGGTGGCTGTACTGGTGGTGGTGTTGGTGTCTGCACCGGTACTTGTGGCGTCGCCGAACTCTCCTCTTGTTCATGATGTTGACTTTCTGCTAATAGCTCTCTCAACATTTCTCTCATGACATCTCTATCTATTCCACTTCTCGATCTCCGCTTAGATGATTGAGACTGTGTACGGCTAGTGGAACGAGGGCCACCACTCATTCCGCGACCAGGAGCTCTAGTAATCATCCTCCTTGGTAGCTTCCATTCGTAATTTGAAAAATTACCCGATCTAATTAAATGTTAAAAATAGATTAGTGCCTAATACGGGTATGGGAAGGTATTTTTTTCTTACGTGTTATTATCAATTTTTTTATGAGTCCTAACTATTTGTTTTTTCCTATTCTGTTTGGGTTGGAGATGGATGTGTAAAAGAAGCAGTATATTGATAAAAAAAGATAGATATTTCCAAAATCAAAAGTTTCCACAACTCTATTAGTTTCCATAATTAACTACTATTAGTTTCCACAACTCTAAACCCACTAGACATTTAAGGACATGTGTGCTACGGTCTCGTGGCTTTATTAAAATATTTCATAAAATATTTGAAATCCAGTGAAAACGATAAAAACGAAAATGACAACCAGGCTCTAACACCAATTTGTAACACCCCCATCCCGGAACAACCTCGAGACTAGGAGTGTCCACCATCACCTCTAAGAGGTGGCTACACGTGTAATTGTGTGTAGCGCCTCTCCCATCAGTCCCCTGTGAACCTTCATGTTGCTGCTCAACATAGTCACGATAAATAAAATAAATACGAAATGCAAAATAAAACTCATCGAGACCTCGTGTACGCCTCTCCCATCAGTCCCCTGTGAACCTTCATGTTGCTGTTCAACCTCATTACTTTTTCTCGTCGCCATATCCTACCCATCCACGACAGTCCAAAAATAGGGTGAGTACGAAATACGCACTCAGTGAGATCAATACGGGTACGTACTCTTTGCCACATATTCTTCTGCTCGAACTGAATATCATAAAATAACATATATCCAAAGTCTAAACTAAAGATATACAAATCACT
>CM071868.1:22758594-22770889 GCA_036759665.1 Gynandropsis gynandra | reverse complement strand
TTTTTCTCCTCGCCATATCCTGTCCATCCACGACAGCCCACAAATAGGGTGAGTACGAAATACGCACTCAGTGAGATCAATACGGGTACGTACTCTTTGCCACATATTCTTCTGCTCGAACTGAATATCATAAAATAACATATATCCAAAGTCTAAACTAAAGATATACAAATCACTTTACCCAACCCGTCTGAGTATCCAAAATCTAAGACTAGTACCACACTGGATCATAACACACAGAGTCCACACGACTCTAGCTCGGGCATACGCTCGCAAAGTCCAAAGGACCGTAGCATACTGAAAATCTCGCAAGGTCACAACGTACCCCAGCTATCAGTACAATACACTGAAAATCTCGCAAGGTCACAACACAACCCAGCTATCAGTACAATACACTGAAAATCTCGCAAGGTCACAACGTACCCGAGCTATCAGTACCATACAACGCTCCGTCGCTCGAAAGGTTACCACAACCCCAACACAGTACGAAGCTGGCAGATCCACTAATCTGACTAACTCAACACCCCGTCGCTCGCAAGGTTACCACAACCCCAACACGATATGACGTCGGCCCAGATCCAAATGTCACAATACTAATGTCATCGACCCGATACTGCTCATGTGAAAACTCTCACCAACGCGCTCGCACACGCCTTCTTCCGAAGGTTCGAGTGTGAAACCACCCGATCAAGTACATTAACAAGATATTCACTCGGTTTAAGCACCGAACCCAAATATCGACGTTCTCCGACCCAACACTTGGTTGCACGTCAGTTCTCTAGATCATCTCTAATCACTTATACAACTCATATACTTATCATCAATTCTCATACGACAAATTTAGGATTTTCATCCAATTCCACTTGTAACGTCTCTATCTTGATCATGCCTCATTTTAAAATATAATTTCTTCCATAAATCGATCACAAATCCGAAATTAGGGTGGTAAAAATTATCACCTTAGCTTCCCGACGGTTTGACGATTCTGACTAATATTGCTAGCAACAACACCGACCAATTTTCCCCTATTATAGATCCATTCAATTCCATAAATTTCCATAATATAAATATTCGAATTAAGTGAATAATCACAATGAATTATTTAGAGATTTACCACAATCGCGATCAGAATTCACCCACAAAGAACGCGATAAAAATTTAAGATCCTTCTCCAATTTCTTCTTCCTCTTTTTTTTTTCTTCTTTTCTCTTCTTCCGTTTCTCTTCCTCTCGGTGGTTCTCTCTCTCTTTCTCTTTAAAAATTACACGTCTGCACTCCTCTTCTTTTACCTAATATTTTAATTATAATATATATATATATATATAGTCGGTGCTATACTGACTTCCCCGTTTTAACGGGTCTCACAGGCGACTCACTGAGACTCAACCGACTCACCGAAACTCACACCCATTTCAAATCAACAAAAAATTTTACGACTCAACAGTCTGCAAAACCCTAGAAATCGATCTACTTACACTTACTGATACCATTGAAGATTGACTCGTGCTCTCTTCTTCACTATTGATTCTAGTCATTTCTTTCTCACTTCAAAATTTTCTTGGTCTCAACTTGAATTTTCCTTTTTGTCAACTTCAAATCGATCCCTCTCAAATTCCAAATCCCCTCGTATTCCTTGCTTCTAACTTTGAAACAGTTTTCACGTCGAAAAATTGGCAGAACGCGTGTCTTTTCACGTTAGAAAAATGGAAATTTTGTTTTTTCTCTAATTTTTTTCTATTAATAATTATTTTTACGAGGATAGACGTGAAGTATTTTGATTTTACGAGGGTATCTCTAATATTATGTCCAATGTATTTCTACGCATAAAACTAATTAATTTATTTAAAAATTGGAATTGTTAACTTTTCGATTTATATGGGATTAATTTTTTTAGACAATATATATATTCGAAATGTATGTTGGAAAAAAAATGATATTGTATTAGGAAAAGATATCTCTAAAAGATCTTCGTGTGAATATATATCAACGCATGCGAGATTGTATTCGGTTACTTTGCAGATTTTTTTGAAGGCAAAAAAGAGAATTGGTGGACTTCGTGACACCAAGCAATTAGGACATTTGTTTTATATCATTGGTTTCATTTAGAGTTTTATTTGTTGGTTTCAACTTTATGCTTTGAATCCGTTGATATTTAATTTTTAGTTTTGAATATTGTGAAATGCGTGAATTACAATTACGGTTCATGGTTAACTTAACTATTTTATATGACGGATTTTATCTTAGATTAATAAAAAAAATGTATGTAAACTATTAATTTAATAGTTTTCGTCATATATACATAATAATTTTAGGTTCCTATAATTGTTATGGATTACAATTAATCATTATAGTATAAGATTTTTTTAAATAAAAAATCAAATATTAAGATAATAAATATAAACTTTTAACCAAAATTATAATAGTTTATTCATCATTATGACAATTGTTTTAAGACTTACGGGTTCAATGAATTTTTTTGTTATATACTTGAAAAATAAAATGTTCTTTGTTAATTTATATGTTATAAACAATTACAAAATAAAAATTTAATTTTTAAATTTTGTGCTTTTTATAAATATAGTTAATAAATACAATTTCAACTCTACCATAAATAATTATCACAAAAATAATATTTAAAAATTAATATATTTATACGGTTTAGTCCACCTAATACCTTTTATTAGGGCTGGACAAATAACGGATATTTGTGAATATCGGATTATTTGTATTTGTATTTT
Organism: Gynandropsis gynandra; assembly: GCA_036759665.1. NCBI lineage: Eukaryota > Viridiplantae > Streptophyta > Magnoliopsida > Brassicales > Cleomaceae > Gynandropsis > Gynandropsis gynandra. The sequence goes on along the minus strand of CM071868.1, from coordinate 22,768,151 downwards.
TATTCGGTGAATATCCAAATTTAGTATTTTTATTTGTATTTGTAAATTCGGATATTTGTAAATACGAATATTTTTCGAATATACGGATCGTATCTGAACCTAAATTTTGTTTAACGTATAAAATATATATAAAAACATTTTAATAAAAAATCAATAATCATCAAATATAATCTAAAACTAAAATTTCAAATCGCACAAAGATGCAAATATACATAATATAAATTAAACAAAACACCAAATCTTCACATTCATCTCCACACCAATCATTTAAATTTAGTTTCATGGGTACAAACATCGTCGATTCACCTAAAACAATAAAACAAATTGTTTAGATTACACACTAAAATAAAATTCGTAAAAAGTTATATATTTAGTGAGTTATGTATTTTTTTCATATATTGTAATGTCTCTATAACATTATCCAATTCATTTAGATTAGAACCAATCTTGAGTATAAATTAAATTTTCAACAATATTAATTATTTTAAAGTATTTGATAGTTTAGTCATCCTATAGTAAATATATTACATATTTGGCTATATATATTTATATAATAAATGTTTAAATAAGATTAATAATGTTTTTTATTTACAATTTGATCATTAAAATCAATTTGTTATATATGTATCTATATATTAACTAAATTTTCTATTTAATATTTACGGATACGAATAGTTCGGATAATTGAGTCTACTATTTGTATTTGTATTTGTATTTGTCGAATATTTGATTTCTAATATTTGTATTTGTATGTTCTTTATTTATAATTTGATCCTTAAAATTAATTTATTATATATATCTATATATTAAATAAATTATCTATTTAGTACTTACGGATACGAATACTTACGAATAATTGATTATACTATTTGTATTTGTATTTGTCGAATATCTAAATCCTGATATTTATATTTGTTCCTACGGATATTTGTTTTTTCGGATCGAATACGGTTCGATTACAAATCGGATACGAATACTTCGGATATTTTGTCCATTCTTACCTTTTATTATCTATTACAACTCTATAATAAAATTTATTTATTTATAGATTCCAGTGCTAAATGAGCGTCCAACTAACATAAAACATTTTCTTTGAACATTAGTATTTAATTTATTTTACCTAAAATTATAGGATAACCTAATATTTCCAAAAATTTAGTGATATTGGTCATGTAAGTATTAATTTTCTTTGAAAAAAATCTTTATTTTAATAATCAATAATATATGCACACATTAGATTGTGATTTGCATCTAAATTAAATAATGATTAAAATAAATTATCCGCAAGTGGTTGTCTCAGACAATGACAACTATATCAAATATTTAATCTACGATATCTTAACAATATATTAACTGAATTCATGGGATAAAACTGAGTTTTAAATAATTATTCATATTTTTCGTATGAATTTTTTATGTATCAAATTTTCAAAATTCCATGTTCAATAGTGAAAAAATTTAAGTTTTAAAAATTAAGAAAATTCATTTGTCCAAAAATAACTAAGTAAAATAATTTAAAGCTGTTCCAATTTTTTTTATACCTTAAAATATTTTTTATTATCCAATAATAAATTCATATAAAAATTATTCAAAAGCAATTATCATTTTATTTGTGTATATATATCATAAATTAAATAATTTTATTTGTATTGATAATATATAAATCCTCTAATATTTTATTGAATAATAAAATCATGAAATAGTTTTACGTTATAAATACTGACTTCATCTAGTATAAATCACTAAACATTAACATAAACATAGTTCACTGTTAAAAGATTTCACAATACAGTTTTTATTATTATACATTAGAAAAAATATGCATCAATTTCATTTATACGGCAACCAAAAAGCAAACTTTCCGAAATTATAGAAGGATCTTTCGAAACAGTTCAATAGAAAAGGAATGGAGTATTCAAGGTCACTTGGTCTAGTGATGTATTACAAGATATTCAATTTATGTTGAAAAAGTAATTCTATATATTTTAATTTGGGTTAATAGAGTTGTATAATAAATTAAATGTAATATTTTTCAAGAGAAAAAAATGGAGCTTACACTTGAAAGATAATATTTGGATATCTGGAAAGCATAAACAAAAAACACGAAAAAAGAAAAGAAAAGATGGAAGTGGTGGATACCAAATATATCGTGTAGGCTAATCTTTATTTGGATAACAACCAAATAATAAATAACTAAAAAAGGACAAGGGGTTAGTGTGTAGATTTCCAACATAAAAATTGTAATGTATAATAATTATATAAATATAATGACTTTTTATTCGTATAGGATATATCACTTTAGGCAACATGCAAAAGAATATGCTCTCAATCGTTTTAAAGAATATGTCTATCTTTCCTCTGTTTTATTTAATATCGAAATTTTTATGTTTTTGCTTAACTATGTTTATAGAAAAGTCGTTATATTATGTTTTTGCCCAATATTACTAAAATGATTTAGAAAATGAGTACAGTAAAATCCCGGTTTTCATTTATATTGTATAGTTCTACCATCATAAATTTAAAAAAAAAACATCATGAAATTTTAACACGAAACTCTTGATTAACCCTCAACACATATTAGTAAAAAATTCCAAATGACACACCAATATTTTTTATAAGATGGTTAAATGATTAATTTAAATGACACACCAATTTTTTTTTCTAGTTCTGATGTGTAGAGATTTTACTTTCAAGATGCATTGTATTAAAACATCATCTTTAGCCACAATAAGTTTTTTCTTGGAGTTCTTGCTATTCCTCTTCTTTGAAGAAAAGCCGATTACCATCATAAATTTAGTTTTCTCGATGTTTTTGATATTATTTGATCTTTTGTAATCAATCAACAGATTCATCATCACATGCAAATATTGGTTCATTTTGTTTATGTTTTAATTAATTATGAACGATGAAAATGTCTTGGATAGTGGATGCATGTTCAAATCCTGACATAACTACCCCAACTTCTCAAATTATCCTATAATATCGATCATATTAAAGACATGGGGTTCAATGGGCTAACTAACATCCAATCTATAGGGTTTTCACCAACTCATATATTATTGTTTTTCTATGAGAATCATACATCTTCTTGAGATGCTCGATTATCCGTGGTGACCCATATTGTAATATATGTTTCGGAGTTCAAAACTCATCGATGTAAGATAATACACATTGCAATCGTAACATATTCGAAATGCTTATAGTAAGCACTTGTAGCATGTACATCCTCTGTAGGGGTTATGTGCTTGACCGATTTGTCAATTGTATTGAGAAGTTTCTTATGCATGAGAACTTGTCGAAGATCACAGTACCAATCATCAAAGTTTGTACTAACACGTTTGTGGACGTCTAAGATGCCACACATTGAAATGGCAGAAAATCTTACAATTTTAATTCAAGATATCCGAAAATACAAAAAGAAAGAAAACAAAATATCATATGAACAAAACATTTCATTGTTCAGACATAGAGATTTATCTAAATATGTCAACTACCAATTAGTGCTAATATATAACTAGAAATTTAATTTTTTATTAGAAATCAATTAACCTATTTAATACAAAAGAACCTATTGGTTGTTGAGTGGCTTCTCAAACATACTAACCAGGTTCAATATTATATCATAGCTTCATCTCATATATAATCCTTTGATTGTCAGATTGTTCCTAGTAAAATAATTGAGTTCATCCATCACTTAAGGTAAACAACAAATATGTTTTATATCCATCATGTATTGTAAGCGTAAATATAAACAAATTATTCATTCCCACTATGCATTTTGGTTGTCGTATCGCACCATATAAATGAGACTTAATTTATGTGCCAACATTGATGGAAAAACTACTAGATACAACAATTTTAACCCTTTTGAACCAATATTTTGAAGCTCGACATTTTTCTCCAGTCGAATGCTCGATTGAACTATCACATTTCTTTAGTCGAGCATTTCATTCCAGAGAAAAGTTTTTGGTCGAGTAGTCACACTACTCAAATATTCTGGAAAAAATGCTCATATTGAACAATCACATTGTTCGACCCCCCAAATTCATCTAGAGAAATGCTCAATTCAATCAACCACATTGCTTGACCAAACTTCACCTTGAGTGATTTTATTAGGTTTAATAGTCTACTAATTGATCGAGTATCATCAGCATTTCAGTTAGAGATTTTTATTGAATCGAGTAAAATTTTACTCGGTCAAACTTCTTAGCTAGTGAATTCAATTGTCTTGAGTAACTATTTACCTGGTTGAACTTTTTTTGGCAATGAATTTGCTCGGTCAAGCAACGTTTGCTCGGCCGATAGGTTTCTCTGATTTGTACTGACCTTAATAGTCAATCCAACAATCTCATTTCTCATTGTGTTCATCATCTCGGACAATAGTGTTCAAACATATTTTAACAATCTAATTATACGATCTAGTTTGTTTTCATGAAATTTTTGTTTGTTTCTCTAAATAAATAATGCATGGTTAGAAACAACTTACATGTATGATTTTATGAAGATCTTGATGAAAACTTGAATATTGTAAAGCCTCTATGAATAGCCCATACACTGAGATCTTTATTTATCGTCAACAATTGTCGTAGATCGGATTCAGATAAACTCATTTTTCTTCTTTTGTTTTCACCCTTTATATTATAGAACTATTCTCTGGACTGTGGGGCAATAATCTATGGAGTTAATCTAATTAATTTAGAATTGTAAAATTTTTATAATTAAACTTCTGATTAATGGCATAATCATCCATTATTAAAACATTATATATTCATAAAAATTTACGGAAAACTTCTTCTATAAACAAGGAAGGGACTATTATCTCTATGGAATTTACAAGATCTGCTTGTTGAATGAGAAAGTATGTGTGTTAGTAGAGGTGTCTTTGATAGAAAAACATATTTTTAAGGATCCGACAGAAGAACGACAAAAACGATCATCACTAGAAAAGCGATAAAAACATACAATGAGGATTAGAAAACACAAAGAAAGCTCATGGTGGAGACAATGAAGAAGCTAGACAAAAAAAGGAACATCACACCAGATCATGAGACTGATTTATCAAAAGTTGATATAGAATCTGAACAAGATGAACAAGGAAGTGAGGATGGTCCATCCAATTTAAATGAACAAAGAACAAAAAACCTAGATAGTTGTCTTTTGATCGTAGACATAGAAAGGAGAATCATTAAACCTCCTTTAAGGTATGATGATACGTCGACGTTGGTGTATTCCTTCATGTCAGTTTAGATATCGAAATTGGAGAACCAATACCATATAAAGAAGCCATGAAAAGCATGGAAAAGAGCAATGAAAAAAAAGATGCAATCCTTGAGGAACAATGAAAAATGGGAGCTCACATAGAAACAATGAGGAAAAGGATTACAGGATGCACGTGGACGCTAAAACGCGAACCGAGAATTCATAGTATTGAGAAGCTCATGTATAAGGAGAGATTGATAAAGAAAGTTGATAATACTGAAAGTGTATCAATATTAGGATAGATTTTAGCATCATTTTCGCATGTATCTTATATAGAGATGGATATTTCCGATATGATTATGCGGTTCATACACCCGTTTTGTTGGTTTTCAGGTTTTTAGGCGACAAGGCCTAAATGAGCATGAAATGAAGGATTCCTGATCAAAACCACCTGAATTGAAGACATATCTACTCAGAGCCAAGATAGAGCTTCAGAACCCAAATGAATACCCCAGCAACGAGCGGAGAAGAGAAATTTCAAGGAGACAAGGGTGCCCGGTCGGGCACTATTCATCCACCCGCTCGGGTAAAACCTACGGGGTTTTATCCGCACACCCAGCACGACCCGGGCACAAAGGCAACGAGATCGGGTAGCCTTACCCGATCGGGCGCAAGAAGTATACCCGCTTGGGCATTGATCCATCCAGTTTGCCCCGAGAGTTTACACGACTCGGGCCGCTCAACCAAGCGATCGGGTGATGTCCACCCGATCAGGCACTATGAAGCAACATGACCGGGTGAGCCTCAGCACGACCGGGTAACACCTGTGCCCGAACGGGCCGTGTAATCTGCAATAACCTAGATCTAACTTTCAAACGAGCGGATTTAAGGAACAGAATAGATCTAGACTAAAGGGGGCGACGAACAGGGCAAGGAAAGGCTAGAAAAACATCTGGGAAGGCTCAGGAGGCATCGGAGAAGAAGAGAAGCATCAATCCTTACACCGGTAACACGATAGGGAAGGTCGAGGCATCGAATTCCTTAGAGTATATCATGTATAGGATTATGTTATCTTTGTTTTCTATTTTCTCCATGAGTGAGTAGAGTCCCTACTGCGGGTAGGGATATCGGATTTGTGTTGTATGAACGATGACTTGCGTTAATGCTTAGTTCTATTCATTTATTCTTGATTTACGGTTCTACATAGCATTATCATTCCTACGCTAGTGCTAACCGCTCAGCGACATAGGATTTCAGACTTTGCTAGAAGGTTAAAGGATGAAACCGGACCTGTTAAGTAGTAGATTAAGTTTGGCTAATGAGAATCTGACCGGTCGGTTAGTCATCTTAGGGATAATGATTGCGCACGTAATGCTGCCATGGTACGGGTTAATCACTGCTGGAAGGTAGGGTTGCACGTAATCATGGTTAGGAGGTTTAGGCTCGGAAGAATCACTCCTCACATTAGGGCATAAATTTCCCGTTGTCAAGAATAGTTGATAATCTATGATCTTTAGTCGTTTCATCTATACAATTCCCGGTATCTCGTACACCCGTAGTGTTTACCATATGTGACTTTATCCCCAACCTAGTTTCGTTTGTCGTCACTTAGGTTAGTTTAGGAATCTAGGATCACATTCTCTTCTATCCTTTTCTATCTTAGATTAGTTTTATTCTTAGTTTAGCTGCTTTAGTTCCTAGAGATCGACCCTGGCACTACACGATCCGTATACTTGCGGTGAAGTGGTCTAGGAATAATTAAACTCGTGTTCACAGACACACCAAGTTTTTGGCGCCGTTGCCGGGGACTGAAAATGGCATAGACTAGGAATTAGCTAGATTAAGATCTAGTCCTTTCCGGAATCTTCTTTGTTTGTTTTTGTTTTTGCTTTTATTTTTCTTTTATTTAATAAAGTCAAAAAAATGAAAAATATATAATTTACCTCACAGAGCTTAATCGAGTTTGATGTCCTTTATCTTGCGAGGTAACATGGACGAGTTCAACTCTTCGGGTGCCGGCATAACTGAATTGAGGCATCAACTTTCCGAGATTCGTCGTATGCTCTCCGATTTGTACCACCCGCGATACTTTGAGTGATCATGGGAACCAACCGCTTGGGGGTATGAAGAGGAGATCTATGACAGCTACGCTAATCCATACGGGAATACTTACGATCACGAATGGAGCGATTATGCATACATCCCGTATAGGAACACCGAGAGTGTGGTGAATGCGCAACCATCGTTTGGGAATTTTCAGCTATGGACGGAACCTCAAACCCAGAGCTATCAATCCTATGTGCCTTAACCATACTCGACTCAATCCGTAGCGCCCCACGAATATCCCCCCACGTACAACTACCTCCGTGAAGTGCTTGAGAGTCGAGACTATTTATTCATAGGAGTGGAGGCGGAACAAGAAAGCGCCAATGAGAAAATAGGCGACCTATTTGGATCACTGGACGTGCAAGCTGCAGATCTTGCACAAGGGGCATTTCAACTGCAAGAGGTTGCATCGGAAAGTTCGGAATATTATCCTCGTGAATATGTCAGCGAGATCTATCTAAGAGATTGTGAGACGGTAGATCAGCCAAGTCCGTCATTGATTGAAATTGAAGATGAATCTAACACGACAATGGATGAGGCTACGGACGTTGATGAGTACACGAAGAAACCCGAGGTAGAAGAAGAATTCAGCTTAGTAGACACGATTAAGCAACCATGCCATATCGATTTCGTGTTCCCCGGGGCAGTTTTGAAGGTTTAGCCGAGGAGTCTTGTGCGGAAGCTCAGATCAAGGATTCCTTAGATTTAAATCGCGTAGCGGTTGAGGAAGGTAGCTACAAGGTACCAACCAAGCCGATCGATAACGAAAGGAAAGAGGAATCCTCCAACCATGACTTCCACACAACCCTAGCTAAATGTGGAGCGGCAAATCAGTACGTAAACGATCCCGAGATACCGAGAAGTCACACAAAACGTCCAACTCATAACTGGGACATCGACAAAGCTCCCAGGGTAAAGATGAAGCCTTCACCCGAAGGGCTTACACGCACAACATTTCTGGAAAAGCTGAAGGAAATGAATGACAAATGCCTAACCGGACCTAGGAGCAGCTCAACCAGAATGTTTGGAAAGCACGATCCAGCCCCAAACATAGAGAGTATCATGACCGATATTAGGGACGACAACACCGATCGTGTGAGGAATTCGGCAATTTCGCGTGCCACCCCATATCGAGCACATATTGCACGCGAAACGCTACGGACACGACGACGTTGAGGACGTCCACCTGATAAGTAGCGAGCCATGGTCGAGCTAAAGACCTTAAACAAGCGCTTCTCGGGAGGCAACCCGAGCATATCCTTTAGTTGATTTCGATTTTCGCATTTTCGGACTCCTTTTTCGTTTTTCATTTTTTTTATTTCAGATATTTTTCTAGGATTTAGGAACTTAGAGATCTATGTTTATTGCTGTGTATTGTTTTCCTCGTCTAATTTTTCGGAGTTTGCAATAATACCCGATCGAGCAAGAATACTCTACCCGATCGGGCAGTTTCAGGTTAAGGAGAATCCGGTCGTGCAGCCTTGCACAAGACCCGACCGGGTAGGTCAAATCGGGAGCACCCGATCGGGCGTTAATCAGCGTATCCGATCGGGCAGAGGTAACTTTTACACTGTAAGTTTAAAAACTTGAGTAACCCGAGCGGCCATTCACATCCCAAACTCAATACCCGATCGTACTCTCTCATCTGAGACCCTTTCACGCCGAAATCAAGTCGCCGGAGCCGCCTGGGTGTTGCCGTCGTTTCACCGCCAAAGTTTGGAGCTCGGTTACTCGAGGAAAACCTTCTCCCCTTTTTCTCCTAAAATCTGAAAACTCCCTCATCCTACTCGCGAAATCCAGGTAAAATCATGAACTTTGTTGAGATTAGGATTGGTATGGGTTAGATCTAGGTCTGATTAGGAAGCTTTAGAGTAATTTTGGTCGGATTAGTTGCAATTCGCGAACTGCAGATCGCGAATTCGCGATCCCACCCGATCGGGAAAGGCTAGCACCCGATCGGGCAGCACGAACAATCACCCGATCGGGCGACGTTTTCGCCCGAGTCGGGCACGACTCACGGGTTTTTCCGACTTTATTTACCCGATCGAGCATCACACCGGTACCCGATCGGGAACTTTGCAAACCATGTTTCGTATTGATTTTTATCTTCCGATTGTTTTGCAGATGGCCTCTAGAACTTCCCAGAGATCAAAGAAACGTCGATATGACGCACATGACCCAGAGCACGGATGGCCAGTGAGGTCAGACATGATTACGGAGCTGACGCCGTACATGCCGATCACCGCCTCTCA
>CM071868.1:22739384-22756595 GCA_036759665.1 Gynandropsis gynandra | reverse complement strand
AAATTTTTTCGAATTTAGTCATATTTTTGCTACTTTGTTGAATCGTGGATAATAGTTTAGGTTTGCTTAGAAGCCCTTTTAGATACCGTTTAGTCGAGTAGTTATGTTTGAAACCCATATCTAGTTGAATTCACTCCTTAGATCTCGATACCAAGTAGACATATCTCCGTATATTACCGTATAGTTAGCTTTGTTGATATGTTTAGCGTTCAAGAATTAGATCCCACACGCTTATACTCCGCTGTCATCTAGGATAAGTTTTTCGCTTTTCCGAGTTAAGATTGACATGAGTACATCGATATTCGATGGTTCGGGTCTAAGTGGTGGGTAGAGACGCTATTTTACGTCCTAAGGGTTAGAGTGTTGCATAATCAAGAAAAGAAAAAACCGAAAAAGAAAAGAAAGAATAAAAATCAATAACGCACCTCTTCACTCCTCTAAGGTCGCGCAACCTTATGAGTGTGCCATAGGCAGCCTAGGTCTAAGTAGAAAGCCAACCCTCTTCGAATTCGACGTCCTAGGAACAAAGCGTGGATCTAAGTACCGAAAAAGAAAAAAATGCATAAGAACGAGAAGAAAAGATTCAAATGATATCAAAAGCTTAGAGAAATCGGTATGGAGATCACTTGGACGTTATCTAGGGTTGTGAAGTAGACTTAGATTTTTAGGAAGATTTCATGGCTCAGCACTTTCGGTAGACATAAGGCTATACTCGGTACGCTTAGGCTATTATCCATGTGACACGTTGATTTGCAAAATGACTAACCCTCCGAAATTTTTGAGCTAGTGTCCATCGTTATTAGATTCTTCTTGTGCTAAACTTTGGTTTTGTTTGAGGACAAACAAAGGTTTAGGTCTAGGGGAGTTTGATAACACTGAAGTGTAACAATATTAGGATAGATTTAAGCATCATTTTCGCATGTATCTTATATAGAGATGGACATTTTCGATATGATTATGCGGTTCATACACCCGCTTTGTTGGTTTTCAGGTTTTTAGGCGAAAAGGCCTAAATGAGCATGAAATGAAGGATTCCTGATCAAAACCACCTGAATTGAAGACATATCTACTCAGAGCCAAGATAGAGCTTCAAAATCCAAAGGAACACCCGAGCAACGAGCGGAGAAGAGAAATTTCAAGGAGACAAGGGTGCCCGGTCGGGCACTATTCATCCACCCGCTCGGGTAAAACCTACGGGGTTTTATCCGCACACCCAGCACGACCCGGGCACAAAGGCAACGAGATCGGGTAGCCTTACCCGATCGGGCGCAAGAAGTATACCCGCTCGGGCATTAATCCATCCAATTTGCTCCGAGAGCTTACATGACTCGGGCCGCTCAACCAAGCGATCGGGTGATGTCTACCCGATCGGGCACTGTGAAGCAACACGACCGGGCGAGCCTCAGCACGACCGGGTAACACCTGTGCCTGAGCGGGCCGTGTAATCCGCAACAACCTAGATCTAACTTTCAAACGAGCGGATTTAAGGAACATGATAGATCTAGGCCAAAGGGGGCGACGAACAGGGCAAGGAAAGGATGGAAAAAATCTGGGAAGGCTCGGGAGGCTTCAGAGAAGAAGAGAAACATCAATCCTTACACCGGTAAGACGATAGGGAAGGTCGAGGCATCGAATTCCTTAGAGTATATCATGTATAGGATTATGTTATTTTTGTTTTCTATTTTCTCCATGAGTGAGTAGAGTCTCTACTGCGGGTAGGGATATCGGATTTGTGTTGTATGAACGATGACTTGCGTTAATGCTTAGTTCTATTCATTTATTCTTGATTTACGGTTCTACACTTAGCATTACCTTTCCTACGCTAGTGCTGACCGCTCAACGACATAGGATTTCAGACTTTGCTGGAAGGTTAAAGAATGAATCCGGACCTGTTAAGTTGTAGATTAAGATTGGCTAATGAGAATCTGACCGGTCGGTTAGTCATCTTAGGGATAATGATTGCGCACGTAATGCTGCCATGGTACGGGTTAATCACTGCTGGAAGGTAGGGTTGCACGTATCCATGGTTAGGAGGTTTAGGCTCGGAAGAATCACTCCTCACCTTAGGGCATGAATTTCCCGTTGTCAAGAATAGTTGATACATCTATGATCTTTAGTCGTTTCATCTATACAATTCCCGGTATCCCGTACACCCGTAGTGTTCACCATATTTGACTTTATCCCCAACCTAGTTTCGTTTGTCACCACTTAGGTTAGTTTAGGAATCTAGGATCACATTCTCTTCTATCATTTTCTATCTTAGTTTAGTTTTATTCTTAGTTTAGCTGCTTTAGTCCCTAGAGATCGACCCTGGTACTACATGATCCGTATATTTGCGGTGAAGTGGTCTAGGAATAATTAAACTCGTGTTCACAGACACACCAAAAGTTTTTGTGGCAAATAGAACAGATAGATTCCAAAAAATATGGTGACCAAGCCGTACCGAATAAAAGTTTTATTATCATTGGGAGCTCATAATGATTTAGAACTCAAACAAATGAACTCAAAGATGGCGTTTCTTCACGGTTAAAGAAGATATACTTGTGATTGAAACCCCAAAGGCTTTGAAGAAAGAGGAATGGAGAAAATGGTGTTTCAGTGTTTGCTTTGAACAATTGTTTACATAATGATAATGAGTTTAATGTTTGGCATGCTAGGTTAGGATATATTCAGATTAAAGCTTCAAAACTTGTTATGCCTCATGTAACTTTTAATCATGAATAAAACTTGTTTTGAATTATTACATTGGAATATATGGACAACACCTAAGCACACTAGGGATCATAGGAAATATTTCGGTATTTTCATAGAAGAAAAATAAAAATACATATGGGTTTACCTTCTACCGATTAAAACTGAATTTTTGATGCTTTTACCAAGTTTTACATTTATGTAGTCACTCACTAAAACACACAAATTAAGCGCCTCCTCTTTGATAATCGAGAAAAATATACGCGCCAATTTTAAAATTTTTTAGCCAAACGGGGAATCATTTATCAAACATCATGTTTGTACTCTCCACAACATATCAGAGTCACATAATGTAATCTCCACCTTATAGAAGTAGCACAAAACTTGTGTTCTATAGTCTAATTCTAGTAAATTTTTGGGGATGTAGTGATTACAACATATCATATCATCAAGTGACATCCAACATGATATATCAATAATTCGATCCATATGAGGTCTTCAATAACGCCAAATCTGATATTGATTATGTGAAAGTTTTTGGTTGTGTTTGTTATGTTTTTTTAGATGAGACCTTACGAAATAAGCTCAAACCAAAAAGCATCAAGTACTTATCAAATATTTATCTACAAAAAAAAAGGATACATGTGCTTTCATCTTGGATAACGATAGGTACAAGCATCATAGGAGGTTCAGTTTGATGAATCTCAAAGTTTCTTTCTTCAAAATAATTAGGATTCACTTGAGCCCATTATAAACACTCCTAATGTTTCTACAACTTTCAGATCAATAGTAAACCATATTCAAATTCCTTTAACCACAAGTAGAGTCTCCATGTATGAAACGCATGTAACAATGCATTCAAGTTCTTATTTTATGTCGAGTAACTAAGTTATGCCCCCCTCAAATTTTTGCTAAAGTAAGGGATGGCCTCCACGTGTTGCATCAATACAACATGTACACCAACACCAGAAGTATCACATTCAGTCTCGTATTCTTGTGAAAAATCAGATAAAGATAATGATGGTGAGTTGGTGATTTTATCCTTTAGAATCTGAAATGCAGCTTCTTAAGCTTCTCCCCATTGTACTCCACATTTTTCTTGTTAATCCAAGTGAGTAAGGCGACGATCATACAAAATAATTTTACAAATGCCAACAGAATCTTGCAAGTCCATAGAAGCATTGCACTTCACTAACAATTTTGGATTTCACCAATCCTTAATTGTGATGATTTTCTCTTTGTCACCTTGATTTCTTGTTCACTAACCACGACCCTAAAAAGGCTACTTATTTGTTAAAAATAGTAGACTTTTTAAGGTTAGCGAAGAAGCATTTTTTTCATATGTGATCTAAAGGAATTTAACATGCAAAATGTGATCTTCAAAACTCTTACCATAGACTCAGATATCATCGAAATAGACAGTGAAAAAATTTCCTATAAATTTCTTAAGTACATTGTTCATTAAGTGTATAAATGTACTAAGTGTATTTGTGAGTCTAAATGGTATATTGATAACCATATTTAGTTTGACATGACAAGTGTCAAAGGACGGAAAACATCTCCTGACATCATGAAATTCCTCAAAACTAAATCCTTAGAGTGGAACTATTTGTTATGTAAGAAATTTATTTTATGGAACCGTTTACATCATCATTGAGCAATATTTACATTTTAGTGGCGGTTGATTATGCCATAAATGGCTGGAAGCAATACCGAGTCCAAACAACAACTTGAGGACCATAGTGAAGATGTTTAAGCAGATCATTTTTACAGGTTTTGGAGTTCTACGGATCATGAGAAATGATGGAGGTACGCACTTTGTAATTAGGGTTATTGAGACTCTATTGAGGAAGTACAAGGTACACCACCGTGTTGCAACCCCATATAATTCTCAAACAATCGAGCAATTTGAGGTCTCTAACTGAAATAAAGATTATACTTGAGAAGATTGTGTCAAAGTCAAGGAATGACTGCACACAAAATTTAGACTACGCGTTCTAGGCTTATCAAAGTGCTTCAAGACACCGATCGAGATGAAACAATTTCAAGTGTTGTATGGACACCAAGACGATCCTTCAAAATTATTTTTAGCATAGCAAATGGGAGAAGATGCAAGCAATGTGATGATCAAGCTCATTTCGAGCATGCACATCACTAATACGTAGAATCATCCAAAGGGGAACTTTCGCCTCACATCTTCCTTAGACAACCATATGGCGAAAACTATCAAAACTGACCACATCACCATAATCTAGCTTATCAACTAAGAGGAACCCTGATGGCATAACAACACTATGAAGGGGACAACGAGATCAAGTTTATATTTTCTTAATTGTTGCAAGAACAAGAATCGCACAATGCGGAGCTACACGAGATTAAATCTTAACATTATGGCTTCAAGCCTACGTTGGGACAATAAATGGAGGAAATACACACACATCTTAATATGTTAGACAACCAATTCATCCATCTTGAATCCCGTCCTTCTCGACCTGCTAGAACACTCTCGGGGAAACTTGATCAAAAACACCGGGAGCATTGCGGTACCATTGGATGAGAAGCAGGAAGGAGCTAGAAGCACATGTTCATTATGTCGATAGGGAGGAAGATACAACATTTATTTTTGCGACCTTAATTGTTGATCCTCATGCGACTTGTGGTGGATCCAAGATTTCTTTCTCATTATTATGCCTTTAAATATATTCCTCCAGTTACATTAAAATGAGCCAAGTCAGTGACATCAAAAATTGAATGTACAATGTACTCACCTAGTAACTCACTCTAGGAATTGTTAGGGTTGATGTGTTTGCGGAATTTAAAAGATCCATCTCCCATCAATACAATTTGTGACTTGCGCCTTTTTAGGAGCCTTTTTTTATGCAAGTACACCCATACCACATTTATGGATTGGAAGTTTTTTCACACTGCATCTAGTCCTTTCTATTTATTTGGTTGTTCTTTCTTCTAAAAACTATCTCAAAAAATTTGCAATGAATTAAGAAAAACTGGATACAAGATGAATTAACTTTGTAAGAAACAAAACCTCTTTATGCATAAGCATATTCAATAGTTGCGGTAAAAAGATAATATTTTGTATCACACTCCTAGAAAGAAATGTCATCTTCACGGGTGTGCTCTCTTACATGCCTTTGTTCAGGTTTCTCTCAATACCTCCCTATTTTGTGGGGATTTACCCCATCTTCACTCACATTCTAGCAGCTCTCGTCCTTAACCATTCGCTCTATTGTATCCTATGTGTCATGTATTTTCGAGAGTTGTTGCCTACAAATGATTCTTCATGTGCTGCATCTTGTTCCCTGACAACTCTTATCCAAGTTCTGAGACATATAAACAACCTCTTGTACCATGTCATGGTTTGGTTCTATCACATGTTTGTCATCTATCCATACCAACATAGTGCATGGTTAGGTCAGTCTTTGGTATCGTGACCTCAACTCTGACATTTGAGACATATATTATCATGGTTAGGCATATAGACTTGATTGATACCTTGTACTCTCGATCGGAATGCTTATTTTTAGGATTCCCCTAACATTCAACATGTCTACACCAATTATTATATGATACAATGTGTGGTGCAATATGTGTATAAATGAATATAATATGTCATACAATGTGTGGTATAACATGTGTACGTATGTGCACAATGTGTAGTAAAATGTATGTACAATGTGTGGTAAACATGTACAAATAGTAAATTTTAGTATTATTATTACTATTATCATCATTATTATTATTATTATTATTATTATTATTATTATTATTATTATTTTGAATTGTAGTTGTGACCAATATTAGTATAATAGATTTCATATTCTTAAGTAATGATGCATTAGAGCATACATGTATGGATGCTCCTCAATAAATAAAAAACAAGTCTTTATTGAATATGTTAGTTAAATCAGTTATAGATAACAATATAATTGATGAAACGGAAAAGAAAATAACAGAAAATGCATGTATAGTGTTATAAGGAGGCTGATTGCTCTAACTGTTGCAATCGATCAATGGGAAATATAGTGAGATCATGTAGAATAAAAGATTAAATTTTGCCACTTCATTCTAATTGTAGCATTGCAATGGTACCCTAAGATTGAATGGTTTTGATTCTTGAAAATTTGATGGAACTTTTGAAAATTTTGATTGCCGAGAAGAGTTATATTGTTGATTCTGAGTGAATCTTGAATTCTGACTCTGAGTAGATCCTTTATAATCGAGTGGATACCCATATAACTTGTAACATTTGTGTATGGTGTGACCATACAGGCCACAATGAGTGCAAAGAGACATTTGTTTGTTCTTGAAATTAGTAGGAGTGACTACAAGAAGATAACATAAATTTGTGGAGAGGCTTGAAACTTTTACCAATCTTTGTTGTTCACGATGATTGACTAAATGGGATGCTTTTGAAGGTCCAACAATGGATCTATCATAATAATTTGGCCTCTTGAATGTTCATACGAAGCCAAAAAGAAACTAAATAACAAAATTCTTCTCAGAAAATGGAAGTTGAATGTCGATTATGTAATATTAAATAGTCATAGGGTCAAAACGTAATTATTGAAAGTTCAATAATATATATACGGAGAAAAACAGTTTTTCATTAACGATTTTTATTTTCACAAAAATTGAAACCCTAGCCACCCAGAGAGAAAAAGAAGAACGAAAAACACTTTTTCGTTCTCGACCAAAAATCTGCACCACAGGTTGATTGTAGATTTCGATCTCGGCGTCGATACGCGTAGAGGACTTGTACGATCAAGTCTCACATCCGTTTGTCGTCAGATTCAACGAAACAGGTAACATCGGAATCGTTTCAAATTCTATTAATCGTTGAAAAACCAATCGAATCTAATCTCGAACATGACTAAATCAATAATTGGATTGTAAAACACGTTTCCGCACCCGGTTAGCAACCCAACAGAAAAGACATACAAAGAAACTAGTTGTCACAGTGACAGTGAGGTATTTCTTGAACTGACTTGAGTTCTTTTTAAATGGTGACCAATTTTTGAAGGACATGACATCAAGTGACCCTTGACGAAGATTACGAAGTTGCTATGTGATCTTGTATAATCTTAGAGCATTAGTTTTTTAAAAACGTTGAAATATGTTCAACCACAATTCCCTTTGCAGTTTGAACATTAAAAAAAACTTGAAGTAGTATTTTTGGATACTGAATATACTTTTGGATACTGAATTCAGGATCTAGGACCTCACAACTACGTTGTTTCTTGAAAAATGACGATATTCTTGATATGTTTCAAAAGGCTTTGGAAAAGTGCCATCAATTCCAATTCTGTAACGCCCTTCCAAGCCCATGATGATAGAATGGTGTCAAGAGTTGTAATCTTCAAGGACAATGAATTTGTCAGCAAGACGCATAAGGTTTCTATGATCATTGCTGCAAAGAAAATAGTGATTCTCATCACAATCTTGATTTGCAAATGTACGGACCATTATTTTGGAGAAATAATTCCAAAGAATTCTTTTGAAAAGAGCTAAGAAATAAAGCAAAAGCAAATATCTATTGAGACTATATTAGAAACTGAAGTTTGAATGACAAAACACTTGATTTCAGATTCAAATCGAAAAGGAATTGAAGAACACTCTATTCTTGGAAGAATCCGAAAAGAAGGAGAGAGTTTGAAAGAGAAAAATAAAAACTTTATTGACAACCACAGCATATTAAAAAATATATATGTATTAGGTCAGAATACACAGCGAAACGACTACCCTGTTTATTCATAAATTAATTCGAAAATAATTGTATGATTGCCATACAAATAAATAGGGTTTTCCCTATCTAGTATACAAAACCCAATTCTAAATTTCATTGGATGAACTGAACATAGTATGATCCAAACGTCTTATTATGATTAAAGAATACACAAAACAAAAGGATATTATGACAGCTCAGAGGGTATGCCCTTCTCCCACTTTATCAATATCACCTGCAAATAGGGACTAACGATCCCAGTGAAAGGCTTCTCCACAATGGTTGATTGCTGGTCCTCATAGGTATCATGGCTTCCCCACAATGGTTGATTGCTGGTCCTCATAGGTATCATGGCTTCCCCACAATGGTTGATTGCTGGTCCTCATAGGTATCAAGAAACAGGCTGAACCCCGCTCCAAGCACGCGGGTCTTCAGAGAGTTCATTCCCCCTGTTGCTACGGCTTTCTTGTATGTATGTTACACCAGCCCACAGTCCACGTATAAGCAAAATGCTTGTAAATACAATAGTCCCAAGGGTGCAAGCTACCTGCATTTCCAATGATAGTCACATTCGTATTTTCTTTCTTAGTATTGATACATATGTATATCTATGAAGTTACATAAGCTCAAGTGTTAAAAATAAAAACAAGCCCACTTTGAAAATATGCTCATGCTTTGTGGGATCATCAAAGCACAACTAGCTCAGTCATGGGAATTAGATTCTAAAAGGATAAAGAACCCGAGAACGGTTCTTGATGAGGATTCTGTACTGTTTGTATTCCATTTCACATTCTTACCATCAACTTCAACTGTTATTATAACCAGAGCCTGAATTTAATGTAATAAAATACAAAGCTCAAAGCTTGTGAAACCTCTCAAGTCATAATTTATCGTAGACAAACATAATATGCTCCTGACCCATCGATCTAAACAGATGAAACACGTGTTAAAACACCAAATACTTGGGAATCAACTTTCCAGATGATTGTAGAACCTAAAAGTATGCTTGAAAGATGAATGTTAATACAGTAGTATGGGTTCTCAAGATATGGTTCAACCATAAACAGAACTTGCAGCAATCAGCACCAAAACTCAAGTCTGAAAAAAGAAAAGCGTCTGAGCCCAAAAGATAGCCAGACAAACATAGCGCTCACCCGACATGACGACAGAAGTATCTATCTACTGTTCAGAAACCAAATCGACAAGTGTGTTAGAATGGTTGTCTGCAATTTTGTCAAAGGTGTGTTGTAGTGTTGTGTTGAAGATGGTCTTGTTTCTGAGAGTGTTAGCTCGGACCGAGCAGTCAGCGCTCAATCCGTGCATTATCTCTGTTTCAGGGAACACGGTCGAACAGTCACTCACTCAACCCGTGTGGAATCTCTGCACCAAGGTGCTCAACTGAGCGTCCAGCCACTCAGCCCGAGGACACGGATCAGTAAGTATATAAGGAGCAGAGAGGGTCATTAAACATAAATTTTGCTCGATCAATTTTGTGTTCTTTTCTGTAAACTCATACCAAAGTATGTTTGAACTATCAAGAACACTTGTTCATCCCTAGCCCTCAAGAATAAAGATCCAAATCTTCCCGAGACACAGGAAAAACACAACGTTTGATCCGAACCCATAAAATCTTCTTAGAATTCATTCAAATTTATCATTTGTGTTTCTTGTGAGAGTTTGTGAGTTCGTCCATTCGGTGAATCATGATCTAATCACAACAGTGCATAGGCTATAAAGCTAACTACATCAGTTGAAGCTTTCCTAAGGACTATGGCACCTAAAGGATGCTAAGTAAATGCAAAATCCTTGGATTTTTTTGGTTGGCAAAAAATATGAGTTCGACTGTGTATAATTGAAATTATATAGTTTGTTTGATACGAGTTTAAGCAGAAAATTAATGGTAAGCATGTTACCTCGAGGAACGCCTTCAAAATCCACAAAAATGCTAGAATAAGTACTCCATTAACTGAAAACCCCACCTAATTTGAAGCAAAAACATATAAGTTGCTGCAAATTTGATATGAAATTTACAAAAGGATTTCTGAAATCTTTCATGTGATACTAATATGAATTTACAAATCAATTTACAGTGCAATCTTCAACATGATCACACGATCAGATTGAAACTCACCAACTTCGTGGAGATCGAAACAGGCAAAATTGATCTTACCGCCTTCCTTGCTCTCTTCGAAATCTTTCTAAACACATTTCCCACAAATCTAACTAACAGATCTAAACTCCTGTCTTCGTCCTCCTGATCATCATCATCTTCTTCACCATCGTAATCGTCGTCGAACATATACTCTGCTCTGATCTTACGGTTCCAGTTCCGTGGATCATCCACAAGATCATCCCTCCCCTGTTCCAAACCCACAAAAAATATATTTCAAAAACATCAAAACTTTACGCATGTACACATATACATATGATCATAGAACCCGCGTAGAAAAGTGAAACATACGTCAATGAACTCACGGGATCTTCTCGAAGCAAGAAGGGGAGAAGCGAAATCAGGGGTTCTCGATAAGTTTAGGGTTTTGAGACGGTAGATACAGGGAACGTGAGATCGCGGTTGAAGTGATGATAGAAACGAGTAAGAAGATGAAGATGAAATAATTGAAGAAAATGGCATCGTATATGTCGCTCACGCATCAGACCCAATAGAAAAAAAAACTAGAGTTTCAATCCATATTATTTCCTGTGAGGCTTTGGTTAACTTTCTTCTTCTCTCTTACCAACTCCTTTTTCTTCAGCCGAGAAATAACTGGAAAGCAAGCAATAGCCGCCATTGATAAAAATAACTGAGCGACAAAATCCACGAGCCAGTCATCATTCAAGGCCTTCAGACCGAGCCTACATCCGAGTCTGACCGAGCCTCGTTCCTAGCCTACGCCTGAATAGACTCTTTTATGGGCCTTAATAATGACTCAATTTACCCTAATTTGATTCCTCTGATTTTATTCTCCCCGTTTAATTCGTTTTATCAAATTTATTATAGAAATTTATTTTTTTAAATTATTCAAATTCCACCAAAATTTTAATTTTAAATTTTCAATGTTAATAACCTGATTGAAACCTAAATTTTAAATTTTAAAATCCAAAAATTATAAATTAAACAATTTAAAACAACCATACTAAAAATTACATAAAATCTTAATATTTTTTAATAACATAAATTAGCAGATATTGTTTGAGATAATGTTAGTATTTTATATAATGTTTATTACGAGTTACTTTAATTATTTTATTGTATGATTATTGTGTTGAAAAAAATATTTTTCATATTTAAATTTTCAGTTTTTAGCGTTTTAATAGTATTTAAAAAATTGTTAACATTTAGTTAGTATAGAAAGATTTGGTGGAATTTGAATAGTTTGGTGAAAAATAATATTAGTACAAAATTTAAATCGGAAATCACGTGAAGGTCAAATTTAATGGAGGAAACGAGTTAAAGCCAAATTATTGATAAGGGAAATTCGATTAAAATTAAAAATCAAGGGAGAATTGGATAAAGGCCAAAATCTATGTAGGAATAAGATTAAACTATAATTCTCATATGGGAATAGATTGATTACCCTTTTTATTATGCCGTTGATGTCAAACTTTATCGATGTGATTTAACTAAACACGTTTGAGTAATTTCTTTGATCACAAATACATATTATTTATGTATTCATTCTATTTATATATAAAGATCTAAATATGCATTATTTCGTAACATTATATTTTTTAGAATATCCTTCTGAAATTCCCTCAATATTTTTATATCTTCTTGAAATTAATCCTCTAGATTGTATCCCTATGATCGTGCAACAGTTCCAACTTTGTAGGAGAGAATTATTATGATTTTTTTAGAGTTTATCCTTTGTTGTATATAATACACAAGACGAACTAATGAAAACATACGAATTTGGAAAATTTACATGGTATTAAAGCCATTATTTGTGTCGTTTCATATATTGATTCTCGACCAAAGTGATTTTCGGTTTGAGATTTTAATTCTTTCACCACGAGTGTAAGTATCGACACCAATATGACCACTAGACACAATTCTAGCATTGTTGTTCCTCATCTAGAACTTGTGGTGACTCAGGGATGAAAAATCTTCGTTACTCCTTATTATCTCTATCCGTCTAAGGGGTTGATCATTGTGATAACATTTATTTAGCTTAAAGGCGACTCCAACTGCGAGGACTGGACGAAGCACATTTGGCGTGTCCTAAATACTAAGAGGAACTCAACTTCATTGATAATCTATTAAGAAGCTAGTCGTGATGAAGTCAAATGTGCAGAATGGGGTCATATCAATTTGATTCTTGCTTAATGGATTTTCAATATACTTGAAACTCAACTTCTCACTACTATTACCATCATTGAAGAGGTCTATGTTATGTACGAGGATCTCAAACATCATTTCTATGTTGGAAACGAACCTCAAGTTCATCAAAATGCAAACTGATTTTCTCAATTGCAAGCAAAAAGGTAACTTGATCTGAAATTACTTTGGCAAGTTGAAGAATATGTGCGATAAACTCAATGCCTACAAACTCGTTCGGGTATGCAATTGTAATTTCTGCAAATGAGGTGAATTTTCAACTTTCATTTTACGTGAACGTGAGGAAAATCGAATTCAAGTTTTCCTTTTCGTTGTGGATGTTCTTCGCTTTGGGACCATACTGTCTTTTTCTTTTATTGGAACCTCTTCGTAACATCAACAGAATCTACTCAATGATTATCCAGAAAGAACGACACCAAAGGCCAAACGAAAGAGTATCACATACCCTAGGGTTTTTTTTGGAAATTATGGTTTTTTAAGAGAAGTATAGAAAGAAGAATACAATTTGGTGTTTCAAGTTGTGATTTACATTCTATTTAATTGCAATTTATAAGGAAAATATTACATTAAAATTAAATTATTTACCATCCCACTAATAATAATAAATGGACCATTAGTCCCATATGTGGAAAATGACTAACTCGTACCACTACTAAAACCCACTAAAAAATGAAGTTAAGGAAAAAATATAGCGTACATAATGAATTAACCAATAAGTTTCTCGGTCCAAGTTGCAACCATTTCTTCAACTATTTAAGGCGAAAACTGCACTCCGCACACACTGCCATAAAGTGAGACATACATCTCTTCATTTCATAAGTACTGGATTTCCTAAATGGTGGGGCGAACACCCGAGAAAAAAGGCACTAACTTGAGATAACACAACCCAAAGGGGCGTGGATGCAACTCTTCAATCGAAACTCTTCAAATTCGAGACAATCGAGAGATCGTGTGAATGTTGTTCAGAATGTAGCATCTGACGAACCTCTTAAACAAACAGGAGAACTAGATCACGGAGCTCTGCCATGTTAAAAAATTTATTTTAACGTTGATTAATATAAATATAAGTGTTTAATAATTGTTATTGAGGTACACACGGTGATGATCAGTGTTGTGTTGATGAGATAATTATCAGGTTCTATTGTAATTAATAAAATTTAAAAGATATATATCAAAAGACATATCTTTTAGGACATGTATTTTTATTATTATAAAATACTATTACCCTTTAAAACATATACCGTAATATTCACAAAAGCAAATTTAAGAAAAATAATTCTCTTATATCGTTAAAGAGAAAATTAAGGAGATTTTGGTGGATTTGGCATTGGAGAAGAATTCAAGATCTATCGAAGAAACCATGGAAATTTCAAGTAATTTCATATTGCTTTGGTTAATTTAATGATTTGTATTAGATGATTTTATTTTTGCATTTAATCGAATCGTAGAATTTAGAAAATTATTAATATTTTGGTATCAGAGCCTCTAATGGAATATTAAATCACCAATTTAGGTTCGTGAAATCTTGCTTATTGAATTTGATTCAATTAAATAAATTGTATGTTTTAATTGAATTATAAAAAAAATTGGTCGTGTGTTTGATATGCATGCATAGTCATAACATATGCATGATAATGGTTCACTTTTCAATGGTCGCTGACAGCAGACTACCAAACCCGACAATCACCTTCACTCATTAATCTAGTATTGGTCACTGGTGAATGCCGCATGAATGGGTCATCGAAGAAACCGAGATATAGTAGTGAGTTTCGACTCGTTTCGGTTGCATTACGGTGTCGGTCACCGTCTTTTGTGAGGACAGATTTAGACTTGACAATGGATTATGGGTTCATCCGAATGGACATTGGTGAAACGATGCTGAGGGGATTGGCGATGTTTCGTCGATAAAAGTTATGTCGCGGTTCGGTGGCTGGTTGCATCGTTTCGCTACTCGAGCACGATGGAAATGTATAGTGGTTCGGTCGATGAATTGTTGTTTCGAATTTTGGTCATTTCCGAATCATATTCAGCGGCAATAAACATGTGCTTCGTCACTTTAACTGTATGTATGTGTTTAAAATAATGGAAGAACCTGGATAACAGATTCGAACCCGAGTTAAATATGCTAATTGGAAGTAGATGGCCATTAGACAAGCATTTATTTCATGAATAACTTTGTCTTTTATATAAATTAATACATACGATAATCTAATAATTATCCAGTTCTATGTATGCTTTCTTTTAAAATTACATAATTTAATTCATTAATATTAGTGAGTATGTTAGTCACCAAAGTGCCCACTCAACTTTCTTAATGACTTAAATTATGTAAATAGATGTTTAACATCATAATGACATTTAACAATGAAGATAAATATTTATAGTTATTAACATGTAGTTATATGATTATCCAAAGGTAGATCTTACTCATGTTTAATAACAATTGAAGTAGATTATAAACTGTAGGGTTGATTTGGGTGCGGAAACGTCTTTTTATCAATCCGAATATTTAGATCTAGTCATGTTCGGATTGTTTTTCGGGGGTTCAACGAAGAACAAATTTAGAAACGACTTCGTAACCTGTCAACGTTGAATGTATGATTATCAGATGCAATAGACTTGATAGCACAAGCCCTCTACGTGTATCCACGCTGAGATCGGATATGCTTTCCAACCGTTGGTGCGAAATTCTCTGATGAACGAACTATTTCGTTCTTTGTTTTCTCTTTTGAGGGCTATTGGTTTTTAGGGTTAAGATTTTGCATTTGTTTAATCTGATAACGAAAACCTGTTTTCGTTTCTTAAATAATTATTAAACTTTTTAATAATTACAACTTAAACCCTCAACCATTAAAATATTACATAATAGACATAATATTTTCAATCTCCCACTTGCCTTTATTTAATATCTCAAACAGTCGAAGTACATGTATCTCTATACACATACTTGCCGTACATCTTATGTACTAACCCCAAAAGAAACACAAATAAAATTATATTCTTCGGTGCTAGCGGATGAATATAACTGCATTCCACACTGATTGTCTAACAAATCACAAGTAGATACCGAGACACTCGTATGCGTGTGACCTCATAGGTTCATCACTAAACCGGTAACCAATTAATCTCCACTAAATAACTAATCGAGGTTGGTGTCTAGCAGCACTCCCCAACGACCGGATAGCGTGAAGTAATATCCTTACTCATTTGAGTAACAACCTTACCTAAACGTACCAGGGTGAAGTTGACGATAGTATTGCTTTCCATCTTTACAGCTCCGGATGCATCCTAGGCATGATCATAACTGTCAGCCTTACGGATCATCAACTATGTTTCATGTCAATCACAACTGATTGATGAATGAACTTAAGAAACAATTTTCTTCGTTCATTCAATGTACTCTGCCAGAGATTCGTACAGTCATTGTGATTACTGACAACATAGAGCTCAAACTCTTACCAAGAGTTGACGGATCCCATATTGATCAGTCACTAACTACGCTAATATCTAATTATTCCCAATATCTATTTAACTAGTACTCTCAGATACTAGATGTCCAGAATGAAAGAATAATAGATGAGATGCTAGTTACTATGTTGATCTCAGGTCTAAGGAAAAACTAACTATTTAACTATCTAGAGAAATCTTGTGACAGTTCATTGGTTATTTAACCACTAAGCATTTCTCCCTTTTGGTCAGTTGAGTGATTACATCATTATGTGTATCACCCATATATATGATTCAGTAAAAGAGATCTACTAATTTCTATCACCATAGAAAATTATCACATACATGTTGTTCTTTCCGGATCACTGTAGCCCGGGTAGTGATCCTACGAACAAGAACAATTCAGATTAAATCATACAAAAAAACTTGACTCTCTTTATTATGATCTCTATCATAATGTCAAGTTTCAGATTTAATCTTGGACTCTATCATACACTTATGAAAATTCATCAAATGAAAATAATGCCATATATTATTAAAAATAAAATCGATGTCTAAATTACAACTCGCTACATGTCTATAAACTAATGCCAGCTAGTCATCGCTCTCAATTCGATCCTCAGCTTATACTTGTGAAACTCTTTTGACCCAAGCGCCTTCGTGAACGGATCTACTGCATTTTCCTTTCCATCCACCTTTTGGATTTGCACGTCCCCATGCATTATGATCTCTCGTATCAGGTGAAACTTTCGCAGAACATGTTTCGATTTCTGATGAGACCTTGGTTCCTTCGCCTGAGCAATAGCTTCGGTGTTATCACACAATAAAGGAATGGCTTCCTTTATCGAAGGTACCACACCAAGTTCATCTATGAACTTTCTCATCCAAACCGTCTCTTTAGCTGCTTCGTAAGCCGCTATAATATTCTGCTTCAGTCACCGAATCGGCTACAGTAGCCTGTTTGGAACTCTTCCAACTTACTGCACCTCCATTCAGA
>CM071868.1:22698845-22738932 GCA_036759665.1 Gynandropsis gynandra | reverse complement strand
CCTCTTCGATCTATTCCTATAGATCTTTATTCCCAGAATATAGGCTGCTTCTCCTAGATCCTTCATGGAGAACTGATCAGACAACCATGACTTCGTCTCTTGTAACGTCGGAATGTCATTTTCCATGAGCAATATGTCATCCACGTAAAGCACAAGGAAGACAACCGTGGTCCCACTAAACTTTTTGTACACACAAGGATCTTCATTGCATCTAACAAAGTTGAACTCTTCAACTGCCTTGTTAAAGCGAATGTTCCAGGTTCAGGAAGCTTGCTTGAGTCCATAAATGGACCTCTGAAGCTTGCATACCATATGACCATGAGTTGGCGACGTGAAACCCTCAGGTCGAGTCATGAAAACCTCTTCCTGGAGCTCTCCCATAAGGAAAGCTGTTTTCACGTCCATATGTCAAATCTCATTGTCATAGTATGCCGCTATCGCAAGCAGGATCTGAATAGATGTGAGCATTGCCACAGGGGAGAACATTTCTTCATAGTCAATTCCTTCACGTTGACTATACCCTTTGGCAAATAGACGAGTTTTATAGGTCTCTACCTGCCCGTCTGCTCCAATCTTCTTTTTGTAAACCCATTTACAACCCATCGGTCTGGAAGCCTATGAAGAATCAACCAAAGTCCATACTTTGTTGATCTTCATAGATTCCATCCGGATTCCATGGCTTTCCACCATTTCTCTGAATCTGGGCCTTGTATAGCCTCTTGGAAAGTCAACGAATCGTCATCTCTATGACCGACCATGTCCTCTTGCACCATCAGATTAAGTCTGTCAGGTGCACATCGAGAACGTGTTGACCTTCTCAAGAAAGGTTGTGTAGCAGGTTCAACCTGCACTGAGATATCTTGTTGGACTTGTTCCTGAACAAGTTCCTGAACTTATTCCTGAACGGGCATTGTTACTTCAACATTTGAAGTTGAAGCGCCGAAGCCTAACACTGTATCACCCAGCCAAGAACTCTCATTTGACATCTCATGTCCATGAGCTTGTGTTGGTTCGTCGGGTTCTTGAATCTCATCAAGAACTACTTCCCCACCATGAATTCCTTACTCAAAGAATTCACTTTCAAGAAAGGTTGCCGTTCTGGCCACAAACACTTTGTGCTCAGATGGATGGTAGAAATAATAATACATAGTTTTCTTGGGATAATCTATGAACCTACACCTATCAGACCTAGCATCAAGCTTGTCTGGCTGAAGTCTCTTACCCAAACCTTGATGTGTCTCAGGTTTGGTTTCTGTTCCTTTCATATCTCATATGGAGTCTTAGAGTTTGCTTTAGTGGGAACCTTGTTTAATATATAAGCAGCTGCTTCTAAAGCATAACCCCACATGTGTATTGGAAGATCTGTGAACCCCATCATGGATAGGACCATATCTAATAAACTCCGATTTCTCCTTCCGGACACATCATTATGTTGTGGTGTACCAGGAGAAGTCCACTGAGACAAAATCTCATTTTCCCTTAGATAATCGACAAATTCATGACTAAGATATTCACCGCCACGGTCAGAACTCAACACCTTGATACTCTTTCTGGTTCGTTTCTCCACTTCACTGCAGAATCTCTTGAACATTTCAAAAGACTTGGATTTGTGTCTCATCAAGAACACAAATCCATATCTCGACATATCATCAGTGAACGTGATGAGATATGAATATCCACCCCTGGCTTGAACTCTTATAGGTCCACATACATCGGTATGTATGAGTCCTAGGAGTTCTATAGCTCTCTTTCCGGTTCCACTAAACGGAGATTTGGTCATCTTACCTGCGAGACATGACTCACAAGTTGCAAAAGATTCATAATCCAAATGGCCTAGAAGACCATCTTTATGAAACCTGTTTATCCTCTTCTTACCGATGTAACCAAGTCTACAATGTCAAAGGTACGTATCTCTTTGACGATCATCTATGTTTCTCTTATAGCCCGAAACATGCATATTAATTGGCTCTACATTAACATCAGGTAAGACATAAATTCTTTGTTTCAAGTAACCATTCACACATAAATCATCACCATGATATATAGAGCAAATGTTACTACTAAAAACTGTTCGAAATCCACGTCTATCAAGCATAGAAATAGAAATAACGTTCGAAACAAATTTAGGAACGTAGTAACAGTCATCTAACAACAAAGTCTTGCCCGTAGGCATTACAAGAGAAATCGATCCTACAGCTAGAGCATCAACACTTGCACTGTTTCCAACCTTCAGATTGAATTCTCCCTTCCCGAACCTTCTACTGATCCTCAGTCTCTGCAACATATTGCAGACATTAAAATTGCTATCGGTATCCAATACCCATCTAGATGAAGCAGTAGTGGTTAAGGAAATCATAAAAACATTTTCCATGATTGTCTTACCTTGTTTCTTGTCCTTGAGAGACTGCAGGTATTCCTTGCAGTTCCTCTTCCAATGCCCTTTCTTTTTACAGAAAAAACACTCGGTTTATGATTGGTCGACCTTGGTGGCACCGCCCTTTGCCTTGTCACACCAGTCTTAGGCGCGCTCTGCCTGGTCTTGGGCCTTTTTTTGCCTTTCCTCTTCTGATAAGAGGATTGCCCAACCATCAGCAAAGATCTCGATTCCTTGTTCCCTATGGATATATATTTCTCATACTCTGTGAGCATGTTGTGCATCTCATGCAACTCAACGTCCAGCTTGTTCATGTTGTAGTTGACCACGAATGAGGAGAAAGACTCTGGAAGTGAGTGCAAGATAATCTCCTGCTGCATCTCCTTGCAGAAGGTACACCCCAGCTTCTCAAGTTGTTCTATCAGACTGATCATTCGTAGAACATGGGGTCCCACAGGAGAGCCCTCACTTAGAGCGGACTTGAACAAAGTCCACGATAACTTAGACCTTGCCGCCCGACTCTGCTCACCAAACATCTTCTTAATATGCTCCATGATCTGCTTAGCATCCATATGGTCGTGTTGTTTGTGGAGTTTGCCACTCATTGACGCCAAGATGAGGCATTTGACAGTGATGCACTTTTCCTCATACTTGGCGTATTCACTGAAGGCCTCGTCATTCGCTGGGTCTGGCACTGGAGGGGCCAGTTTGTCGATCACATCAATCAATTTCTCATGTGTCAGCACCATGCGCAAATTGCGTTCCCATTCGTTGAAGTTCTCACAAACCAGCTTGTTGGTCTCGAGGATTGGACGCAAATTGAATTGAGACATTCTCATTAGATCTAAAACGAAAGGAAAATTTACGACAGAGATTAGACATCGTATATATATCATTAAGACATGGACTTCATCTTAATGATATATTCGCTAATCAGTGTTACGATTAAATTATAAATCTTATTTCCAATTAACATCAATCTATAACTATATATCTGAACCCCTTGGTAGTCAAGACGTTTCCCAAACATATAAAATAGATTCTTTACAAATTTTATCCCCATAAAATTTATAGTGAATTAATTTCGGCTCTATATCACATAGTCACCTGGTAATCAGGTCGTTCATATCGATATAGATGAGTTCATCCTTCAGCTCATGGTCAGATAACAATTAAGTTTATGTCCCCGAGTAGTCCAAGCGTTTACAAAAACTAATTGACCCTTCTCACTAGACATCTGATGTCATAGACGTATGAATCAGATTCTTGAACTATATGACTCCTGGTAGTCAGGACGTACCATGTAAACGAGAACCTATTCAAAACATCTACGATGAAGGAAAAACCTAATGATAAACAATTAACCGTTTAAGAACTCAATTATTAATTTTTAAATTAAAATTCTTCAATTTTAATTTAAATTAGAATTTTTTAATTTTTTTAGGGTTAGGGTTAGGGTTAAGGTTAGGGTTCTTCAACCCACCTAGTCGCCGCCGCCCCACCGCTCGCTCGCCTGACACTCGATCCGGGTGTGAAGAGCTACCGACCAGGGCACCTCGGAACCGCCGTTCACCAGCCATGACTCGCCGGCGTCGGGCGACTGCGAAAGCCCCTTACGCTCGACGTTCGTGTGCGCGTCGCTCTGCCAGCTCACCGCGAGTCACCGATCGCTGCGCACCTCGACGTCAGATGCGGTGCCGCCCTTCCTCTCCCCTCGCCAGCTCGACCTTCGCTGCGGTTCCTCCTTCGATCGCGCGACACGGTTGCCGCGATAGGCGAACGAAACCGCCGCCCTATCGCCTTGCCTGTGCCGCCTCGATCCTGGACACGCAGGCCGACCCTCCGCTCGCGACCGACTACCCTCGTATGGTTGGCTAGGGTTTCGGCCGTGCGGGTGTCCCTCAGTCCGCCCGCACGCATTCTGTTCTTGCGCGCGTGCTATGTGCAAGCGAATTTTACGTTTTTCGATCCGTTTTTTCACAAAAATTCGAAAAACTAATCCTAAATAGACAACAAGACACTCTGATACCACTGTAGGGTTGATTTGGGTGTGAAAACCTGTTTTTATCAATCCGAAGTCATGTTCGGATTGTTTTTCGAGGGGTTCAACTACGAATAAATTTAGAAATGACTTCGTAATATACCTATCAACGTTGAACGTGTGATTGTCGGATGCAATAGACTTGATAGCAAAAGCCTTCTACGCATACCAACGCTGAGATCAGACCTGGTTTCCAATCGTTGGTGCGAAATTCTCCAATGAACGAACTGTTTCGTTCTTTGTTTTCTCTTTTGAGTCCTATTGGTTTTTAGGGTTAAGATTTTCATTTGTTTAATCTGATAACAAAAACCTATTTTCGTTTCTTAAATAATTATTAAACTTTTTAATAATTACAACTTAAACCCTCAACTATTGAAATATTACATAATAGGCATAATACTTTCATAAACTTTGTTAGTTAACATATAATGAACATCCAAAGATGATTTATTTGTTAAGGTAACATTGTGATTAATCTTATATAAGTTGTTTGATGCATGTTGATTGTGTTTAGATTTAGTCCAAAGGTGAATTTAAATATAATATTTTAGTATATATCATGTAGTGTAAATTCAAAGCAAATTACATATGAGATGTGATTATTTACAGTGTTCTTCCCTATGTTAAGTATGACTATCAATGATGTCAAGTTTAATGATTCCATTAAACTAACTGATACAAATTCTGATGTAGATAAGAAACTATGGGAGAATTAGGACAGATTGAATAACTTATGATGAGCTTTTTTAAGGTTAGAATATCATTTAATATTAAGATTTCCCAACTAAGAATGAAAAATGTGAAAGAGTTCCTTGTTGAGATTAGGAAGTGTACTATAACACACATTGTGGATAAGTATGCTGTTGTTGCTCTTATTAGTGATTTATACGAGAGAGTACACTATATCTCAGTCTATTGATGACCATTTCACTCAGGTGAATACCTACAACCAGCTCAAGAGTTTGGATATTGATCTTGATGAGCATGTGTTAGTTGAGTTCATGCTAAAATCGTGCAAAGGTGATGATTTCAAGCAATTTGGAGAATTTACAACAAACTTAAAGAAAAACCGGTATCTTTCGGATACTAAGACCATGCTCATACAAGAGGAGGCGAGATAAAAGGAAAACCTTAAGATCAAGTTTTCTCAAACCAATTTTGCCGATTGTGGTCATCTAAACACTCGTTTAAGTAGCGACAAAGCTCCACGTAAGAAAAAAAATAATAAAGGTAAATAGCCATATAAGGTGCAACCCGGTATTAGGTAAAGAGATGTTGGAAATATTCTTAAATGTTTTTTTTTTGCAACAAACTCGGGCACAAGAAAAGGCTAATTTTCTAAAAAAAATGAAGGCATGGTTTGAAAAACGAGGTATACATTTAGTTTCAGTATGCTTTGAATCAAATATGATTGAAGTACCTTCTAATATTTGATAGATTGATACTGGTGCGATCATTCATGTATCTAACGTTATAAAGGGTTATCTAAATCATTAACGAATGTCGGAAAGTGAAACCTTTCTATTTGTGGGAAACATAATGAAGAACATAATTAAAGTTTAGATATAGGCTATTGCCTTTATCTAGAGAAGTATCTATATGAACCTAATTGTTCAAGAAATCTTGTTTCCATTTCAAGGTTGGATGTATTAGGTTTTGAATTTAAGATTGGAGATGGTTGTTTTTAATTGTATCGTGCTAAAACCTATGTGGTGCTGATTTATTATTAGATACTTTGTATTGTTTCAATCTAAATTCTACATTTATTAATTCCTTGTTAATATTTATGTTGAACGTGATGTTGGTATGGAAAAGAATGCATTTAGTGAGTCGTCCGCTTACTTGTGGCATAAAAAACTCAACCATATATCCAAAGAGAGGATTATGAGACTAATTAAAATAATGTTTTATCTCAAATGGATTTTATCGATTAAATGATACATATATGATTGCATTAAGGGTAAGCAAACCAAACATTTATCAAAACATGTTGCGACAAGGAGTAGTGGGTCACTCGATCTAATACATACAAATATATGTGGTCTTTTCGATGTACCATCTTTGGACGGTGAAATTATTTTATCACATTCATTTGTGATTATTCTAGATATTGTTACCTTTATTTACTGCATGAAAAAACTCAATCGGTTGATGTGGAACTTGAAAGGCAGTTAAAGAGAAAGGTTAAGGTAATACTCTTGATAGAGGTGGTGAATATTATAAAAAGAATAAAAAATTGGAAAATTTCAAGGTCCATTTAAAAAAATCCTTGAAATTTAAGGGCATTTGTGCATAATATAATGCCCAGATCGCCACATCAGAATAGTGTAGCGGAAAGGCGTAATTGTACATTGATGGAAATGATAAGTTGTATGATGACTGATAGTTCTGTACATGTCTCAATATGGATATATGATTTGAAAACAGCTATATATATTGAATAAAGTACCTAGTAAAGTAGTTTCTAAGATTTCTTATGAATTGTGGACATCTAGGAAGCCTAGTTTAAGGGATCTTCACATTTGAGATTGTCAAGCCGAAGTGAGGATATATAATTCACCTGAAAATAAATTGGATTTAAAAACCACTAATATTTATTGGATATCCAAAGAGGTCGAAAGGTTAAAGATTTTGTTTTCTTAACCATAGTACAAGAATCGTAGAGTCTGGTAATGCTCGCTTCATTGAAAATAGTAATATCTGTGGAAGTGTGGGAACATGTGGTGTAGAGATAAAAGAGTCATTGTTGGAGCAAAAAGTCAAGTGATCCCCCTCAAGTCGATGTTTCTATTATTGTAGCACAACCGCAAGATATGAATATGGAACAACAACAAATAGATTCTCATAACTCAATTATGGATGCCATTGTTCAAGAAGATGGTGAAAATGTTCAAGTAAATAAACAAGTGAAACCTAAAAAAGGAATAGCTTTGAGGAGACCAGCTAGTTCAAATTATCATATGTGTTATGCACTTGAATATGAAAATGACTTCAGCATCAATGATGACTCAATCTCTTTTGAACAAGTCATTGGCGGTAGAAATTCTGAAAATTTGTTGATGGACATGAAGGAAGAGTTGAAATCTATGGATAACAATAAACGTTTGGGAAATGAAAAAATTACTGAAGGATTCTAAAATATTTTTTTTGTAATGGGTTTTTAAGACTAAACAAAACTCTAAGGATAATGTCAAAAGGTATAAAGTTAGACTTAAGGTTACACTCAAAAGAATGACATTGACTACAAAGAGACTTTCTCTTCGTTTTTTAAAAAGGGCTCTTTACGGATTTTCATGGCTTTGGTGGCTCACTTTGATATTGAGATTCACCAAATGGATGTTAAAACATCCTTTCTCTATGGAGATTTAGAAGAAAAGGTATATTGGACCAACCTCAAGGTTTTGAGACAACAAGTAGAAGCAATTTGGTATGTAAGTTGAAGAAATCAATTTATGGATTAAAACAAGCTCCTCGACAATGGTACTTGAAGTTCAATGATACTATATTGTCATATGGGTTTATAGAAAACATCATTGATCGCTGTAACTACATAAATATTGTAGGAAGCAAGTTTAAAATCTTTCTATTGTATACAGATGATATTCTTCTTACTGCCAATGATTCTGGGTTATTACATGATGTTAAGGATTACTCTTTTAGTAAATTTGAGATGAAGGATATGGTTAGACTTCCTATGTGATTGGAACAGATATATTTTTCTAGATATATCACAAGGAATTTTGGGGTTGTCTCAAAAGACTTACATCGACAAAGTTTTAGAAAACTTTAAAAAATAAAAACATGTTCACCTAGTTCGATTCCAATATAAAAGGGGTCGTTTCATTTTATTCCAATGTTCTTAGAACGAATTGAAGTGTAAATAAATGGATGATATTCTTTATTCCTCTTTAGTCATAAATTTAATGTATGTTCAAACTTGTACTAGACCGGATATAGTTTTGTGGCTAGTATATTGGATTGTTACCAATCAATTATTGGGCTACTGGAGTGATGCAATAAATATTTAAGATATCTACAGGGGATTAAGAATCACATGCTCACATATAGAAGAACTAGCAATCTTGAGATTATTGGTTAGTCTGACTCAGACTATGTCGGATGTTCGGATACCCGAAAATCGACATTTAGTTATTTGTTCCTTATAATTAAGAGAACTATTTAAAGAAAAAGTGGTAAGTAGTCTGTCATTATTACTTCCACTATGGAGGCCGAACTTGTACCATATTTTGAATCTACAATTCTATAGTTGTGATTGCACAATTTTGTTCATGGTTTAGGCATCATTGGTACCTTTGCTAAACCGATGAACATATATGTGATTATGAGTTAGTCATATTCTTCTTAAACAACGATAGATACTATATGGGTGTCACGCATATGGATTTAAAGTCTATCGGTCAAAAAAAGGAATTCAAAATAAAAGAGTTCAAATTGTGCATATTGGCACCAATGATATGATTGCAGATCCGTTGACTAAAAGAATAGTTCCAAAGACATTTCTTGGACATGTTAGTGAAAGGGTCCTTTTATTGCGGATGATTATACATGTATGAATATAAGTCTTGCATATTGAAATTTATTTGAACTCTAGATATCGATGTAAGTTTTGGTTTCGCTTATCTATGAATCATATTTCAATTGTGCATATTTTTTTATGATAGATATTTTAGTCTTTGTTTAAAGACAATGTGGGATTAGATAATTTTGGATTTCTATCTTATCAATTACAGTTATGAGGAATCTTATTACTTGTGAATCGTATATATGATCCTTATGTGAGATCAACGATTTTATATACTTGTCATATATAAATGAAGTGGGAGAATGTTAAAAAATTTATTCTATTGTTGATTCATATAAACATAAGTGTTTGATAATTGTTATTGAGGTACACACGGTGATGATTAATGTTGTATTGAGGAAACAATTATCGGATGGAAATCTCTTCGTACCAATCCGCAATTATAAAAATCAAATGATATTTTTATGATTAATTATAAATTGAGATTCTATTGCAATTAATAAAAGTTAACATTCAAAAACTAATTTTTAAAAAATAATTCTCTCATATCATTAAAGAGAAATTTAATGAGATTTTGATGGATTTGACATTGGAGAATAATTTAAGATCTACCGAGAAAACCATAGAAAATTCAAGTAAATAATTTCATATTATTTTGATTTATTTAATGATTTCTATGAAACGATTTTATATTTGTATTTAATGGAATAGTAGAATTGAGAGAATTATTAATATGCCGAGCTTCAATGATGAACAATGGAGCACGGTCTTGTAGGAGAGAATT
This sequence comes from Gynandropsis gynandra, assembly GCA_036759665.1. NCBI lineage: Eukaryota > Viridiplantae > Streptophyta > Magnoliopsida > Brassicales > Cleomaceae > Gynandropsis > Gynandropsis gynandra. The sequence goes on along the minus strand of CM071868.1, from coordinate 22,729,190 downwards.
ATTATGTTTCCATGCGTAACTTATCCTTGTTGTATATATCGCACGAGACTTGACAAAGTAGTGAAAACCTACGGGATTCGAAAAGTTTACAATTCTTAATATATATAATTTTAGCATAAATCACCCGATTTATCTTGTTTATTTCCTCATGAACATTATATGGATGTCATATGTAAAATGAATTTTTATATCACTCCACGTTTTACCAATTTGGATGTAATATTATTTGGTTCATAAACATCTTATAAATGTCCCATTTTGTATATATTCCGTCGTAAATATATAAGGGTTCTATTGCAAATCATTTCATGTTATCAAGTAAAGGCTGTCACGATTTAATATGGACAATTTTTAAAAAAAAGAAACAAGATAGCCTTTTTAGTTCTAACAGAAGTTTTCATGCATGAAAAAAAAAAAAGCTGAAAGGATTCACGTTTTTTATATATACATACACACCACGTATCATCTATATAACATTTATTACAAGACAAAATGAACAGAATAACTTCTAATGAAATCAAGTATGTTTAGGATAAAAAAACTATTAAATTGTTGGATTACGTTTATTTGTGTGTAAATCGGATGAATAGGTGTGTTATAGTTTTTGGATCTTTTTGTAACAAATAGTATTATAGTAAAATTGATAAAAAAAATGACATGCCATTAAAATATTTGAAAATTATTATTTTAGAGGTAGGAGCCGAATCCTCATATTACATTGACATAGACATCTTGTTAAACATGAAGAATATGATTATTTACATGGAAATTATGTATATTTAAAATTAAAAATTATATGATATATATTTTAAGCAAAATTCATCTTTATCAATAAATTGGTGAAATTTGTATAAGATATCCTACCATATATCAGTGTTGTGGTGTGGGGAACGAGTGGTTACCCACCGGCCTCCCCTCCAACACCAGATATCATAACCATAACGACTGACTCAAAATTTAATATCATTTTGCATTTTAAATTACTATTTTATTTATAATTTTGATTAGAATTCTCAGTTTCAATAAAATTCTCAGTTTCAATAAAATAAAAAGAAAGAATAATATCTGTTTGATTCTTTTAAAAGTGACTAAAGACATAGATTTTACATTTATACATAGAGAGAAGGTCTTTCAAATGGTTTCACTCTTAAACTACAAATCAACATAATGATGAAGTAGAAACACTTAGAACCAGAAATGATTATTTCAGGTTACATAAGACTTTTATGAACGTAGAAACACTTCATTGTGAACTTTTGTTGGACCAAACTCATCGTTCCCACCCTTTGAGATTCACATTTGATAAATGAAACAACTGAAAATACAGCTTTGAATAAAGAAAGAAAACATCATTCAATTACGGCAATCTTATCGACAATTTCGGTTTGCTGCAATCATGATCGCAACTTACTCGAACTCTGAAAAAAAAGGCTTTGCTGCTTCCACTAGATCCTCACTTGATGAATCAGGCACGGCACGCCCGAGCACACCAGTGGCATGTGCAGACCCCATGAGTGACTTCAAATGGAGATCATTTGAAGTGTTACAAAAATTTGACAATTAACGGATTAAAATTCTATTTCAAATATTCATAAGATAAACATATAACGGAAGATAAAAAATTAAAATTATATTATACTCTTTTTAACCGAGGTGGATTATAACTTCTAAATGACAGAGAATTTTTTTCTTCTTAACTGATGATTCAAATCTAAAACTCCGCGTAATGCACAGGTAAAAACAAATTTATATATTTATAATATGAAAAAGGATTGCAAAAACATTTTATTTAGAGATAAAAAAACATAATTTTTAATGGAATTCTAATAAATCTCCTTATAATTTATAAGTAATATGGAAAAATTTACAAAGCATGTGAGACTCGAAAATATATTGTTTATCTTTAATAAATATAAGTTTAACGAAAATGATACACTTGATTTGTCTCTTTCCATCGAACATTTTAAAAGATCATTACTAAAGAGGTATCAATATATGAAAGAAATAACAACGAATGTGTTATAATCATGAATATAAAAAAGTAGGTTGCTATAATGATGATTACCCGACATTGAAAAACAAAAGACATACAAAATAATATCTGCCTTAACCCTTTTTATTTCATAAACTATGATCGGGTTACGATGAATAGAGTTGGTACAACTTCAAATTTATATCAAATTAAAAATAGTAATTTATTTTTATACAAACTGTGATTTATTTTCAACGTTGAGATGTATCAACATTGGCACAATGAACACCTTGATTTATAATTTAAAAAGAAAAATAAAAACAGAGTAACAGGTTTCGAAAACTTTCTTATAATAGTATATTAGTTTCACCAACGACATGCACTGCCTTCTACCTCATCTTTGTCTAACTCAAGCGTCGACTATCCATCTCAATAGTCATCGACTTTGCCTTCACTCTATTTGCCTGATGGCAGCAGAATTTGATACCTCTTCTGTTTCTACTCTCTCATATTCTTCAATTTCCTCTATCTCTTGGAGAATATCCCAATCAGGTTTGGAAGGAAGATCTTTCGACAAGATTAGGGTATCGTTGTCAATACGAGTTCTCGAATCAACGACACTCATGAATTGCTCTTCAATGTGGAAAACAACTCTCGGCCTTCCAGTGGAAACATTAGCGCCATCAGAATCATAAGTGCAGATTTTCTGCTGCCCCATTTCTTTCATGAAAAGACTCCACTCCCATGTTGCATGTTGAAGTTGAGAAATAGAACCTGGCAAGGATATATCTGATGGGAAATAGAGTATATTCTCCAAAAGCCTAGTATAACCAGTAATGCATTCTGATGCCATTAAGTTCTTGGCTAACAGTCTCCCCACAGATGCAACTGTGCGACCAAACTTAGATATCCTTCCATATGATATCATGAATGAGAAAGCCTTTAACAATGCATTAAGGTTGTGTCTTTCGAAAAATATTCCATGAGCTCCATCAGCCATCTGCAACAGAAGAAGCCATTTCGAGGATCAAACAAAAAAAGAGGCGGATGAGGGATATTATTTAGGAACTCACGTATTTGTTCATGACAGGAAAATCAGGTGTTATGATGGGGACGCCAAAGCTCATTGTTCGAAAAACTAAGGGAGGAAAACTCTCTTCCTCTTGGGAAGATCCATAAACAACATTATCAGCCATCAAAAGAATTCTGTTGACATCTTTATTTAAGTCAAAATGCTGAAGAGTGCCTTGTACCAAGCCAAGCCTTGTTGTGAATTCCTGCATTCATATTAAAACATTGACTAAGCAAGCCTTCACCTTCTCAACCACCTATATCAGGTTATATATCCAAAAGGAAGATGTTTAAGATTCTTTCAAAGAATATATTTGATGTGCTTTATAGAAACACTACCAGACAGTATTCATGTAGGTGTGTCCTCATCATATCAATATTACAATTCTAAATGAGCAATCACAGAAAACTTGAAACAAGGGACAGTAAAAAGACATATTTGCAACATTCTAGATCTTTAGTTTGAGATCAAAGGAGATTCAATGCCTAATACCAGATACAGAGATAGACTTTTCAATACTAAGATACACATGAAGAAATAAAAATACCACCGAAATTTTCATTACCTGTAAAGCATCAGTATGTTCTGCGGAGGAATTACCATATAGAAAAACAATTCAAAGGATCCACTCAAATCTTTTCTCTTCCCATATCATGTTGAAAGTGGTCCAAACATGTGCATTGCCATATCATAATCCCATGAAAGCTCATCATAAAAAAAGAGCTCCCGAGCACCAGGACAATCACATCATCCTCACTAAATCCATTAGCTTCCGTAAATTTTTGTTTTGAATGATTTTCACTGTAGATTTTAGTGGCCCACACATCAACTACAGATTCTGGTATCACAAAGAAGTTTCCATCATCAAGAATGCTATGTAATATCTGAACATTTAAGAATAAGGTTAGGTAGAACATAGCAGATTTTCGAACTTGAAGTAGAATCATAGCTTGCTGGAGAACTCTACCGGCAAGGTGAAGTCTAGAAAAACAACGACATCTGCTCTTGCAAAAGTACTTTTCCAATGAGAAACAAGAGAATTCTGGCCCAACTCTGCATAAACAGGCAATCTCCGTGCAAGGATGTCCTCATGAATTATCCATATAAGTGGTATTGTTCGAAGAGGATCCTGCATAAGGCTGCACAAATATGAAAGTTTCTCATCATAGAATTTCAGAACCCAAACAGCCGTAGCACTAACATCAGGTTCGAGTTTCACATGTGCCATACACTTCTTATGTCAATTAATTTTTTGGCATCTCAAGGTGTTCCTCTTCCTAAGTTGATTTAGATCATTCACAGAGAAGTTAGTGTTCATGTGATTTGAAATGTTCTAAACCCATGGGAATACGTGTTGTCATCGATTGGGAATGCAGAGAAGGGGAAGACATTCACTATTAGCAGGATTTTTTAAAAGAAGAAGTAAAAAATAGCATGGTTGGGTTTATATAGTTTCTTGCCACAACAGCTGACCCAAGAAACACGGGAACGAAAAAAATCAGGCTGGTGTGTTATCTTGTAACTAAAAACTCAATTGATGGAAAAAAAAGTAGAAGTCAAAGAAGAGACTTCTAATTCCAGTTGATGATAAAATATGCTTTATGCAGTTCACAGAAAGAAATTGGTATTAAATGATATTCTATAAATCTTGCTGAAAATTTTTTTTGTTTAGAAACCTAATGGTATATTAGGTAAGAGAATTCAGTTAAATATATGGCTTCATCTTTTAGTTTTGCTTTTTGATTCCCATCGAATTATCTGCAATGAATATCACTAATAAAGCTATGGAAAACCGCACACAATATGCACGTGAAGCTTACTTCTATGAATATACAAAACGGTATATAAAAAATGCATGCCAAAACAACTATATTCAACCATGGCAAGTGTACATCAAAGGCCACGGTGACATAGGGATAACTCGACGTACTTAATTCACCCACCTCGAAATAGCCTCCTCTGTTTCAACCGAATCAGCTATAACACCTACAAAACTGCAGAAGATATTTGGTGTAACTTCATTCAGAGATATTAAAGTAAAAAAAAAAGTAGCCAAATAATTATTTTTCATGAAAAATAATACTCAACAGCCATGACCAGAAAAAACAAATAGCAATGTTCAAGATAATGGAGAACACACATCCATCGTCCAATCAACGTGCCCTACTTGATCTGGAGCCAAGATTATAACGTGGCCAACAACTGTTCCCACAGTGAACGTGCTTCACCATTCTCTACAGCAAAACCCTATCATCTCTTAATGTCAAAATGTTTCCATGTCAGGACCATGTACAGCAGGGAAGTAAACATATACTTCTTCTCTATTCACAATTTTCTGGCCACACATTTATAGTTAATTCACTAATTAGCAAAAGACATTAAACTATGGTTGAAAAGCGTGAGAGCTACATGCATAAAATATTATAAAATTTAACCTTAAGCACATAACCTAGTGTTTGGAGATTCTTCATCACAGTAACCAACATTAATGTCCACGGATCTTTCTTCAGATTTCCTAGTATCTGTTACTCATCAAAATTATAGCAGTTAAGCGATTGGTGGGCACGTATAAATGAACACAGAAAATATTACAGAGCAAAGTAATAACATCACTGAAGTAAATAGATAATTCTAGTATCATCGACAAACCAATCGTACAGAGATCCATTTCTTTAATACGAACACAAGAGACTAAACAGGATGCAAGATATACTAAAAGATCATCTCTAGGGATAAACTACACCATCATTTTTGCAACTTTTTCCTAGAGATGCTTCATAAGAAACCATGATAACATACTTAAATTTGCCATCAGGCATATTTCTAGGGTATCTCTAGCAGCAAAGATTTCAAATGAAACCCAATTCAAATTTACTTAAATTTGAAATTACCATCTATGAAAATCATAACCATCTTAACAGATGCAATACACAACTGTTACAACCCAAGCACAAATTCAATTGACAAATAACAAATTGTAGAAGAGAAAACTCACCTTCAGGTAGCACATGAAGCTAGAAGCATAACAAAAGCATGCAAGGATGCTTTTTGGAGAGAAAACTCGCCTTCTTTGTACCTATGAAATCCAAGATATATGGTTCTTGCTTGTAAAGACTAAACAAAGATCGGTAAAATCTGAAATCCTCAGCCATCTCTATATTGCGTACCTCTTTGACCTTCTTGTTTATGACATCAGATAAAAGAAAGTGAGAGGAAACCCCCTACAACTGAAAGAAATTGGACAATCCATGTAGCAACAGCTCGTGGTCGTTTACCCCAATAAGCAGATGTACTCGCTAGATCATACAACAATGGTAAAAACTCACTGCTTTCATCAGTCTCCAGAATCCACCATTGAAAGTCCATAACGACATTTAACATAAGAGACAAGAACAACACATGATGACAGTGAAAAAAGGCTACTAGGGAATTTAAAAATTATTTACCTCGACAAGTCTTATATCAATATTATCCTTTGCAAAGCGAACTGTCCGAGAAGAAAAAAGAAAAGATACAGAGAGAAGAAACTTGGGTGGGTCCGCTCTGCAGAGTGGGCGGGCATGCGAGATGACCAGGAAAAAGGCAGCGGTTAACACCCCGCTGATTGTTGCCTGGAAATCCCTAAGCTTGACGCCATCCAAGTACAAAACACTAAGGACATAGGATGTGGCAAGACAGTTCAGACCAAGAATCTTGAACATCTGAAGAGTAGTCACCCGAGTACTACAACCCTGTCGGATTATGTCTGTGGTTGGGGCAACTGATGCATGCTTAGCTGTGAACGGGGATGCCATTGAAGCGTCTCCAAGTTTCACGATGGGAGCTTAGTGGCCATATCCTTCTTCATTTAGTTCTTCCATCATCTTCTTTAGCTTTTCTCTTTGCATTTCTGCACCAGTCAAATGGCAGTTTTGGGTTGTGACCATCTTTCCGTTGGATGATCCTTCTCTATTCTGGTTTACAGTTTTGCCTGCTAGTTTCAGGACTTTGTCTTATCATCCTTACATGATTCTGATGGAGAGATTCCACTTGGCAAGGGAGGAATATCGTTTAGTAAGGTAACACAAACATGAGCGTAACATCATGAATCAAATGGAAAGAAATGAGAAGAAACTGTAAGCATCTATCTAGGAAAAACAAAAAACAACGGGTCCACTTGTAATCAAGATGGAATCACCACAACTTAAAGTTAAATCTGTCCAGAGATTTTTCTCATGTTTGTTATCTGCTCCAAAACTCCAACATCATTTGTTATGTCACTGCACTCAAAGTTACCCTTCCTACTGTTTTGAAGGTGGTCAAGATTAACTCTTTTTTATGCGGAGCAACTCTTAAAAAACCTAAATAAAAAGTCGATTTACATGTTATCTAAGTTTATAGGTACAAAGAAGGTGCGAGAGACATATTATGAGTTGTTAATACCTTCATAAATGGAATGACTCATAGAACAACAGAAATTACTTGCATCATCTCAATGTTGTTGCCTCCAATGCATAAAACATAGTTCTCAGCAAGGGCGTCAACCTCTTTGTCACTGGAAATTAGATGAGAAGTCAAATCTTATGTCAACCAAAAGCAGATTATGCAGAGAACAAAAGACATCAAAAGTGCAAGACAATGTTCAGTTGTTTTCCTCGTCCATCGATCATCAAAAGACGAATATATTTCAATCACAAAAACCACATGATGCACATGACAAGCATAAGGAGTAACTAAAAAGACTTGTATAACCACAATACACAATATTGGTGTCACATTTCAAACCAGAATTAGTATCAGTATAAGATTGACTGGTAAATTTTCTTCGAATTTGAAAAATAATAAAGGATGCAAAAAAAGCAGAATTCGGATCGCTAATTGAATGAAAGCAGTAAAAACCCTACATCAAGAACTTGAATCTCACATAAAAAAGGAAATTTTAGCACTCACCCGATCGGTATGAAAGGTGGAACAACGAAGATAAGAGTGACTAAGAGAGAGTGTCGCGCGGCAACAACTTGAATCTCTTCATGTCTTTCGCACTGATTCTGTGATTATGTCTGCTCATCAACTTCTCGAATTTTGACTCTTCTTTACCCGATCCTAATTATAGGCTAGTGTTTGTTTGAAGCACAAAACTTCATTATTTTGGGATTTTCGTTCGAAACAAAAAGTAAACAACAATAGGAAATTTCAAAATCAAAAGTAAATTTAGGGGAATAGGGATGAAACCTCAGGTGGACAAATCATTCGTATTAAGGACAACATAGATGATGATAGATATGAAATGAGAGAGGTGGAGGTTATGATGGATTGTCGTCGACTAGTTCGGTGGAGATGGAAGCGGTTTCGCCGGCCAGACGTGTGGCCATCGTCTTCCTCTCCACGAGCAGACGCACAAACATATGGTGTCGCAGGTACAACGATGGAATCGGTACGCGCGGCCATTGCCTTCCTCTCCACGAGCGGACGCACACACAGATGGTGTCGCATGTACAACGATGGAATCGGTTCCACCGGCCAGACGCGCGGCCATCGCCTTCCTTTCCACGAGCAAACACACAAATAGATGTTATCGTAGGTACAACGGATACAGGAGCGCATAAGGCGAAGAGGCACGCGCCAAGAGGCGGAAAAGGGGATGATTCTGTTGGAAAAATTGGGAGGAGGCAAGGAGTAATTTTTCCTCTTTATGATTCTGTGGAAAAATCGGGGATGATTCTATAAGGGGATTTTTTCTCCGTGCTGATGTGGCAATACCAGAAGGGAGGAAAAATCCTCCCTTTTAAATATATATATGATTATACTAAAAAATATTTAAATTTTATAAAACTTTACTCAAATATATAATATGATAAGAGAAAAAATATATTGTAAAAAATGAGACCAAAAGAATTCACAATTTTAATATTATTAGTATATTAATATCAAATCTATAAATTAAATAACAACCTCTATATATAAATTTAAATATTTTTTCTATTTTAATAGTAAATATAACTAATTTTTAAATCATATAAATCATAAAATATAATATTCTTTATTATTAACATATTTATACATATATATAATTTATATTCAATGATAAATACAGATATTATTTTCTCTTCGCACTTCGCCACCGATTCCTCTTCTGTTTTGTGTCAATCTATCGCCTTTATATCGTCAATCTTAACTCTCACTCAACCATCTTCCTCTTTTATCACATGCCAGGGAATCGATTGCCCCTATCGATCTCCAATCTAAATCGATTCATCTTTTCTATTGCAATGTATTCATGCTACTCTTCGCAATTCCATCAACTCTTCACTGAAAGGATCCTAAACAGGGAGTCTTCACCTTCCAATCGCATCTGCCAAGACTATTGATTTTGTCCGCGCTATCTTTATAGGTAACCAAAGCTTTTATTCCCTTACTTTTTGTCAGTTCATCAATCTGACATCTCTTGGATGATTATTTCACTAATGATTTCAATCGTAGTTTTCGTAATCTACAACTGAGCTCGAACTTGCAGGTAACCAAACCTTATTTATGTATCAATTTTTTTAATTTATTGTAATCTAAATTAAAATATTCATTATATAATGTATTGTTTTGTTATTACTTGTAAATTCGTATTTGGATTTGCTTTTTACTTTCTGCCGTTATGCATGTCCATTTCAACCAAGTTGAGGATGGTTACTTTATCAGCAGTGGTTCAATAGAAAGAGATTTGATTTTGATGTTTAATTGAAGACCGTATACCATCTAACTCGTATTTCTTTTATGATAGATCCCTTACTCTATTGTTTTTTAGATTTGTTTATCCGTTTGTGCTTCTGTTTATTTGTTGAGTTTAATTTTCAAGTAATATCGTAGATACGCTTTCTTGTTGTTGTGCTCACAATTTCATTAGGCTTAGTGGTTCTTGTGTCCATCCGTTCCAATTAGCTTTTTAAAATTTTTACGTAACAATGTTTAGCATCTTAAGTTGTAGATAATGTTTCTGTAACAGTAACGAATTTTATGAATACTCCGTTGCCTATTGTATTGTTCAGCTAAGACTGCTCCACTCTACTCTTTCCGATTATCCACGTCCATATACGAATAATGTTTAGCATCTTAAGTTGTAGATAATGTTTTCTTGTGGAAGCGTTAGTCTAGATATTTTATTACATAAGATTGACCACATCACGATTTATCAATATAAACATCAGAATATCAGAATATCATAAAGACATGGGCATTTATCAATATGATATGCATGCTAATCAATGTTACAATAACATCAGAAATCCAATTTCATATTAGCATTGACCTACATCTATTTGTTTGAACCCCTTGGTTGTCAAGACGTTTTACAAACATATAAAGTAGGTTGATTACAGATCTATCATTATAATATTTGTAATCTAAACATGCGGCTCTACATCACATGGTCACCTGGTTGTCAGGTCGTTTCTATTGATTGAGTTCATCCTTCACCCTATGGTCGATTAACAATTAAGTTCATGTTCCTCGGGTAGTTAAGACGTATACAAGAACTAAATGTTTCCTCCCACTAAACATCTCATGTTATAGACACACTAGTCTAATTCTTGAACTGCATGCCTCTTTGGTTTTAGGCCATTCCATGTAAATAAGAACCAATCCATACGTCTACTTACAATAAAAAACTAAATGATAAACAATTTATCATTAGGATTCAATTATTTTGGGATGATTCAAAAGCATCATTTGGTCTGATGTCCGAACCATAGGGTCGTCTAATAAAACTTTCATGATATCGAACTTCAGAGATTCAGCTCGATCGAGTTTCCGCTCCACTCGACCGAGTCATAATCCCTTGTGCTCGACATCTGGTTTTGCTCTATTGAGTTTCCATCCACTTGATAGAGTCACAATCGCTTGTGCTCGACATTTGGTTTTGCTTGATCGAGTTGTCTTACAGCTCGATCGAGGTAAAGCCTCCAAGAACTCACACAAGTGAAATGTAGCTAGATCAAGGGTTCATACCGCTCCATCGAGTGGAGTTCTCTGAAAACTTCACAAACCCTAATTTCCATTTGATCGAGCCATACTTTACGAAGCCCGCCGACATCTCCGTCGACTCAATTGTGTCGTCTCACAGCTCGATCGAGCGATCACTTTTTCTTTTTACGAAACATCACGATTTTTTCAACGGACTTTAATTCTTTTTTCATCCAAAATTGATCTCAAATCCTAAATAGAGACGACCATGCTATGATACCACCGTTGGGTTGCGAACGAGATAGCGGAAGCGTTTTTTAACAACCCAAATATAGATATAGTCATGTTTTAGGAAGTGATCATGCATGGTTTCATCAAAACACGAAGAATGATTCTTAGAGTTACATGTTTTGGCGAATACGGACGAGTGTAGGATGTAAGTACAAAGCCTCTAGAGTATCCACACTGAGATCTACCTGTATTTTCAACTTTTGATGTGAATCAGATCACGAACGGAAACAGTTTTTTCTCTCTTTTTTGTCTCCGTGTTTGGGACTAGGATTTTGTTTTAGGGAAATAATTAATTGCATCAGAAAATTGTTTTTCTATTTCCTTTTATAATACTAAACTTTGAGATATTTACAAAATAACCCCACAACTATTTAATATTATATTTTTGCACCATATTTTCAACATGTACATAATATGTGCATATCTTTCTTTTTCCTCATAAAAATACATATCTAATTTGCTCTAGTTATATCGTTATAAATATTGTATGCATTAAGAGATTTATTCATAGTAACTATTCAATAAGATAAAAGTTTATAAATTTTATATTTTCGTCAATATATAGTAATAATTGTTAATTCAATCCTAAACATGTCACTTGAAGATATGTGATAGTATAATGGTTAAACTTATGGAATATTATAATATCAGATGATAATTAGTACTATATATGGGAGCTTTGATATGCATATGACAGACTGTTTCCAAAAACCCTCCGTATAGTCTCGTAGTCAAATTTACAAATATTTAGAAAGATTGTATTAAATTTATATTTATATACTAGATTATATCCGCGCTACGCACGGGCTATATGAATTTTAAACATATAATGTATATTAATGTAATACTTTGCATACAAAAGAAATATATGTTGATGGTAAACACACAGAAACCACTCTTACTAATCCTATTCTTGACTCTTAGTACCAAACAAATCAGCTAGTCAAATCTTGGATCTGTGGAACATTACCAGAGGAAGTTTTTGGGTATGTTATTGGACTTGAATCAGCCTTTGATGTTTGGACTTCACTTCCTAGAAGTTTTAATGAGAAACTAGTGTCTCGTGAGTTTGATCTTCTTGCTTCTCTTCAATCTCTGAGTAAAGATGGAAGATCAATTCAAGAATATTTAAAAGAATTCAAATCTTTATGTGACAATCTGACCTCTTTTGGAAAACCATTTTCTGAACCCATGAAGATTTTTCAATTGTTGAAAGGTCTAGGTCAAGAGTATGAAGCCTTTTCTATAGTCGTACATACTTCAATGCGCAAACCACCTATTCATACTTATGATGATGTCGTCTCTCAACTTCTGAGTATATCACATACCACAGGATCCTATCATGTTTCTAAAGTTAATCCTCACATGGTCTATCAAGCTCATCACAACAACACTGGTTATTCAAATTACAATGGACGAGGAAGAGGTTTCAGAGGATGTCATTCTGGTTTCTCATGAGGTCGTGGTGGCTTCTCTTCAAGAGAACGTAGTTTTCATCAGCAGGTTCAGTCTCCTAATACATATAATCAGTTTTCTGAAGCCTCAGCTACTTAATCTACATCTTCAGGTATAACCAGTTCAAGACATGTCTGTCTTTGTGGAAGATTTGGCTATATTGCTCTAAAATGTTGGGATCGTTTTGATAATTCTTACCAATCTGCTGATATACCACAAGCTTTACAAGCTCTTCATATCTCGAATACTTTTGAAGCTGAGTGGTACCCAGATTCAGGTGCATATGCTCACGTGACTAACTCAACAAAACACCTCAATTTTGTTAATTCATTCACAGGTTCTGAATCAGTTATGTTTGGAGATGGTGCATACTTACCTATTACACATATTGGCTCTACAACTTTTCCTGCAATGTTAGGTACACTTTGTCTGAATGATGTTCTTGTGGTACATTCAATATAGAAATCATTGCTCTCATTCTCTCAATTAACCTCAAATTATTCATGTTGTGTTATCTTTGATTCTGCTAGTGTATATATAAAGGACTTGGCAACACAGACAGTTCTAGAAAAGGGAATCAAGTATAATGGAATCTATCGCTTTGAGTCCCTATAGCCACAAACTTTCTACTCTACACGACAGAGAACAACTTCTAAATCAACTTGGCATCAGCATTTGGGACACCCACACTATTAGATTTTGTAGCAACTTAAGAAAGATAATCTCATTCACATAAATAGAAGTGATGGTAATCTTTGTGGACCATGTCAGTTGAGTAAAAGTTCACAACTTCCGTTCAATTCTTCTTCTTCTTCTTTTTCTTCTTTTCAAGCAAAAGAACCATCAGAAAGGATTCATTGTGACCTTTGGGGACAGGCTCTCATTATCTCCAATCAAGGTTTTAAGCACTATGTGGTGTTTGTAGATAACTTCTCTCGGTTCTTTTGGCTTTATCCACAGAAATGGAAATCAGAATTTTTTACAGTCTTCACTACTTTCCAGAAACTTGTTGAAAGTCAATACAATCGTAAAATCAAATCTTTTCAATGTGATAGTGGTGGAGAGTTCACTAGCTCTGTTTTCCTTCAACATTTAGCATATTGTGAAATTCATCAACTTATCTCTTGTCCTTATACACCAGAGCAGAATGGTTTAGTTGAGAGAAAGCATCGTCACATCATTGAACTTGGTCTATCTATGGTGTTTAAGTCTAGGGTGCCACTGTGTTATTGTGTTGAAGCCTTTGTTACAGCAAATTTCCTCATCAATCTAGTTCCTACTGGAGTTTTACAGAATAAGAGCCCTTTCCTATTATTAAATTGATATGAGCAAGAGTATTTATCCTTATCTGAGACCCAACACAGAACATAAGCTTGAACCTCGATCTTTGAAGTGTGTTTTCTTGGGTTATAACACTAACTACAAAGGTTACATATGTCTTTACCATCCTACAGGAAGAGTCTATATCACCAGACATGTTGTGTTTGATGAATTTATCTTTCCTTTCCATGATTGCTACAAGCATTTGGTTCCAAGCTATCAAGGTCCCATTTTATAGTCTTGGCAAAAGTCTCACATTAATGTACTTCAACTACCAAGCTCTATTTGAACAATGTATCAAACACCACCACAAATACTTGATTCTTCTCCTCTTAATCCAGGCACTGAGTTCTTTGACAACGTATCTTCAGACATGATAATTGAGTCACAACAGTCTTCATCTTCTAATACAATGCAGTAATCTGATAATACAGCAGCTACACTGAATACTACAGCATAATAACATTCTATACATCCCATGATTACAAGGTCTAAAGTTGTGATTGCCAAGCCAAATCTAAAATATTCTCTTTATCTAACAACTTCAATTCCAGGTGACCCAAAGACAGTCTCTACAGCTCTCAAACATCTAGGGTGGAAAGCTGCAATGGAAACAGAAATGTTAGCTTTGCAAAAGAACAACACTTGGATACTTGTTCCTGCTACTTCAGAAATGAATATTCTTGGATTCTTCAAAACCAAACTAAATGTTGATGGAATACTTGACAAGTTAAAGGCTCAACTTGTTGCTAAAGGATTTCATCAAGAAGAGGGAATAGACTTCACTGAAACATATAGTCCAGTTATCAAGTCTGCAACAATTACAATTATTCTTTCTGTTGTTGTTGTTAATGAGTGGAATATTAAGCAGCTTGATGTAAGCAATGCTTTTCTTCATGGGGATTTACAAGAAAAGGTGTACATGACTCAACTATAAGGTTTTGTTGATGATAACTTTCCAACACATGTATGTCTTCTCAAAAAGGCATTATATGGTTTAAAACAGGTTCATCGTGCTTGATTTGATAAATTCAGTGTATATCTTCTAGAGTTAGGATTTGTATGTAGTGATACTAATCCTTCCCTCTTTGTTTACCGTAAGGGTGATGATCTACTACTACTTCTTCTGTATGATGATATCTTACTCATAGGGAATTCACCTACTCTACTTACACTGCATTTACCATAAAGGATCTAGGACCATTGGATTATTTCTTGGGTATTCAAGCACAATTCCACACTTCAGGTTTGTTCTTGTCTCAAGAAAGGTATGCTAAGGATCTTCTAATTCATTCTGGTATAACAAATTGTAAACCACTAAGCACTCCTTTGCCTTTAAAATTAGATAGAATAATCTCTGATGGTTCAAGATTCATGGATCCAACATTTTTTCGCAGCATTGTTGGAGCTTTATAGTACTTAACTTTGACAAAACCAGATCTTAATTTTGCAGTCAATGTGGTATGTCAAAGAATGCATGATCCATTGGATTCAGATTTCAAACTTCTTAAACATAATTCTTCGATATTTGAAAGGTACTCTTTGATACGAGCATGGATAGCATCGAAGAACCCGAGCATGAAAAGGATGCCCTAACAATACAAGAAGGTCTTATGACCCATGCTAAGGCTAGGAAGCTCAAGGACGCCATCGGAGGATACGCCTTAACAATACAAGAAGGTCCTGTGACCCGTGCTAAGGCTAGGAAGCTCAAGGACGCCATCGGAGGACACGCCTTAAAAATACAAGAAGGTCATGTGACCCGTGCTAAGGCTAGAAAGCTCAAGGATGCCATCGGAGGACACGCCTTAACAATATAAGAAGGTCTCGTGACCCGTGCTAAGGCTAGAAAGCTCCAGGATGAATAGGACGCCCTAACAATACAAGAAGGTCCCGTGACCCGTGCAAATGCTATGAAGTTCAAGGACACTATAGGAGGACTACTTGCAGCCGTGCAGGTTCCTGATGAGTGCTCGACTCCATAAGAACGGGTCAACATCCGAGTTGTACTTCACGCCGAAGATCATCTTACAACGATCAACAATTAGAGCAAGTGTTTCATGTGTGCTCTTTTCCCATTGTTGGTTTTGTCCCACGTGGTTTTCCAACAACGGGTTTTTAATGAGGCCACGAATCACGTACGTCTTCCTAATTGTTGATCCGAGACTTCATACGTCGATCGTATCGAAGTACATTACCGTTACGTTTATTTTATTTTAAATTTATGTTCATTTAATCCACAAGTCTTGAATATCTTGCATGCGTGTTGAACATTAATTATGGGATTGAAGTCTTGCATGGCTTCCTTCTCTTCTTATGCCCCCCCCCCCCAAAAGAACCAATCTTCCATTTTTGAACTTCAAACTTTTCTCTTTGAGAATCAATCTTTTTGGTGTGTAGTCCCCCCAAAAAACCAATCTTCCATTTTTGAACTTCAAACTTTTCTCTTTGAGAATCAATCTTTTTGGTGTGTAGTATCCAGTAAAGAAAGTTTGTTCTTCTTTGGTGTGTCATATCCAACGAAGACGATCTTCGGTATATCGAGATTCTTCCACAACTCTCGTGTGACCCATCATTCCACACGCCTTCTGTAGAGGAGTCTCTCGGCTCAGCTGCAACAAGGATTATCTCGTTACAACCTTCGTTCTGGAGTGTCGATTCAGCGAGGAACTCATCACTCTTACTCTTGGTCTATACATTCATAAGAACAGCCTATTACACCTTCATGCCTTTAGTGATAGTGATTGGGCTGGATGTAAAGATACAAAACGTTCTACAACTGGTTTATGTACATTTCTTATATTATATCTTGGTCTGCAAGGCGTCAACCAACTATCTCACGATGTTCAGTAGAAGCAGAGTATTAAGCAATGGCTTCATTAGCTGCTTAGATAACATGGCTTTCTTTCATTCTCCGAGACATTGGAATAGTTCAAGAATAACTAACAACATTGCACTGTGATCATCTCTTTGTTGTGTATCTCTCCACAAATCCAAGACTATGTTCTCGTTCAAAACATATTGATTTGGATTATCACTTCATAAGGGATAAGGTAGCTCTTGGAACTATAGTAACCAAGCATATTGCTACTGAAGATTAAGTGGCTGATATTTTTACTAAATGTCTACCACATGGAGTGTTTCTCTATTTACGAAACGAACGGGGCTTAGGGTTTCCACCCAGCACTAATTTGATGGAGGATATTAACACCAACACTGCATTATGGTGTTCCAAGACTTCAGGTGTTCTTCCACAAACCATAACAGAGGAGAAGAATCAGAAGAACTGAAACACACTATCTGATTCAGAGGTTTTGAATCAGACAAAGACACTGATTGAATCAAAGGGTTTCAAGACGGACTTGCAATGTTCAAAGACGTAGCCTGAGATAGAAGGTTTCAACCAATTAAAGAAGACGATGAAGTCTTCTTCGTGTTCTGCAGATTCAAATTATAGTCTTGGAGACTTTTCTTTAGATTTAAAGAATCGTTATCAAGTTCTTGCTTTCTTGTTGTATTAGATTCTTTATTTTGCTATAAAGCTTGTAAAAAAACCTCACTTGTATTTCTAATAAGTTTTGGTGATAATAAAATGAAATTCGATTTACTTTAAAAGTTCTTCCAATTGTTTTCTGCTCACAATTTATCCATTATTTAAAATTATAAAAAAATTAAAATCAGTTGGTAAACTTATTTTGTTTTATTGAGAAAGGCTAACCAAACTACCAAATATACATTAGTCATAACGATATTAATAATACTAGATGATACTCGCTGTTGCACGATTTTGTGATAATTAAATTGTATGTTTTTAAATGTTGTACATAAGTCATCAATTCAATCATTGTCATGACATTTGATATACGTATGGTCAATAAAAACACATGAATTCTAATTTAAAATGTAAAAGTTTAAACAATAAATTTATAAGATAATAGAAACTAACATTCCAATTTATCATAATATCTTTGAAATTTTAAAACGTAATTTTTCAGAGAAAAATGATTGCATGATTAGACATGAGTTTTTTACATTATTTTATATTTCCTAACTGCATAAATTTTAAGGATCAAATTTAATTTATAATATGATTAAAAATAACTATTTAGATATGGATATAATTTGAAAATCTTTAAAATTTACTTATGTTTCAATTTCTTGCAGCGAAATTTCCAGAATTGAACCTTGAGGACAAGGTTCATCTCAAGGGGGAGTAATGATAGACTCTTAAAGAAGAACGACACACCAGTTCGAACACGAAGACCCAAAATGTTGTACCGATAATAACTGAACTATTAATCGAGTAATCCATATGGAGAATAGGAGTTGTGGCCGGTGCTAGTGGTACTTCATAAATGAAGGAGTTTGTCTCGCTCAAAAAATAGAACATTCCTTAAGAATAGAAATTTCTTTGGCATTTTTTTGTTGTGTGGATCACGTCGGTGTGTCTATATTTTGGTTCTTCATATATTTAAGGATAAAATGCAACTGAGTAAAGTCATTAAAATCTTTCTTACAAAACTATAATATTCATTACAAAGGTTGTGATTGAAACATCATATATCTATATTTATCTATATTTATAAATTTTTTTACCTTGTAAACGATTTATTTTCTTAAACAATTTTACTTCTACTGCCACATTATTTTTGAATCATAGAATAATTTAACAAAACTTTGTATTTATTATATATATATATATATACAAACAAACAAAACAGATATTAAGATATTTGTTATACTGATACTATGAATTAAACAATGGGATTTGTCTTTCCATAAATAGAATGATTACAAAACCATTTCTTGAATCTGAAATAGAGATAAATAAAATATAAAGCAAAAGGAAATATTTGCATAAGTGTTCATTTGTTATCTATCTTCCTTTTCAACTCTCTTCCTTTTTTTCCTCCATATGCTAGTATGTATTTCGAGAAACACTTGCATAATAATAAATCAAATTACCATGAGTACCACAGAAACATAAAGTTCTACTCGTTGGCATACTATTGTGTTAGTTATCAGTTGAAATATACCTATATTCATTGACCAATTGCTGAAAACATTCCTAGCAATTCAAAAAGAGACATACCAGCAGTTGGTTCGCATAATCAAGTCCATAAAGTTGAATATGGAGTGCATAATATAAACTCACTCCACCCAGGATCGGAATCTCTACCTTCGTTTTGATTACATGCATCATTACAAAGGTTTCATGAAGTTAACATTCAAATGGGAAAAAGGTATTATAAGTACATAAAACCTCGAGAATAACATTATAAGCATTGGCATCCAACTTTGTTCATTCCCTCATCGAGTTCTCGACTTGAGCAGAGTAACACTCCATCAACAATTGATTAGAAACAATCAGGCTTAACTCTCATTACCAAAGATCAGAGAAAGAAGCTCATCTACTTGTTCCCATCTACATATGAAAGGGACGAAGCATGCGTTATAACATTAATCAATACATCATCATAGTCCTGCAACGAATCATTGTAAAATAGGATCTCAAAGGCACATGTTGTCTCCATATCATAAAGCTTTTGGATGATCAAGGGTAAATCATATGAGGGAAGAATCTCCAAAACTACATGCATCATCCAATATGGAACTCTAAGAACAGAAGCTTGGCTCTAACTTTCCTACACTACAATACATCAAAAACATGAGAAACTACTATCAAATCATGCATATATGCTGTAACATTGTTCAAGGTTTTCTGTAAATTTCGTAATTTTGAAGACATGTTTACAACAGTTCAACTATGCTACTTGACTATACAAACATCAACCTGATCAGAATAGATTCTATTTGTATCAAAGCCTATAGAAGTAAATAATAAGCACAATGGGAAGGTGAATACCGTAAATTTTCCATTCTACCAAACCATTCTAAACAAACCCTCTTGTCATAAGTCCGTAACTAAGCTAAGTGAGACGGAAAGAAAAACATCACCTCCAACATTAGATGCTTTATTTGAGGAAACATTAAATCCAAGGCATCAAATTTAGCTCGAACAACATATGAAATTTGGTACCACGAAGCATAAAAGAGCACAGTCGTATAACAATTTCTATCCTTCGAGTCCATTACTCTTCCAGGTAGTCCCGATCCGCCTACATCAACATCATCACCAATTTAAATACTCCTTGAGTTAATAATGAAGATGTAGAGCAGTACATGCCCCACATGATTACGTCAAAACCACATCTCAATTTTTCTTATACCATGTTCACAAGCTAAGTTGTTGTAAAGCATAATGATTTTAAGATCAGAAATCTAAATATTCTATAAATAAAAAAATTTAAATTTTGGTAGCAAATTCAATTGCTAACATACTATTTGTAGTCTAGATATAAAATTATTCATATAAGTTAACACTGAAATAGGGTAAGGTTTCAGGAATTTCATGATCATCCTAGGCCAATCACACCTGAGTGGTATACTTTCTGTCCATACCAATCTAACCATTTAGGCAATTATCTTTGTTGAGTGATAGAGTGAAGGTGTCGAGGAATGATGAACGCAGTCTGGTTTGCATGAAAAACACTCGCATGTTGTTTTCTCATACAATTGAAGCAGTGATGAAATATCCTTTTGACCATGATACCACACCATTGAAGTTTGATTAATCATCAGGATAGAAGGCAAGCTATGAATCCTATAGCTTGAAAATACACTTAAACAAAATCAGGCAATAAAATATGTTAGGAAGGTTGGAAAAACACAGAACAAATGGTAAAAATGCAAAAATCCTTTCCCTTTCAATTAATTAATCGATGTAGAAACCATATGTTGATATAGCGAAACTAATGTAAAAAAATCAAAAAGCTAAATCAATGTTGCTCTATAGAATAGCCTACATACAGAGCAATAGTGAGGGAATTCAAAACAGTCACTTAATTGTAAGTCATCTAAATTCGTATAACGATATTACTCATCTGTGTGTTCCTTGTGTTGCTACAAATCCCACCTTTGGCTCAGCTTCTTCTTGCTAAGAGGGATAGCATCCATTTTAGGCAAGAATCAGAGATGTAGTGTCAGATTTTGCTCTAACTCAGAAAAAATAATTGCCTAGTTCCAGGTGCAAGAAAATATAAAGCATATAGATACATATATGAGATTGATATAGTGAAGTGTATAGAAGAATGTTGAATGTAGTTTGGTTAGCATGAAGAACGCTCACATGTTGTTTTCTCATAAAATTGAAGCAGTGACACAAGATCCTTGTGACCATGATATCGAACCATTGAAGTTTGATTAATCGTCAGGATAGAAGGCAAGCTATGAATACCATACCTCAAAAATACAATGAAACAAAATCAGCCGATGAATATGTTAGGAAGGTTGAAAAACGCAGAACAAGCGGTGAAATGAAATAGCATGTCCGATCAGTAGCCACTGGCAAGCAAATGCATTAAAAAGCTGATAAGTAATCACAAAATATAAGCTAAACTTGTTTTCCTTCATTTATAACAGACTACAAAATCCCTTTATCATATTAGGGCAATCAACTTTATTCATCAGCATTATTAGATAATTGGCTAGTACTTGAAATTCAGTCAAATGACATAACAATCATTTTTAGCCCAGATTTCTTCTGAACTGATTTCCAGCATATTACCCGAAATGTAATAATACTCATGCAATGAACAAAATTAGAGAAAGGAGGTTCTTACGATCTTAGTTCTTGAGAATGCTCCAACACCATATGCTTTATTTGAGGAAACATTAAATCTAGGGCATCAAATTTAGCTCGAACAACATATGAAATTTGGCACCACGAAGCATAAAAGAGCACAGTCGTATAACAATTTCAATCCTTCGAGTCCATTATTCCGTCTAGGTAGTCCCCATCCACCTGCATCAACATCATCACCAATTTAAATACTCCTTCAGTTAACCATAAAGATGCCCCGCATGATTTTCACAAAGTTTTAAGGTGACCAATGAATTTTGAAGTAAAGGGTCTCCCCACAAAAGTAAAGGATCTTCAACCTGGCAGCGAGGAGCTTGTAAAATCTGAAAAATAGATTTAGATCTCTTTACCAGAGATGCAAAAGATGTGAGGCTCGTAGAAAGCATTAAAATTTTCATGTTGGTCCCTGCATAAACATCTTCAAATTATGTTCTCTTACCAAGTTTTAACCGACTCACCATAACCAAAGGAAGCTTCGAGACTTGAAGAAGTACCAATTCCCGTAGCCAACTCTTCACTATTGTAGAGATCTTTAGGAAGACATTCACAAAAGCAAAATATCGTCACCGTTGATAGCAAAGGAGGCATAAAAATATGTTGTTACCTACTAGGCCGATAGGGTACACTATCGCTACTGCAATACAATTTAGAAAAAACTAAAATCAAGGAAAGATTTGGTACCAATCTAGATAACTACAGTTATTGAGTCATTTGCATGCTCTTGCCCTTGACCTTTTTTCTAGGTCATCTAACAAAAGTTCTTTTGGAGCTTCAAATCAGTTCTTCCTATGGTTCTGTTCACTTAACTACCACAACAACTTTGCTTGATATCTTCCTCTAAGGTTGCTGATTATGCCAAAGACACAAACCTCTCAAAACCTATGAAGGGCATGAACAAAATTGATGACATGCCAAAATCCAGGAAAAAGAGACAAAACATGAAAGAAAGAGATGCATATATCCACTAAATTAAGCAATAGATCAGCTACCATTATCTGATTCCAAGCCACGTCTAATCATTCCAGATTATGACAAGGGAAGTTGATAGTGAAAGAGGGGGATGCAGCTGGGGTTATAGGACTTTGTCAACTGTGAAATCAGCGGTAGAGCGAGAAGGTATAGTGCCGGTCAGAATATGATATCAAAGGAGGCATGACAAATGTGTTGTTACATGTTAGGTCGAGGCAGGGTATACTGGCACTACTGCAACACAATTTAGAAACAACTAAAATCAAGGCAAAAACATCATCGACATAGGAATAACCAACAAAGCTATTCAAGCGAGATCAAAGCCAAGTCAAATACGTCATTTTAGAGGCTCATTCTAGGTTAATTTGTTCCTCCATTGTTTAGAATCATTAATTTTCATCTACAAAATCATATTATCTGATGAAATTATCATAAAGAAAGCAAGCCTCGAACGGACGAACAAAACGGATGGGTCAAACGGGAAAGACAATCACGTGGATGCACGGGATGCTGACGAGGACGTGTGAGACGCTGATGAGGACGTGTGTGAAGCTTATGAGGATGCAGATATGCGGACCATTGACGAGACTTGCGGACTAACGGTCGCGTCCGATATTCGAATTCACGGATCGGCTAACTCAGAGATGAGACTTTGTACAAAAACACCTAAATGGAGGCCTTCCCGAAGTCTAAATTCGATGAAAAAAAGACCATTGGAACTAGAACTCAAAGAGCTTTCAGATGAGTACCGGACCACTACCGGAACGTAACTTTTCCGGCGACATTTCCGACGAGACCTCTAGTGCACACTTAGAGCCAAATTCCGAGGTTACAAGCATGTTGAAGGGACCTTGGACTAGATCTACGGCCAGGAGGCTACAAGAGAAGATTCAAGACATCTTAGAAGTCCAAGAGATTGAACAGCAATATCATTTGAAGGGTTTAAAGCCTCACAAGCCCATGGACTACACAAAGAACCATCAAGAGGAAGTGTCTTGGATTTGTGTCATTCAAATTCAAATTTGAATTAAAATTGTACCAAGAATACCTATAATTTAGGGTTTATTTCGTGCATTGTCAGTGTGAATAAAATCTAAGAAGATTAGTGGTCAATAAGAGTCTTAGACTTTTGGATAGGAGTTTAATGTGGAAAGTTTGTTTTGGCCTTCTTTTTTTCAAAGAGGCACGCATGAATAATAAAAACAAGTCATTTTCGAACCAATTACAAACCAAAGGAGCTTAGTTCATTGTTCTTCAGATTGAGAGATTCATCTCACACAAATTGTTCAAGTCCGGAACTTGCTCGATTCGACTTATCAAGTAACGAACCACAGCTGCTTGTGGCGTCTTCTATCGTCCTAAGAGTTCTAGAGGTGCATATGTTCAAGGGTTTTGGACGATCTCACTGAGATTTGGGCCAACGTTCTTCAGTACGTATCCGTCTACGGGTTCAAAGGCATCCATCCGCACAACCGAGTGAAACGCACGATCCAGTTGCGCATCATTATCACTAACAAGTTTACAATGGGTTATTTACCACAGGTTCTAAGGAAAAGTATTTGTTCCATGCAATACAGCTAATCGTCGCTTGGTAACAACCATGTTGTTTATGTCTGCAGGGAAATTGTGGGTCAAGATTATGCATTAGTCACATCGAATAGAGGCGAACTGAGCAGTATGCAAAATTATCGACATGAATATGAATAAAGGAACTAAGAGCAAAAAATGAATCATGAATGGATGTAGCTGCAAGAGCTTATTCATACTGGTTTCACTAAGGCAACACAAACAACTTGAGATCACAATACAAATCTAACATATTTGATTAACTCAAAACAATCTAGGAATACGATCACATAACCCATATGATGCTCGAATTCAAGATGCATTCTTTACAGGGAACCCAAAGGGAACCTAGAATCTGAATTTGGAGATGTCAATTCTTGTCCACCGCCATTAGATTGCTCCTATAGAATTGGTAAAAGTATGAATAATTGACTTCCTAAATCCATCGATGGTTTCGAGAACATGTTTCCGAGAAATAGGCTAAATAATTTCTTTCCAGCTTTGGAGCTTGTCCCGCAACTCGTGAAGAAACCAAAAACTTTGATAACACCCGAGGGAACACCATCTGCCACTTTCTGATGGTTCGAACCTGTAGACTGGCGATGCGGATGAACTGTAGCAGTTTCCCAGCTTCTAACAACGGATGGAAAAAAAATTCAAATCAAGTGAGTAAATAACAGAACAAATCATATCCAAGACTATTGGAGAGATCCATGTCCATTCATCCGAAAACCAACCTATCCAAAGAGCCATTGATTCTCTAACACTATACGAAGATTGGGCCTGCTCGATTTTCCAGAGGAGGCCGTTGTAGCAGAGGTGGAGTGGAAGAATGTTATTGTGAGGCCGAAAGTGGTGGCTCCAATCCCCTGGATCGAAGGGGGTTTGGATCTTCGGTGGCCTGCTCGAATCGTCGGAGGAGGCCATTGTAGTAGAGGTGGAGCGGAAGAATGTTCGTGTGAGGCCGAAGGTGGGGGCTCCAATCCCCGAGATCGAAGGTTGGTTGGATTCTATTCGCCCCCGATTCTTTGTTCGTCTTCGAAGTAGTCTTTGGTTGCTCTGCCTTGGACAAGATCTTCGGTGGCCTGCTCGAATCACTGGAGTAGGCCACTATAGCAGAAGTGGTCTGGAAGAATGCCCGAGTGAGGCCGAAGGTGGTGGCTCCAATCCCCGAGATTGAAGGTTCTCTGGATTTCATTCGCTCGCGATTTGTTCTTAATCTCCGATGTAGTCGTCGGTTGTCCTGTCTCGGTCGAGATCTTGCGGTGGGAGACGGAGGAAAAGGTCGTTTCCGTCGGATTTACGCTTCCTCAACTGATAAAAGATAAATTAGAAGAAAGAAGAAGAGATATAGAGGAGAAAAAAGAGTAAAATATAATTAAATTAAAAATTAATGGTTATTAAAAAGTTGCATTAGAAACTTTGGAAAAAACTCCCTTGTATATATGATTGTTGACACATTGTGTAACGCTTTGATAACATGGATGTCACATGTCCGGTGAAATCGCATCACCATTTAGTTATGATGTACAAATTAGGGGTAACTAGCAACATATTTGAGATTCAATTTGTTTACTTGTTAGCAATATTAATTTGGCATCTAAATCATAAAAGAAATTATATTCGTTGAGATTCAATACACGCTATTGGTTAAAACTATTGTTAGCCTTAAAAAACATTATATTGTAATCATAGTTTACAATATCTTGTATTGTTTAAAATGGCGGAATATCACAAATACCCTCATAGGGCTAAACCACTTCAAAAATACCCTTCTCCAAAATAATTATTAAATCCGAAAAATAAAAACTGAAGAAAAGACAAATTTGCCCTTAATGTTCGAACGTGGAAAAATGAAAGTTCGGCAATTTTTCGCACGAATAATAGGTGCAAAATAAGACATTTTCAACGTTTAAATATTGATTACATAAGGTCTCAAAGGTTAAATTTTTCGACGTGAAAAACTGCCTAAAACGAGAAAGTCGAACAGTGTTTCGCCGTGAAACCTGTTTAAAAGTTGATAGCAAGAAAGAAATAAGTGATTTCGAACTTGAGAGGGAACGATTTGAAGTTGGCGAGAAGGAAAATGGCTAGAATCAGCAGCATCACTGGCGAAGAGAGCACGAGTCAATCTTCAATGGCGTCAATAAGTGTAAGGGGTCGCAGTAGTTTCATGACCATCTTGGACTCAGTTTATTGATTTGAAATGGGTGAGTGTCAGTGTCAGTGAGTCGGTTAGGTCGCAATGGTCGTTTGAGGGGCGTGGGTCGGTTGAGTGTCGCGGAGTGTCTGAGGGTCGTTTGAGTCGCATGGGTCGCACGCGTTGGTTGAGGGTCACACGGGTCGGTTGTGTCGCATGGGTCGGTTGATTCGCATGGGTTGCTTAGGTCGGTAGAAGTATAATGTATTCGTAATTGGTCATTTTGCAGGCAAGAGATGATTTAGGGTTAGATGTTAGAAATCGCCCTTAATATAGGTCTTCAATGTGGCATTGGTAAAATAAAAAGCATAGCTAAAACCTGGAAAAAGCAGTAGTCTGACATTGAAAAGACTAGTCGAAAGGGTCGAAATGGTCGGAAGGGTCGCAATGGTCGGAAGGATCGTAATGGTCGGAAGGGTCGCACGGATCCAACATATTTTTATTTGAGCTGTATTTTCGAAATTTTATTCATATTATTTGTAAATAATTTGTAAATAATAAATTAGTATCGCAGGGGTCCAAGGGTCGCAGAAGGACAAGGGTCGCAGGGGTCCAAAGGTCGCAGAGGAATAAAGGTCGCAGAGGGACAAGGGTCGCAGAAGAACAAGGGTCACAGAGAGACAAGGGTCACAGGGATCCAAGGGTCGTAGAGGAACAAGGGTCGAAGAGGGACAAGGGTCGCAGGGGTCCAAGGGTCGCAGAGGAACAAGGATCGCAGAAGGACAAGGGTCGCAGGGTCAAACTGGATCGCTGGGTCGAACTGGGTCGTAAGGTCGTAGGGGTATTTTGGGAATATCAACATTTATACGGATATTTTTGAAGTTAAAAATTTTTTCTTTTTTGAGAAGGTTATTTTGAAGTGTTTCAGCCCTACGAGGATATTTTTGAAGTTACCCGTTTAAAATCTTATGAGTTGATAAAATAATAATTAAAAAAAAGTTAATTAATTTGAAGGAGTTGAAGGTTTAAAACAGTTTAACTTAAAAGATTAGGACTTATTTAAAAAAAATCATATATTTGGAGGGTTTTACTACAAATAAAGCGAATACTCTTGAACCTATTCTTCCCAAAGAAAAACGGAAAATAAAAGAATCGTACATGATATTCTAAAAAAACTAATTAAGGAAGGAGAAATGAGGAAAACGAAGGGGTATTGGTTACTGAAGACGGAGCCAGGGGAGTGGTCGTGGTCGGACCAGGCGGCTAACGGCGGAGTCACCAAATGGGACGGCGTGAAGAACAAGCAAGCTCAGAAATTCCTCAAGTCCATGGCCCTGGGAGACCTCTGCTTCTTCTACCACTCGGGCTCTAAATCTAGGTGCATCGTCGGCGTCGTAGAGGTGAAACGTGAATGGTACTCTGAAGACGGGAACGGCGGAGAAGGAGCGGTCGACGTTAGAGAAGTCGGGGAGATGAGGAGATTCGTCGATCTGAAGGAGATGAAGGGCAACAAAGGGTTGAAGGATTTTGTCCTTTTCCGGCAGCCGAGGTTATCAGTAGTGCCGGTGGAGGAAGATGTCTGGATTAGGGTTTGCGAATTGGGAGGTGGGTTTCGAGGAGATGGTGCTGACGATGAAGAAGACGATGAGTCTTGACTCTCACGTGTCTGAGCCTATTGAAGTTGTTTTCTTAATTAAGGTTTAATTAGTGACCATAAGTGTGATTAAGCTGGGGTTATGGCATGTTGTGGGGAGTATTGAGGTCCGTCTATCAAAATTTTTAATATTAGGAGCTTAATTACGAATTGAAGAACTATAAACTTCAGGTCGTCTTCGTTGAGGCAGTGTATCGAACGCATGTGTGCATAAATCTTTCAGGAATATTGAACCGGGTCGAGTTAAACCCGGAATTATAGCTGGACCAATCTTGAGCCCAAGTCGGCCCATTTGTGGCACATAACTCTTATCATTAGTTATAATTTGTTCGTTATTTTACAACAATTAACAATTATTTGTACTTTTTGAATTGGAGGCCAAATAACTTAGTGAAATTATAGTGGCCAAGTCGTAGTAATGCCAAGCAACCTTTCAAATTATATTGACACGCGGAATATCAGAAATACTTTTATAGGGATAAACCACTTCAAAAATACCCTTCCCCAAAATAATTATTAAATCCGAAAAAAAAAACTGAAGAAAAGACAAATTTGCCTTTAATGTTCGAACGTGGAAAAATGGAAGTTCGGCAGTTTTTCGACGTGAAAAACTGCCAAAAACGAGAAAGCCGAACAGTTTTTCGCCGTGAAACTTGTTTAAAAGTTGATAACAAGAAACAAATAAGTTATGTCGAACTTGAGAGGGAACGATTTGAAGTTGGCGAGAAGGAAAATGGCTAGAATCAGCAGCATCACTGGCGAAGAGAGCACGAGTCAATCTTCAATGGCGTCAATAAGTGTAAGTAGTTCGATTTCTAGGGTTTTGCAAGCTTTCGAGTCACAAAATGGTTTGTTGATTTGAAATGGGTGAATGTCAGTGTCAGTGAGTCGGTTAGGTCGCAAGGGTCGCAGGAGTTGCATGAACATCTTCGACTCCGTGAGTCGGTTGAGTAGCAAGGGTCGCAGTAGTTTCATGACCATCTTGGACTCAGTTTATTGATTTGAAATGGGTGAGTGTCAGTGTCAGTGAGTCGGTTAGGTCGCAATGGTCGTTTGAAGGGCGTGGTCGGTTTAGTGTCCCGGAGTGTCTGAGGGTCGTTTGAGTCGCATGGGTCGCACGCGTCGGTTGAGGGTCGCACGGGTCGGTTGAGTCGCATGGGTCGGTTGAGTCGCATGAGTCGCTTAGGTCGGTAGAAGTATAATGTATTCATAATTGGTCATTTTGCAGGTGGCGCCAAAGCCGAGATTTGTGTATGAATTCAAGCACATGGACAGAATTCCAAAGATCACCACCAAGTGTTATCCTCATAAGACAATAAGGACGCTGAGAGGAATCTTAAATGAACAGGAGTTGCATTACTTCGAGAAGGAGTCACAATTTAGGCATTTATTTCACTTACAATGTGACTCCACATTGACGAAGGTTCAAATGTCTGTACCACTAAATCACTCCGTGATTATACGGGACAATACAGAGTTGTGGTTCGTCATAAACGACATTCTCATCCGGTACTCTATAGTGGAGCACGCACTAATTTCCGGATTGAAATGCGGACCATATCCCATAGGATGGGAGTCCATGATGGGTGTCACATTCAGGCTGAAGAATTTCGGCCGTGGAAAGGTGACCCCCGAACAAGTCAGTGAAAAGCTTGTGAAGGCGAAGAATTCCGACGACCGGAAGAGGTTCGCAACTTTGATGTTGTTGGCGCAAGTTATGGCTCACAAGCCTTCAATAGAAAACTCTATCAGCCATGATCTCATTGACATGGTTGATGACTTGGAATTTTGTGAAGGCTTTCCATGGGGCGTTACACATTCGAGATGATTGTGGATACTTGCCGCAAGCACGTTAGCGGGGAATCACCGAAACCAAAATGGTATTGTGGCGGTTTCATGATCCCACTAATGGTAAGTTGTATATATTATTCGAATAACTTGAATGTTTTCGTACTTTTTGCATTCTTATCATTTTGTTTTAATGTTTCAGTTACTTCCATTTGAAACCATCCTTAGTTTGAGCGGAAATGGATGGTATGTTGAGGTTGTGGATGCGCATCGATCCTGCCCAAGAATGTGCAAGAAGATGGTTAAATCCAATTTTAACCCGAAGTATGTAGATGTGATAAGGCAGATTGGAGATTCTAAGGTAACAATTACACAGGGTTCACAAGGGAAACAAGGGTCACAGAGGGTAATAATGGTTATGTTTTGTTTTTCAGGATATTCTAAGTATTCGTCGGGCTGAACACGAAGATGAAGCTTTACTTTCTGG
>CM071868.1:22675552-22690716 GCA_036759665.1 Gynandropsis gynandra | reverse complement strand
ATGGTCGGAAGGGTCGCAATGGTCGGAAGGATCGCAATGGTCGGAAGGGTCGCACGGGTCCAACATATTTTGATTTGAGCTGTATTTTCAAAATTTTATTCATATTATTTGTAAATAATAAATTAGTATCGCAGGGGTCCAAGGGTCATAGAAGGACAAGGGTCGCAGGGGTCCAAGGGTCGTAGAGGAACAAGGGTCACAGAGAGACAAGGGTCGCAGAGGAACAAGGGTCGCAAAGGGACAAGGGTCACACGGGTCCAAGGGTCGCAGAGGAACAAGGGTCGAAGAGGGACAAGGTCGCAGGGGTCCAACGGTCTTAGAGGAACAAGAGTCGCAGAGGGACAAGGGTCACAGGGTCAAACTGGGTCACTGGGTCGAACTGGGTCGTAAGGTCGCAGAGATATTTTGGGAATATCAACATTTATACGGGTACTTTTGAAGTTAAAAGTTTT
The DNA here is from genome assembly GCA_036759665.1 of Gynandropsis gynandra. Classification (NCBI taxonomy): domain Eukaryota; kingdom Viridiplantae; phylum Streptophyta; class Magnoliopsida; order Brassicales; family Cleomaceae; genus Gynandropsis; species Gynandropsis gynandra. The sequence goes on along the minus strand of CM071868.1, from coordinate 22,690,264 downwards.
TTCTTTTTCGGGAAGGGTATTTTTGAAGTGTTTTAGCCCTATAAAAATATTTTTGAAGGTACCCCTATTAACACCGACTCTACAAATTATAGGCATATATACATAAGTAAAAATTGTTATAAAATATTATAAGAAAAATTATAAAATAACTAAAAACAAAAATAATGGACTCAAACATGAAAACAGTCTAAAAGTACACAATTTCTTGTTTATATGTTATAGCTATGTAGAAAGATAAAAAGAAAAACGTCCATATAATACACAATCGAATTGATATTGTCTTGCAAACGTATCCTATAGTATGATAATGATGTAGTCATTGTTACATATAAAGTTTTTTTATCAAATAATAATTCTATTATGACACATCATATTTTACCAATTTCATTGAAATATCATTTGTATCTGTAAACATAGTTTAAAAAATACACCATTTCTCTATTATGTTACATATTCATCCGACTTATTTATATAGATAAACATCTTATCATCTTTAGCCAATCTTATGTTATGATTAAATGTTAAATATCCGTGTAATATACCAACGATATCGTTCTAGTGAGACAACGTCTTTTTTTTTTAAAAAAAACTTATTTTTATCTTTTGTTATTTTGTTAAAACAAGAAAAACAACTTATTCCTCCTTTGCAAATCATGATTTAATTTTATTTCCTCTCGATTTTTACCTCATCCTATCTCCCCTTAATTTTTAGTTTTCATCCTATTTTTCCTTGAAAATCATGTTTTAGCCTTATCCCCTCGATTTTGATCTCATCCTATTCCCCTTCAATTATAAAAATCTGCCTAAAAGCCCCTCCGATTTTGACATAATTTTGAATTTAATTTTGATCCAATTTTGACCTGAATTTGATTTTAATTTTGATTTTAATTTTGATTTTAATTTTGACCCAATTTTGATTTCAATTTTGACCCAATTTTGATTCAATTTGGACCCAATTTTTATTCTAATTTTGATCAAAATATGACTCAATTTTGACTTAATTTTGACTCGATTTAATCCTAATTTGTACTTAATTTTGACCAAAATTTTTACTTAATTTTAACTCGAATTTTTACAATAAATCAAGTTAATTATTCAATTTAATCGACTTACTTTATTTGATTTCGAATAAAATTAAGTACGATTTTTTACTTGAAACCAATTTTAACCCAAAATCGAACTCAATTTTGACTCAATTTTAACCCAAAACCGATCCAATTTGACCCAAACTAAGATATCAATTTTGACTCGATTTAATCCGGTTTTTACTTAATTTTGACCCGATAAAATTAAGTACGGTTTTTACTTAATCCGTAATTTTAACCCAAAACCCAAATTTTGACTCAATTTTACTTAATTTTAATCCAATTTGTACTTAATTTTAACCCAAAATTTTACTTAATTTAAACTCAAAGTCGACCCCAATTTTGACTCAATTTAAACCAAAAACGATCCAATTTTAACCCAAATTATGATCTCAATTTTTACTCGATTTAATCCGAATTGATTTTGGGTTAAATTTGGTTTCAAGTAAAGAAACCGTACTTAATTTTATTTGAAATCAATTAAATCAAGTAAATTGATTAAATTGAATAATTAACTTGATTTATTGTTAAAATTTGAGTTAAAATTAAGTACGAATTTTGGTCAAAATTAAATATAAATTGGGATTAAATCAAGTCAAAATTGAGTCATATTTGGGTCAAAATTAAAATCAATTTTGACCTAGTTTTGATTCAATTTTGACTCGATTTCATCCCAATTTATACTTAATTCGGATTAAATCGAATTTTTAATTTATACTTAATTCTGATTAAATAGGATTTTCAATGTATACTTAATTCGGATTAATTCGGATTAAATCGAGTCAAAATTGAGATCATAATTTGGGTTCTTGGATCAGTTTTGGGTTAAAATTGAGTCAAAATTGGGGTCAATTTTGGGTTAAAATTAAGTAAAATTTTGGGTTAAATTAAGTACAAATTGGGTCAAAATTGAGTCAAAATTGGGTCAAAATTAAAATCAAAATTGGGTCAAAATCAAAATCAAAATTAAAATCAAAATTAAAATTAAAATCAAATTTAAATACACATTGAGTCAAAATTGGGTCAAAATTAAAATCAAAATTGGGTCAAATTGGGTCAAAATCGAAGGGGTTTTAGGCAGATTTTTTATAATTGAGGGGAGAATAGAATGAGGTCAAAATCAGACGGGAATAAAACTAAAACAAGAGGAATAGGATGAAAACTCAAAATCGAAAGGAATAAGATGATGGTCAAAATGAAAAGAAACAGGAGGTGAATAAGCTGTTTTTCTTTAAAATAACTAATTTTACTTCGTCCTCATCGAGTGGAAGAGAGGCAGAGAGTGGCATTGGATCAACACAACAATCTATTGCACGGGCAACGGGTCAGAGAGGTCAGAAAACACAAAGAGAAGAAAGCATGCAATAGAGAGAGAGAGAAAGCATATGCACCAATACTGAACTTTTGCTGCTCATGAAGACTCTGTTCGACAACACATGCAGAAGATAAGAAAGAGTTTTTTTTTCATTGTTAAATTTGAAATAAACATATAACAAGTAAGGAATTTTGTAAACAAAAATAATTACGTTTTTTTGTTAAAATAAATTAAATATAATCCATATAATTTGTGTTTGTAGATCTAATATCAATTCATACATATTGATGATATATTGTTGATAATAGACCATGTCGGTTTATAATTGTAGACTTTGTTTCAAAATCGTTTGAAAATATATCTTCTAAGGAATAATGTATGTTTATATATGATAATTTAAGAATGATATTTCGCGAACTACAATTTCCTAATCATCGAAGAGAATTAAAATTAGTGTAAAAAAACAAAGTATTTGTTTGAAAATTTTGTTTTGTATCAAAATAATGAATGCAGATAAATTAGTGATTTTATATAAATGATCTTTAAACCTAAATTGTATATAAAAATAAAATGTTATAAAACTTAAATAAGTAAAAGATATGAAATAAACTAACAACTTTGGGGTGTGTTTTGTCTGTGGAAAGACAGACATTGTTTTACAGAGATAGTATGGCAAAACTGAGAGGGAGAGAGAGTTGCGAAAAACAAGAGACAACCAAAGGGTTTCTCTTTGTGCAGTGGAGAGACACTTTTATGACTCTTTGGGTGCTTCCTACTACACCTCTTCTTTCTTCCCATACCCTTATTAGTTTCTCGCCCATTATTTTTGTCATTCTTTGTTATTTACACGACCATATATGTATATATATATATATATATTATCTTTACTTATAAATTGTATGATTATAAACTCTGCATAAAATAATCACGTTAATAAATAAATAAATAAATAAGATTTTCGTTTGGATAGATCATTTGGTTAAGAAAATCTCTCTAATATAAGATATGAGTTATTTACGTATCTAAATTTTGTTTTATCATTAACTGATATTTATAACCTATCGTAAAATCTAAAAAAACTTTGCCTTCTATAATAGAAATAACGGTTTCAATAGAAATGGGAGTAAAAATTAATCTAAAAAATAACCAATATTTTATAGATTTCACACATAATACTTGATCACGGTATATTTTTTTTTTCTTCTTAAATAATGCAAGTTAAATTTCAACTATTATATCCTTTTTGCTATGTACATAAGATGGTATATAACCAAAATAATGATTAAATTATCAATCACATAAATGTAAGCTTCAATTATGGATTTACAGACATTAACATTATTGACATATCATAATTTATGAGTTCTTACTAAATATTTATCAATCCAGAACCTTTTTGACAAATCATAATTTGAAATTTATCGCAATTAAAAATATTAATGGAATACTTTTAAAACATTCATTATCATTTCCACATTCTTATGAAATTTTCAATCGATTTTGGTAGTTGAAAATAATTCGATCAACGGATAAAAAGGATTATTTGCCGTCAGTATATTTCCATCGAAATTTGTTTGAAAATATTGGGCTTTTTTATATTCATTTTGAGTTTTGTATAATATAAATCCATTATTAATGTGAACATTGTACTATGCGATTAGACATTAATTAATCTCTTTGGATTATCTGAATTTTATTGTTGTGATCCATAGGTTTGACCGAATGGTAAACTCCCTCCCCTTCTTCTCACCAAAGTATTAATTAGTTGGTAAATCAACTTATATTACTTATAAAAAATATTTAATTAAAATTAATTTGGTGTTGTCATGTGCTTAGAGCTGATAACTTTGACGACGATCCTAAATTCTCCAAGTGCTTATCTTCTAATACAGTTTGGACAACCAACAAATACTTAAATAATGAACAAATATTTAAATAATTAATAAATATTTATTTAAACAGTGGAACCAAAAAATAAATGTAATAACCAAAAATTTGATGGACTAAGGTTCAATAATTTTATGAGACAAGGACACGTAATCGAACTAACATGACACCAAGCTCAATGGAAGCTTCATCGAAGACAGGTTTCGGAAAAATAAATACTTCTAGGAAAATTTTTTATCAAAAAAAGAGAAAAAAAATGTATTATAACAATAACGAAGAAAGATGCTTGTAAATTAGATAAAGAGAAGATTATCTGAATAATGGGAGTACGTCCCTTTTAGTGTATTAAAAATTAAAAGTAATTTATTTATGAATATGTGATGTTTTTTATTATGAATATATATTAAAAAGCCCATAAGTTTTTTACTAAAGTTATTAAATATATCTATTAAACGACACTGCAAAATTATGTCCTTCTTCTCAGTTTTAAGTCTTGGCAGTTATAAAATTTAAATCTAATATGAAATTATTTAGAGTATTTCGTACATCAAGTAAAGGTATTTATATTTATTATTATCAATTAATAACTTTTTAACTATAAAATTTATTAAATAATATATATACATAGGAATTTATGGATAAAAAATAATAATTTTCGAAGGTTTGATCAATAACTTTTCATGAAACATTAATAAAAATATATCGATGTTAATTATTCATTTTCTTACATTATAAAAAAGAATATAGTTTTTTATATGATTTTATTTAAAAATAAATTTTAGTTTATGACTTTTATATTTTCGTTAAATGATTTATAGTGAAATGAAAAATAATTAATATTTTTTTACGATTGAAAATCTTATATTAAAAAATGCAAAATGGCGTAGTTACAAAGAGGGAGGGAGAAAAGGGGGGTAAAAGAGGATTTAGAAAGGCGACCATGTTGTCGGCGTCAAAGGAGACAATGTGATTTTCGTCTTCATGTTCTTAGTTTTCTTAAATGAGAGAGAGCTTTACGAATTAGATACTCTAAAATCTCACCTAATCGTATCTTTTGGTTCATTTTTTATGCATTTAATTATTTATCTATCCCTTTTTCTGATTCTTTTTCTATTTTCTTCTAATAATATAATAATAATATAGTTAATAATAATGATGATAAAATAGTATATTTATTTGGCACATGTAGTTAGGTGCATATGCGTACACGTAGCAATTGTGTACTTCAAGGAATTAGTTGGGTCGTAATGAATTTGGATCAGAATTATTTGACACATAATATGGCGTCAATTAGTATTAAACATATTTGTTCAACCAAAAAGAGTAATAAACGTACCGTTTCGTATATAACACATAATTTAATTTATTTTCTTTCAAATTTTCATGAAAAAAGAGTATCTTGTATCTGCGAGTTTATTTCACGAGATTTATATGACATATTAATGTATCTATATATACCCATTATGATTTAGTTATGCGCAACAAAAGATAAAAGATAAGTATATCTGTTTTACATATTAGATATCTAATATCTATATTTGAATTTGAAACGTAAAAACTCCAAATTTCAAACCATAATATTTGTTGTAGTCGGTTTGACATAGTTGTAAACATTGACCTCCTTTGTCTTCATTTGAATCCGCCTTAGATTATAAACAACGAATCCATGTTTTAGAGATAAATTGAATACAGATGAATGTTTATATTTAGCTGAAAAATTATGTAAAAGAAACAGAGAAGTATAAAGTTAATTTAACGAATTTAAAGCATTCGTTTTGAATGTCCTACATCTCGTGTCAGGTTTTTTTATCCGTAACCAATCAACTAAGTTTGATAGTCTCTCTGGATAACAACAACGATTACAAAGAGTAATGAAGATCAATCCAATAGATGCACTCATTTCGTACGAGTCTCAGGTATTTATTTTGAGGAAAGAACAAGAAGAGAGACGTTGTTTGTTATAACAAACCAATCTACAAAATTACCTAAACACTCATTTCGTTTAGTGAAACGATGTGTTTTTTTGTTTGAACACAAAATACCAACACTGATAACTTCTTCAACCTCCTTATTTCAATTTCAACTTGAACCTAAACTGAAATTCTTCAACAAAACTCCACCCTTTCGGATAGGTTTAAGTTATTTTTTCTTCTCTCAAACAATGGTTAGCTATTCATGGATCGTAATTATCCATAAGTCTTAAATCTTTTAGTAATATCAACAAGCAAAATGTATGTATGAAATTCTGAACTAGAATAGATTTTGTTACAACATATGTTGGGTTGTATGCTTTAGAAATATTCTTGATTCTTATTTTTTTCTTGTGACATTATGTCTTTGAGGAAATGAAGCCTTACGTCAATGTATTTCGTCTTTTCATGATACACTCCATTCTTGGCTAAATAAATTTCACTCTGTGAGTCACTCTAAATGTCAACTCCTTGCTTGAATCCAAATTCTTTCATCAGTCCTCTCAGCCATCCTTCTTTGCAGGCTTTTGTCAAAGCCATGTACTTCGGCTCTATAGTAGAAAGAGCAACAACATGTTGTAAATTGGATTTCCAACTCATTGTGTTTCCTCCCACCATAAAGACATGTCCTGTTATGGATCTCCTTTTGTCTAGATCAGTTGCAAAATTTGAATAAAAAAATTCTTAGACCTTCATTTCTTCATCCTTGACAAATATCAATCTAAAACATGTTGATCCCTTAATATATCTTAGTATCCATTTCACATCTCTCCAGTGTTCTTGATTTGGATTGCTCATGAATCTGCTTACAAGGCCTACCTCATATATTAAATATGGGCTTGATCCAATCATTGTGTACATCAAACTCCCTACGACACTTGAATATAAAAATGAGTCTATTTTGACTTCAATTTCTCCTTCTTTAGGTGCTGCCAGTTTCAAATGTGATCCCATTGATGTCTTAACACTCCTTGAATCCTCCATGTTGAAGCTGTGGATTACCTTCTCTAGATAATCCTTTTGTGATAGTGTAAAAGTTCCTCATTTTCTATCCCTTTTAATTGTCATTTCTAGTATCTTCTTAGCTCTACCTAAATCCTTCATGTTGAACTCACTGCTAAGAATTTCCTTCACTCTCTGGACTTCCTTTTTCTCTTGACATGTCACCAGCATGTCATCAACATAAAGCAACAAGTAGATATCACTTCCTCTTTCAATTCTTTTGTGATATACGCATACATCATATTTACTTCTTTTAAACCCTTGATGTGTCATAAAGTTGTTAAATTTCATGTTCCATTGTATTGGAGATTACTTAAATCTATATAGAGATTTATGCAATCTACATATTTTGTCCTCCTCTTCTTTTCCGATAAAACCTTCTAGTTAAGCCATGTAGATCAATTCATCCAGTTCTCCATACAAAAAAATCGTTCTTACATCCAACTATTCAAGTTCCACAACTAAAGAGACCACCAATGATAGTAACACTCTTATGGAAACATGCTTCACTATCTCACTGTAACGAATACCTTCTATTTATGTAAAATCGTTTGCTACGAGCTTTGCTTTGAACCTGGCCGTTCGACTCCAGGTGTCTTTGGTTTCCTCTTGAACACCCGCTTGCATCTAATGACCTTTGTAGCTTTTGAATTTTTAACCAGACTCCAAATGTTATTCTAATACAGAGACTGCATTTCCTCTTCCATGGCCTTCTTCCAGTGTTTCCAGTCTTTGCTTCCTCATAACTGTTGGGTTCATCTAACTCCATATCTTCAGCTCCATCGAGAGCAATTACAACCACATCATCCTCCTTGTATCTTGTCGGTAGTACTATGTCCCTCTTGCCTCTATCCATGTATAATTGATATTGACTGAAGTCTTGTTTTTCTTCTTCCGTAGTATCCTCATTTTCAGACTCATCTGATGAAGATGAAGGTGGATCATCATCATCAGTCACTGATTGCCTTCTTTGCTGAGATAATTCTCCTTGATGGCTAGTGTCTAGTTATCTAATTGATTATTAGTTCCCAATTTTATTGAAACTAATTCTGGATCTTATTTACTTTGTTCAGGTACTCCTCTCTTTTGTCAGCAAATAAATCCTTATACATTGTGTCCTCCTTGAAGATAACATCTCTGCTAATGATGCATTTTTTTCTTCAAGAAGCCAAATCTTGTATCCTTTTATGCCTTGCAAATACCTCAAAAAAACACCTCTTCTAGCTCTGGTGATAGCTTTCCATGACTAGAATACACACAAACTAAACAACCAAAACATCTCAGATAATGATAGTTAGGAGACTTACCGTACCATATTTCCTCCGGAGTTTTTAGCTCAAATGCAGTTGACGGTGAGTTGTTAATTATAATTAGATGAACTAATGTGGATGTTACTTCAGTCCAGAAGCATTGATTCGTTCATGTTTCACTCAATAAACACCTCACCTTGTTCATAATTGTTTGATTGATCATTTCAACCATCATTCTGTTGTGGTGTATATGAGCATGTCTTGTGTCTTTCTATTCCATTTTCTCTGTACATCTTATCAAATCATGAGTTGCAAAACTCTAGTCAATTATCAGTTGTAAGGTACTTAAATTTCTTATTTGTTTGGTTTTCAACTAGTGTTTTCCATTTTACAAAACTAGAATAAACCTTATCCTGAGTTTTTTTATTAAATACAACCATGCTTTCTTTGAATAATCATCAATTACTGATAAGAAGTACTGAACATTTGAGAGTGATGGTGTAACATAATTTGAGCCCCACAAAACAACATGTACATAGTCAAGTATACCTCTTGTAGTATGCTTACTAGTATGAAACTCAATCTGTGAAATTTTTCCGAATACACAATTCTCACATAAGTTAATTAAACTCACCTTGTTACCTTTAAGATAACCTTTTTTGAATAAAACATCAAGACTTTTGAAGCTCATGTAACGTAGCCTCTTGTCTCACCTTGTTCCTTTTCCTTCTTCTTTTCTTTCATTTTCTCTTGGTTTTTCCTTTTGGTCGTTCAGTTCTTTTCCTTTTGTTGCAGCAGCCATCGTTTTTGCCTTTTCATGTGTTTTCCATTCTTGATTAAGTTGGGCAACGTTCCCATTCCTTCCTCTAGCAAAATATCTCTTATTCCTCTTCTCTAAAGTCGTTTTACTTTTTGTATAAGTCACCAACAAGTTCCTTTTCGTGTTTAGATAAATTAACTTATCTGGTGTTTGCAGGTGACGGATGCGACCCGCGCGGGCTGAGTTTGTACCCCGCGCGGGCTGAGTTTGTACCCTGCGCGGGCGCGGTGCGCATGATCGTGATGAAAATAATACCTCCCCGCGCGGGCTGATGCTGCTATTGAAGCCCATGCATGCTTATAGATTGCCCGATCCGTGCTCAATTTGCTGGACCAATTGCCGAACTAAAGGCCCCGCGCGGGCTAGGAAGTGCCCCACGCGGGCTGAGATTGTTCCTCGCCGATTCTCGTCCCGTTTGTTCCGTGATGATCCTCGAGGTTGGTACTTTGTCTCGTGTACATCTTTTAGCTCCAAAATGAACCGAATACGCATTAAAACCTATAAGAACACGAAAATACGAAAACGAGTAAAACATCACATCTATATCGTAAACATCATACGTAAACATCACATCTATATCGTAAACATCTCTAAAATCGTACAAGAAATACGTATAAAAATGAAACGATCACCTTACATGCTCTAGTGTTCTTATCATTCTATCATGTGTCCTAATGTTAATACTAGCTAGTGCCTTGTACATCACACGTCATATTGTTTCCCATCAAGATCTTGCCACTTTTTTGTAGTTTGAGGTTTTAAACCAATCCTTGTGTAGTGTCATATGAAAAGTACATCCAGAATCAAGTATCCATTACTTGGATCTTTATCTGAAATACTAAGAAATTTTGTTTCAAAATCTTCCAGAATTGCATTTGCTTCTCCAATTTCTTTTGTATTTTCTTCCAAGTATTTCTTTCTATATCTTCAATATTTCTTGTAATGTCTCTCCTTACCACAAAACCAACATCCCTTCTCATTTTTTCCCTTTCACTTATACATGGACTTCTTTCTATTTTGTCCACTAAAAGACTCCCTCTTCTCAGACCTTCCTCTTACAATGCTCTTTTGGTGGGTTTCCTCTTTTTACCTTTGTTTCATATTCTAGTTCCTTGGAGTAAGCTGTCGTGATTACTTCATCTAGGGTGTTTGTTTTCCTATGCCTATACTTAAAGGTTTCCTTTGGTTGCTCATATTGCTCTTGTAGAGCATTCAGAAGAAAAAAACATTGATCATCTTCTTAGATGTCAATTTTCAAGTTTGTCAGGTCTGTAACCATCCTCTTGAACTAATCAACATTCTCTTCCATACTCTTTGATTCATCCATTCTATAACCATAAAACTTTTGTTTTAAGTACATTTTATTTGGAAGATACTTGTGCATAAAGTCATGCTTAAAAGCTCTCAAAATACCTAAGATCGTCTGTTCATTTTTAACTTTTCTCATGATTTGGTCACTTAGACATAGAAGGATGAGGTTCCTAACCTTTCTACTATTTTCTTGTCTGATTTCATCTTCTGATTCAACTGTCACCTTGCTTAATGTTGTTGATTCCTTCGTATCTTCTTTCGATTTTATTGAATCTTTAGGTATTATTCTCATCTTCAAGATCATCCTCAACAACATCATTAAGCTTCAAGATTTCAAGAGTGACCATAATCTTTTCCTTCCACAGCGAGAATCACTTTTTTTGTCGTATTTCTCAACGTACAGCTTCAAAGCTGTCATGGTTTCATAGAACTAGAGCTTTGATATCAATTGTAATGAACAATGACCTTCTTTGCCTTCACCTGAATTTGGCTTAAGTAATGAACAACACATTGATTTTTGAGAGATAAATTAAATCCAAATGAATGTTGTGTATTAAATGCAAAAAAAGAATAATATCGAAAATAGAAAAACACAAAGCCAACTTAACGAATTAAGAGCATTCAATTTGAGTTTCATATGTCTCCTCCCAGGTTTCCTGATGTCCAACCAATCCACTAGGTTTGATAGTCTCTTTTGATAATAAGAATGATTACAAAGATCAATGAAGATCAATCCAAAAAATGCCTTCATTTCGCTCCAAACTCCGGTATTTTAAGAATACAAAGAGAATTGTTGGTTTGTTATAACAAATCAACCTACAAAATTACCTAAACGATCATTTCATTTATTGAAACGAAATGTATTTTACTTGAACACAGAACACCAACACATATAACTTAATTTACTTTTCATCTTTCCTTTTATCAGTTGAACTTGAGCCAAAACACTTCAACGATAATTGTAATTAATTTAAATATCTTTTTTTATTCCATTTTTGAAGATTAAATAAATAAATTGATTGGAACAAATAAATTGAAACGAATGAACAAATGAGACAATGAGTAAATTTATTTCATTTCTTCCATGTTTAGAACAAATGAAACATTTTTTAATTTAAATAATTAAATAAATCTTCAAAAAGTGTCTTTTTGATTCCAAATATTAATATTTATCTAAGGAATGATATTCGTAATTATCTAAAATCAAATGAAAAGATACTATAAAATATATCAACTTTTTCAAATATCAAAAGGATTTGATCAATAATCAATATGTTATTTTTAAAATTCCAGTTTTGTTTTACCTTGTGAGACATAGGTTTTATGAATAATTTCATTACCAAATCTTACAACATATTTACTTGAAATAAAAAAAGGGAGCTACTTACAGCAAAAATCACGTTGTAAAGTTCAACTTTCACAAAGTACACAGATTAATCAACTTTTATTTATTTATTTTATTCATCATCGACTTCACATTTGGAGGATATTTTATAATTGACCGGAATGATTGTTGTTTTGCTCTAAAATTTAATTTTAAATTTTGTGCAAATTAGTAAAAACGATTTTTGTTAGCCCTAAATTTATTTTCAAGGATATATTTGCGCAAAGTGGCAACATATTATTAAATAAAATTGAATCTGATTACTCTATTTCATTTTACCCTATAATAATTCATACATATATATACATATAATTATTACACGAACCATTGTTTAACATTTTCGATCTTCAGTCCAATATTTTTGGAGTTCAAAATTAGTTTTCGAGTATGTGATTTTTTCTATGAAATTATGGTTTACAAAAACAAATATATTGTTCGTTAGATTAAACAAATTCTTCCATCAAATAATATACATAAACATAACATAAGAAGGAAAACAAGAATTCAATTATTTTTCTATTGCAGTGACATAAATGTAAAATAAAATTCGAACTTCAAATTAAGACTAAAAAAATGTGAGAAAAAAAAAAGAGAGAGACTAAAGGGTAATAAGGTCATTTCAGGTAATCCCCGGCTTTCTTTTCCGGCGAACTTTTACAGATTGAACAAAATAAGCTCCAATGGAGAAAACTTGCAAAAAGAATTACAAGCATTGAACGAAGAGGATTCATTAACAAAAGAACCGTCTTTTGGGCCCTTTCGTATTAAAAATAAAGCTCTCAAAGACCAGTTTTTTCCTTCTCCTCCTCGATTTCTTCCTTCGGATTCGACTAAAATCGCCGAAGAACTCTTCCATTTGGGGTTCCTCGCTCTAAAACCACCTGTTCATTGAAACCCTTTGCTTTTATCAGATGTGTTTCATATATGTGTAAATGTGAGTGTATAAATATATATAATTATTGAATACACTCAACTGGTTATTTTGAATCTGGTTTCCAGATAAAGAGGAATGCAAAAACCCATATTGTTCTTGGAATGCAGGTGCTCCCTGAGAATAAAGGATAAAAAAAAGGTTAATAATTGAAAACAAAGAGAAGTATCAGAGAGAGAGAGAGAGAGAGAGAGACCTGAAAGTGAGTTGCAGAGAAGCCTTGTGAGTAATCCAAGGCACTTTCCAGAGAGCCTTGTTCCATATGATTAACACCAACATTGCTCTGTAACAACGTGGAAAACAGAAAACAGATAATCAAATAAATAATAATAATAAAAAAAGAACCTTCGAATCAACCCAAAAGAAAAACAGAGAAAAAAAGGAAGAAGAAGAAGATTAAACTTACATTGGGGAAGTTGAAAAACGGAGAACTAGCAGTGTCATCAAGAAAAGAAGACATTTTCCGATCTTCTCTTCCTCTGTTTTCTCTCTTACTCTGTTTCTGAGGACGAACATTGCTCTTCACACTCTCTCTCTTGAACCCATTACAATCACATGCTTCATCCTCAGCGAAGTTCCGTGGACCCGAAGACGCATCAGACACCATCGACAAATCTTCTTCATCTTCATCATCATTACTCTCTGTGTAATGATCTTGTCCCCAAAGTTTTCGGCTTTTGCTTCTTTTATTGCCAAACCCATTGTTCATCTCTCTGAAACGTGATGGGTTCGGTGAAGAAACAGAGTGATCTAAATACAGAGTCCATCCGGACTCGCATCCGCTACTATTTCCCGACGAACCCGACATTCCCTTCTGTTAAAAAAAAGGGTCTCTAAATCAAAAGGGTTAGAAACCAAACAGAAGGGGAAGAGGAGGATGAGATATGGAGTGTGTGAGAAGGTGTGAACTGTGCCTTTGTTTATATCTATCCATCTCTATATATACACATATATGTATATGTATATATATAAATGTGTGTGTTGTAATTGTTTATTCATTGTCTTCTTTTGTCCTCTCAAGCCACTCTCAAAACGGGTTACGGACTAAACAGGTTTTGGTCTTAATCTCATCATGCTCGTGGGTACGGAATAAGATTAGGTTCACGTTATTTTTTGTTTTGTTTTATTTATAAATCTATAACTCAATCCTATAACACAATTTAATATTTATTTCTTAATTTTAAATTTCTCATTGTATAGTTTTATATTTATAAATTAAAAATGTAAGATCTAGAAGGGTGTAAAGGACGTACCAAAGTTGACTCATAAAGCATATGGGACACTACAAAAATACATTCTTATAGCTAAAACACTATTCCCAAAATACCTCTGCGACCTTACGACCCAATTCGACCCAGCGACCCAGTTTGACCTTGTGACCTTGTGACCCTTGTTCCTCTGTGATCTTTGTCTCTCTGCGATCTTTGGACCCTATGACCCTTGTCTCTCTTCGATCCTTGTTCCTCTACGACCCTTGGACCCCTGCGACCCTTGTCCTTCTGTGACCCTAGTCCTCTGCGACCCTTGTCCCTCTGCGACCCTTGTTCCTCTGCGACCCTTGGACCCCTGTGACCCCCGACCATTGTTCAGACCATTGCGACCCTTCCGACCATTTCGACCCTTTCGACTAGTCTTTTCAATGTCAGACTACTGCTTTTTCCAGGTTCAGGTTATGCTTTTTATTTTACCAATGCCACATTGAAGACCTATATTAAAGGTTCTTTAATGTGTCAATACATGCACCTTGGTCATTCTTT
>CM071868.1:22617389-22640706 GCA_036759665.1 Gynandropsis gynandra | reverse complement strand
GAAAGGGTCGAAATGGTCGGAAGGGTCGCAATGGTCGGAAGGGTCGCACGGGTCCAACATATTTTGATTTGAGCTATATTTTCAAAATTTTATTCATATTATTTGTAAATAATTTGTAAATAATAAATTAGTATCGCAGGGGTCCAAGGGTCGCAGAAGGACAAAGGTCGCAGGGGTCCAAGGATCGGAGAGAAACAAGGGTCGTAGAGGGACAAGGGTCGCAGAGGAACAAGGGTCGCAGAGGGACAAGGGTCGCAGGGGTCCAAGGATCGCAAGGGAACAATGGTCGAAGAGGGACAAAGGTCGCAGGGGTCCAAGGGTCGAAGAGGAACAAGGGTCGTAGAAGGATAAGGGTCGCAGGATCAAACTGGATCGTTGGGTCGAATTGGGTCGGAAGGTCGCAGGGGTATTATCAACATTTATAAGATATTTTTGAAGTTAAAATTTTTTTCTTTTTTGAAAAAGATAATTTTAAAGTGTTTTAACCCTAAAAGAATATTTTTTAAGTTACACCATTTCATTTCTACTGACTCTAAATTTACATATTTTAGATTAAAAAAATAAGTACATCTATCTTCTAGTCCATAATTCTAATTAATTAAAATAGAATATCAAATATTTACATTTATCCAACCGCTGTTAATTTGATTGTGCATAATTGACCTATTACAAATACTACAACTATAGGCCAAACTTGTATTCATGGATTTTAAAATATGAGTGTTTTTATATAAAAGGTAGATATAAATAAACAAAAATATTGGGCCTAGGCAATTTAGATTTTCAGAATTATTATAATCTAATTGTTATGAAATTTGGTTTTAATAATTGGTGCAATAACCATGGTTTCACATTTTAGTAAAAAAATGAAAAAAGAAAGAAAGAATGGCGACAAGATAAGGAACAGACTTAACAAATTATATTTATCCCAAATGATTTCATTGTAATATGAAAATATTATTTTTACCATAATTACTATCATTAACAAATTAAATCCCAAAAAAATTTCGTATATATAAAACATAGTTGTAATTATATGTGGTTATCTCTTTTTTCTATAGACATGTGTATGCAGACGTTTTTTCAAAAGATTAAAATTTAACGTTTTTTATATTTTAAATAAATAAATATTTCACGAATTTTATCAAACAGAACCAAAATTTTGTACCGTTTTTAATTGGTTCTCCATATTTTATATTATTCTGGTTTAAGATAAATAAGACCAAATCAAAACTACTTCATTATAGAGAAGATGGGTTGATTCGATTTTCCGAACATAAATTGCAATTCTAATGAGATTGTCAAAATGTCAAAATGGTGATAAAAGAGATCATATCGATATCATATATATATATATATAATTCTACATAATTACAATATTATTGTAATGCCAAATAAATACTTTTAAAATTTTGCATTCTATACTTTTATATTGTTTTCATAATTCCAAACTGGTATTAAAGAAAACCAGTTCGTATATATCTATGCATACTTATCGTAGGAATATATTAAAAGAACAAAAGACTTCTTAATTTACAAGGTCAATGAAAAACATGTTATAGTAAAATTATATTCATAGTTTACGTTAAAATACTCAAATCGACGTAATAACAAAGAATCATAAAATTAATTAACTTTTTACATCTGCAAAATATCTGAAATAAATTAAACCAACATCGTCCCAAGTACAAACTCCCACGTGACATATCTTCCAAAACATCTCTCGGCGATTAAATCCCGTGGATCATATTATAGGAATGATAAAATAATTGTGAATTTTTATTTAATTTTAAAAGTTATATATATATTATTATTAGAAATGCTTTTAAGAGTAAAGATGGGTGCGTGGGTCAAAAACCACTCCGACAACAAGTGGAGAAGAGTAGCTCGACGGTCAATTGACTACTAAGCTTTTATGATTATCACATGGTCTCTCATACATATATTTTTACCCTTCTCTTTCCCATTTTTATAATCCCATTTGCATTTTCACTTATTCCCTCCTCGTTATTTATTTTTTTCATTTCAACAAATAGTATCGCATAGTGATTTCAATCCAGGAGATGGAAATTTCTATCAAACTACTCCGAGTATATAATATAATACGTATAGTTTGTATTACATTTAATATCTCCTTGATAGTAAGAAGGCAGGTATAAGTATTTATATACGTTAGGAAAGTGTATGTAAATACGAACAGAATGGGATATTAATAATGTATGAAAGTGAGGAAATATTAATTTTGGAAGTGATTATGGGTTTTCTAACAAAATCACGCATGCATGTGGGCACGTGTGCACATAAAAGAAATACGCAAGCTTCGACGAATTCACACATGTGCGCACGTGCAACAACACGCACTTCGACCACTTCTCAAACAAAATTGCTTTGGGCTCTTCACTTTCATATGCTTTCCCTTTTCCATTTTTATATCTTCCCATCGTTCATGTGTTGTCATTTTTAGTTATTTTTTCAACATCCCCACGCCAAATAAAAACTATGACATACATATAATATTTAATATGTGAATTTTATTAATTATCAATAAAAAAGTTATATTCCGCAAGAACAAAAGAGCCATCAAATACAACTTCGCTGTTCTCTAAATTTGATATCCTAATCCTTCCACATAAGACTCTTACATTTGTATTTAATTTCACATTTCGATCTGTAATAAGTTCTGTGATACAGTTTTGTTTGTTTCTATTTTATTTTTAAATTGGGTAAACCAATATATATATATATATATTATTTTTATAAAATGTATAAAATAAATAAAAAACACTAAGATCATCCCGTAAAATAAAAAATATGCTAATTACAAATAGTTAAATAAAATCATGAATACAAAACCCAAAATAAAAGGTCAATCGTTTTTTTATTCTAATTTGCGATTGAATCATAAACTGATTCCAAATATAGTCATTAGTTTATATAGCGTATATATGTATAGATCTTACTTTCAATAAGTGACGTACTTTTTCTTCTTCAAATAGCCTTTTTTTTAAAAAAAAAAAACCTACATTATTGTTTTTATCATAAGAAATGATATAGAATTGCACACATTGAACAATGTTGGATAAAGCAGCAATAGTGCCAAGTTAACGACAAAAAACACACATACTAAATATGTTCCGATATTACAAGACCTAATTCTAATTCTAATTCAAATGAATGATTCATTTACTTAAGCTCATATTGTCCGAAAAGAATACGGTGTAAGAAAACACATAAGAAGTCATCAACATATCACATCCAAACCACACAAAATATCAATAAATCAAATGTAATTCAAACATTGTATTATTGTTTAGTTCATCATAGCTACCACAAAGCCAAGTAAATGTCATGATGCATATATATATATATATATATATATTTAAGTTAAATTAAAATTCGTAACTCAAAACTTGTAGAGAAAAACATTTTGTTACATTCACACGTCCAAGATCGTAGATGCATCGATATTTATTTCTCTAAATAAACATGCTAAATAAATTCGAAACTATTTTGGGAGCAATTTATATAACAAAACTTGTGGTACTTTCTTGAGATATGCTCCGTTGTCACGTGACGGTTTAGATCCGCGACACACCACGTTATTATGTTTGATTTTTTAAATTTACTACGATATTTTTTCGTAACAAAACTATATAATATACGATTAAAACAATTTCTATTAATTTTTCATACTATTTCCAAGCCCGACTTGTAAGAATATAGATGGAATGCTCAATATAGCCACTAGTTAATATTTACATTATATGTATGTTACTCAATTTCATTCAATCTTTATATGCTTTGGTATATATGTATTTAATTAAATATCCATGCTGACGTTAAAATAACGTGTTTATGTTCTTAAAATCGTTTGTGATTAACTATTCATACACTATGATTTAAATTTAGTGGAATCAGCTACAGTATTTTTACGACAAATTATTCTTTGCAAAGTAATTGCAAATGACTACTGATAATTGTTATTATTTTTAACGAAATAAATACCTAATTTATGATAATCGTGTCGCCGCAAAATTATCTATAGTTTTGTACATTTTTCTTCCATTTTTCATGGATTATGTATAGACAACTTTTTTATACAATGATAAGATAGTTAGTAGTACAATAAATTGCTATGTTAAAATTTTGTGTTAATTTTTAAAATAATATATCTATACTCCAATGATTATGAATGTGAAATAACAAAATAATCTAGAAAAGGCTTATAATCAAAGAAAAATAGTTTAATTTAAAGTTGATTCCAAATGTAACAAGACAATGCCAAAAAAATAAATGATGATTTTGTGGGTTCATAATGCAATTAAAAAGCCATGTGCTTCTTATGGCAAAGAGTCCCCCATATCATTGTGTGTCCCAAATTCAAACAAATTAATCAAATAAGAGAAGTCGATATGATTGCCACAAAATATCTTTCCAATAATTTAGCTAAATTGGACATAATAATTATAATTTGAAAATCCCTCACCAGATAAACAAAGTATTTAGAAAGCCTCCCATATACCTATATATCTATAGACCATACTTAAGATATCTAATTATGGGGTTTCACCTAATACTTGGGCCCATTACCACCTAATTTTCGGACGATTGTCTCTAATCACGGGTAACTTGGTTTTTGCACTTGGACTACGAAGTAGTTCTAAAAATTAATTAATTAATTAGATTTATGATAATGGAATTTATAATCTCTATCATTTATATACGAACCGTTCCAGCCATATTGTATCTCTTATCACAAATGTTACATTCTTTCACTTAGTATAGCAAATGGATAAAGTTTGACATAGAATTCAAAACATTAAACATAAAAAAACTTACGAAATAATTCAAAATATGTATATATATATATATATATCACATTATGCAGTTTGTAGTGATCATGTTTATAATACGAATATATACTTTTGACTTGGTTTTTGAAGATGGATAAGTTGGAAGAAAGTATAACAAAGTGAAATGAATGTAACATGTGGAAAAGACAAAAGATTGAACATCGAAACATTTCAAAAGTACCAAAAGAAATCCATAATAATATACACAAAATAGAATGTATATCCAAATACGATAAATGACAAACCGTCCAAGGCATTTAACCACTTAGATATCATCTTATAACCATAAGTCTTACATCTCCTCGTTGTGTAGTGAGGAATGAAAGTCCACGATCCATGCTATATATATATAATTTGAAGTTGACAAAATAAGATATTATTATTTTATACACATTAATATTCACATGGGGGACTTTGGTCCCCCTCCAAGCTTCTATGGTTTTTTGTCCCCAAGAGGTGTAATGCTTTTGTCTTTTGAATCATTGAAACCTCTCTCACCAATAATTTGGACGCACATATTGTTGTTACGGGACCAATCTAGCTATAACCCATCTTTCTTCCATTATCCAAACTAGTTATAACCCATTTTTATTGTTTGATTATCCCAATTTTTATTTTATCGGAAATTTCCTTCCTACCAATAGATGAAAGTTATTGAGATGTCTTACATGTTTTTTCGTTTTGTATCTTGAAATAGCATGTTACTAATCCTGAATAAATGTTTTTATATAGAAAGACAATAATAAAAAAGAATTGATTTAGTGTATCCGTAATCATCCATTGAACTTTTTATCATTTCATGTGTGTGCTACAAGCTAAACGGAATTTTGTTTTAACTCTTTTGGCCACCAAGATATTCAAATAACGTTTTCATTCAAAAAATTGATTACATATGATATAAAATATGAATGATAAATGTGAGATGATTACCAAGTAGAGAATTATAATCCTTTTTAGAAATGATTACATATGATATAAAATATGTAAGATAAACATGGGATGATTACCAAGTAGATGAATTATAATCCTTTTTAGAAATGATTATGTATACGATATAAAATATGTATGATAAACGTGGGATGATTACCGAGTAGATGAATTGTAATCCCTTTTAAGATGGAAACGTTGCGCCCTATGCAGGTCTGACTATTTCGGATTTCGGTTCGGATATAATGGCTACAGATTATTCGGTTTTTTAAAAAATAATAACCTAATAATAACCGAATTTAAATTGGTTTGGTTTGATTCGGTTTCACTACGGTTCGGTTCGATTATATCAATAAAATATTGTACCCGAAGTAAAATTTGAATTCTATTTTATTCGGTTATTGTTCGTTTATTTCGATTTTTTTCGATCATTTTATCTTATAAAATTAAAAATAAATGATAATACTCGAAAGAATTTAAATAATTTATATGTTTTAAAAATAAATAAAATATATTATTTAAATTTGATATTTAATTCTTAATATTAAAATATATTAGATAAATATTTTTAATTATTTTTAAATAACCAACCGATTATCCACAGTTATTAGATAAAATAACCGAAACGAACTGAATCCAATTGATTTCTAAACTTTCATACTCGATCGGATATTATATATATATATATATACAAACCTAATCGAATTACCATCATTCGGTCTGTTTCGTTCAATTTTATATAGCCGAATCGAAGTATCCATCCCTAATTATGTATATATTTAATAACTAATGATATATCGTTTATAAAAAACACAAAGAATTCTCAAATATAGAAAATAAAATTCATTTGAGCAAGTTGAAAAGCATTAGACCACCTACAAAAACATTAATACCACAAATTTTTTTTGTACCGACCAATTTTAATTATTCACTATTCTTATTCATTTATGTGATAACATTATATTTATGTCGATATCTTATATTAAAAAAATTGGACCAATTTTCTGGTTACGTACTAATTGTCTTTTTGATGGTGTTATTTGATGACCCTAGGATTTTTTTTATTATAAGAATTGAAGGAAGAATTTTGATATGTATTATGATCCACTTCTTTGTTCGATACATCGATACATAATTGATATTTATACACAAATGAGTAGGTGAAAAGAAGAAACTTCAATGCTAAATATCTGGCTTAATATCTGTAAAGGAGGATTTGGTGGCTGATAATCTAGAAAAGGATATGCTGGAAAGTCTTTGATTTCCCATAACATCTAGAAATGAGGATTTGGTGACTGATAATTTGGAAAGGGATATGCTGGAAAATCGCTATTTCCTGTAACACCTCTTTAAGTTGGTGCTTGTAGATTACGAACGCCTTGCCATTAAAACATCAAATCCATATTGTATTATGTTTTGGTGAAGATATTCGCAAATTTGTAGTCAAGTCCGAAATTTTGATGGCTTATCACACTATTGCATTGGTTCGGTAGTCTATCGATGGTCGAATATATCCATCACGATCGATACGCCAACGAAAGACGTCTAGATCGGTACGTCAAAGTGCATATGGTCGAAATATCAAAGGACGTCACCAACAAAAGGCGTCATGGTTGGAATTGAAAGTCTTATGCCAATTATGTAATATTTGAATAGTTATGGGTTTAAGTTGTAATTATTAAAGAGTTAATAATTATAAATAAACGCTTTACGAGGTTTCGTTATACAGACTATTCTAAGACGAAACCCCTAGCCGCCAGTAAAAGAAAACCCGAAGAACGAAAAACAGTTTTTTCGTTCTTCCGAATCCCGCATCAAAAAGATCTCGATCTCGGCGTGGATACGCGTAGAGGGCTTGTACCATCAAGCCTCACATCCGATCCTCAGTTCAACGTTTCAGGTATCTCAGAAACTGTTCTTGAGTCGTTTAACGTTGAAACCGAACAATTAATCGTAAACATGACTAGATCTTAATTCGGGTTGATTAAAACACGATTCCGCAATATTGAAATCAACCCTACAGTGGTATCAGAGCTTATGGCTGCATGTTTAGGATTAATTTTTTCGGAAATTTTATGAAAATTGGATCGAAAAATTGTGAAAATCGCGCGCAACAGAAATCGCGTGAGGCGAAAGGAGGGCGGCGGCCGAACCCTTAGCCGGCCGCGCGTTCGACGCCGGACACATGCGAAGGGCAGCGGCTTCCCCTGAACCACCGGCGTGACACTATTCCTCCTCCCGACGGCCAAATCTGGGCGGCGATTTCATCTCCTCTTCTGACATACCGTCGCGAGAAGGAGAAGAAACGCAGATGCTCGATCGGGCGAAGGTAAGAGGAAAGCGGGCGAACGGCAAACATGGTTGCGACGGTCAGGCTCTAGGCGAGGTTTGGCTGTAACGGCCGACGACCGTGCGTCGTAGGGGAGCGTGAGAAGCGGCGGATCGAACGACGCAGAGAAGCGAAGTTCGAGCGAAATGGTTTCGCATCGCCGGCGATTAACGCACGGCTAACCGCGCTTCGGAGGGGGATTGACAAGGGTGTCCTCGGCTCGACCGAGCCTGTCATCGACGACAAAGGGGTAGCGGCGATATGTAGCGGTGGCGGCGGCAAGGGTTATTGTAACCCTAGCCGCTCGAGAAAGAGAGGCTGCCCGAGCGGGCACGCGCGTCACCTGCGGGCGAAATTTTTTTTTTTAAAAAAATTAAAAAAATAATAAGATTAAAATTAAATGAATTTTAATTTTAAAGGATTAATAATTGAGTTATTAAACGATAAATTGTTTATCGTTAAGTTTTTCCTTCACTGTAGACGTTTTTGAATAAATTCTCGTTTACATGGTACGGCCTGACTACCAGGAGGCATGTAGTTCGAGAATTCGATTCATACGTCTATGACATCAGATGTCGAGTGGAAGGAATCAATTAGTTTTTGTAAGCGCCTGGACTACCCGGGGGACATTAACTTAATTGATATCCGACCATGAGTTGAAGGATAAAACTCGTCTATATCGATAGGAACGACCTGACTACCAGGTGACTATCTGATATAGAGTTATATTAAAATTAAGAATTTTAATTAATAATTGAGTTCTAAAACGATAAATTGTTTATCGTTAGGCTTTTCCTTCATCGTAGATGTTTTGAATAGGTTCTTGTTTACATGGTACGGCCTGACTACCAGGAGGCATGTAGTTCAATAATTCGATTCATACATCTACGACATCAGATGTCTAGTGGGAGGGATCAATTAGTTTTTGTAATCTCAAGATCTGATCTTGCAGTCATTGCCTGAGACGTTCTCTCCGTTCATTGTTAACTTTAACATGAACAAGATGGACATGGATCTGCATGAGATGCTGAACCAACTGATTGACTATGAGAGTCAGTCAGTGTCTGAGACGTCTAAGGGACATAGTGCCGTGATGATGGTCGGCTCTTCTTTCAAGAAGGGCAAGGGCAACAAAAAGCCCAAGAAGAAGCTCCTTGGGCCCAAGGGTGGTGTGACCATACCTAAGGCAAAAAGGGGCAAATCTGACCAAGCTGATGCTGAGTGCTTCTTCTGTAAGAAGAAGGGGCATTGGAAGAGGAACTGCAAAGAATACCTGCAGTCTCTGAAGGGCAAGAAGCCAGGTAAGATTCTCATGGAAAATGTTTTCATGATTTCCTTAACTACTATTGATTCGTCTAGATGGGTATTGGATACCGGTAGCAGTTTTAACATCTGCAATATGTTGCAGGGGCTGAGGATCAGTAGGAGGTTCAGGAAGGGAGAGTTCAGTCTGAAGGTTGGAAATGGCGCAAGTGTTGCTGCTCTAGCCGTAGGATCAATTTCCCTTGTAATGCCTACGGGCAAGACCTTGTTGTTAGACGACTGTTATTATGTTCCTAAGTTTGTTTCGAACATAATTTCTATTTCTATGCTTGATAGACGTGGATTTCGAACAGTTTTTAGTAATAACATTTGCTCTATTTATCATGGTGATGAATTTTGTGTGAATGGTTATTTACAACAAGGGCTGTATATCTTACCTGATGTTAATGTAGAAGAAATTAACATGCATGTTTCGGGCCTTAAGAGAAAAGTAGATGATCGTCAAAGACAGACGTATCTTTGGCATTGTAGACTTGGTCATATCGGTGAGAAGAGGATAAACAGGTTGCATAAAGATGGTCTTTTAGGCCATTTCGATTATGAATCTTATGCAACTTGTGAGTCCTGTCTCACTGGTAAGATGACCAAATCTCCGTTTAGTGGAACCGGGGAAAGAGCTACAGAACTCCTAGGGCTGATACATACTGATGTGTGTGGACCTATGAGAGTTCAAGCCAGGGGTGGATATTCGTACTTCATCACATTCACTGATGATATGTCGAGATATGGATTTGTGTTCTTGATGAAACACAAATCCGAATCTTTTGAAATGTTCAAGAGATTCCGCAGTGAAGTGGAGAAACAAACCGGAAAGAGTATCAAGGTGTTGAGATCTGACCGGGGCGGTGAATATCTTAGTCATGAATTTGTCGATTATCTAAGGCAAAATGGGATTTTGTCTCAGTGGACTTCTCCCGGAACACCACAACATAATGGTGTATCCGAACGGAGAAATCGAACCTTATTAGATATGGTGAGATCCATGATGGGGTTCACTGATCTTCCAATGAACTTATGGGGCTATGCTTTAGAAACAGCTGCCTATCTGCTAAACAAAGTTCCCACCAAAGCAGTCTCGAAGACACCATATGAGATATGGAAAGGACGTAAGCCAAACCTGAGGCACATCAAGGTTTGGGGGTGTCCGGCCTTCGTTAAGAGACTTCAGCCAGACAAGCTTGATGCTAGGTCTGACAGATGTAGGTTCATAGGTTATCCCAAGGAAACTATGGGATATTATTTCTACCACCCGTCTGAACACAAAGTGTTTGTGGCCAGAACGGCAACCTTTCTTGAAAGGGAATTCCTTGATGAAGGAATTCATGGTGGGGAAGTAGTTCTTGACGAGATTCAAGAACCCGATGAGCCAACACAAGCTCATGGACATGAGATGTCAAATGAGCGTTCTTGGCTGAGTGATATAGTGTTAGGCTCCGGCGCTTCATCTTCAAATGTTGAAGTGACAGTGCCCGTTCAGGAACAAGTTCAGGAACCTGTTCAGGAACCTGTTCAGGAACAAGCCCAACAAGATATCCCAGCGCAGGTTGAACCTGCTACACAGGCTTCCTTGAGAAGGTCAACACGTTCTCGACGTGCACCTGACAGACTTAATCTGATGGTGCAAGAGGATGTGGTCGGTCATATAGATGACGACCCTTTGACTTTCCAAGAGGCTATACAAGGCCCTGATTCTGAGAAATGGTGGAAAGCCATGGAATCCGAGATGGAATCTATGAAGATCAACAAAGTATGGACTTTGGTTGATTCTTCACAGGCTTCCAGACCGATAGGTTGTAAATGGGTTTACAAAAGGAAGATTGGAGCGGACGGGCAGGTAGAGACCTATAAAGCTTGTCTAGTTGCCAAGGGGTATAGTCAACGAGAAGGGATTGACTATGAAGAAACGTTCTCCCCTGTGGCAATGCTCAAATCTATTCGGATTCTGCTTGCGATAGCGGCATTCCATGACTATGAGATTTGGCAGATGGACGTGAAAACAGCTTTCCTTAACGGAGAGCTCCAGGAAGAAGTCTTCATGACTCAACCTGAGGGTTTCACGTCGCCAACTCAAAGTCATATGGTATGCAAGCTTCAGAGGTCCATTTATGGACTCAAGCAAGCTTCTCGAACCTGGAACATTCGCTTTAACAAGGCAGTTGAAGAGTTCAACTTTGTTAGATGCGAAGAAGAGCCTTGTGTGTACAAGAAGTTTAGTGGGAGCGCGGTTGTCTTCCTTGTGCTTTATGTGGATGACATATTGCTCATAGGAAATGACATTTCGGCGTTGCAAGAGACAAAGTTCTGGTTATCCGAACAATTCTCCATGAAAGATCTGGGAGAAACAACCTATATTCTGGGAATAAAGATCTATAGAGATAGATCAAGGAGGTTGCTTGGACTATCACACTCCTAGTACATTGATACCATCATGAAGAGGTATAACATGGAAAATTCCAAAAGAGGATATCTACCGATAGGCACTGGAATTACTCTCTCCAAAGAGGATTGTCCTCAGACACAAGAAGAGAGAGAACGCATGAGTAGGATCCCATATGCTAGCGCAGTGGGAGCCATCATGTATTCCATGACATGTACGAGGCCTGATGTAGCCTTCGCGCTAAGTGTAGCGAGTCGGTATCAGGCAGATCTCGGTGAGGAACATTGGAAATTGGTGAAAACCATTCTCAAGTACTTAAGAAGGACTAGAGACCAATTCCTCGTTTATGGAGATTCTAACTTAGAGTTAGAAGGGTTCACGGATGCCAGCTTTATGTCTGATAAAGATGATAGCAGATCGACATCGGGGTATGTCTTTTGTCTCAATGGGGTGCAGTGTGTTGGAAAAGTTCCAAGCAAGCTACTGTAGCTGATTCGGTTACTGAAGCAGAATACAGAGCGGCTTGCGAAGCTGCTAAGGAAGCGGTCTGGATGAGAAAGTTCATAACTGAACTTGGTGTGGTGCCTTCGATAAAGGAACCAGTTCCTTTATTATGTGATAATACCGGGGCAATAGCCCAGGCGAACGAACCAAGATCTCATAAAAGATCAAAGCATGTTCTGCGGAAATACCATCTGATAAGGGAAATCATTGAGCGTGGGGACGTTCAAATCCAGAAAGTAGAAGGAAAAGAGAATGCAACAGATCCGCTCACAAAGGCGCTTGGTTCAAATGAGTTTGACAAGCACAAGTTGAAGATTGGATTGAAAGACATGGCATGCTGGAATTAGTTCTAGGAATAGTACAACTGTTGTAACTATTTAAGAGCTATTTTATGTCTTGTATTTTGAACACTTATAAAAAAATAGAATGGCATTATTTTATCATTTTGATGATATTTGTAAATATATATGTGTATATATTTTCATAGCTAGTATGATAGAGTCCATGATTAAGTTTAGAAACTTGTCATCATGATAGAGATCATGATAAAGAGAGTCAAGTTTTGGTAAAACTTAATCTAAATCGTTCTTGATCATAGGATAACTAATTGGACGTTAGTAATCCGGATAGATCAACATGGATGTGATGGTTTCTATTTGATAGAAATTAGTAGATCTCTTTTACTAAATCACATGTATGGATGATGCACATAGAGATGTGATCATTGAACAGACCCAAAGGGAGAATTCCTAATGGTTACATTACCATTGAACTGTCAATAGGAATTTCTCTAGAAGGATTGGAATATTATAATTTCCTTAGACCTGAGATCAACATAGTAACTGACAAGTTATCTACCATTCTTTGATACTGGACACCTTATGCCTTGGGATGTAAGTTGAAAGGATATTGGGAATGATTAGATGCTTGTGCAGTTAGTGATTGATCAAGATGGAATCCGTCAACTCTAGGTAAAGAGTTTGAGCTCTATGTTGTCAGCAACATAATGACTGAAAAGACCTTGGCCAGGGCATTTGAATGAGAGAAGAAAGGAGTTTCTTGCGATCATTCACCAGTCAGTTATGTTAGGCATGAAACATAGTTGATAATCTATTAGGACTTGACAGTCAGACCATGTCCTAGGATTATCCGGAGCTGTAAAGACGGAGGGAAATAATAATATTATCCTTCTACCATGGTTCTACAGAGTAAGGATGTTACTTCACACTATCTGGTCGTTGAGGAGTGTTGCTAGACGCCAACCTCGATTAGTTAATTAGTGAGACTAATTGACTACCAGCTTAGTGATGAACCTACGAGGTCACACGCATACGAGTGTCTCGGTATCTGCTTATGATTGTTAGACAATCAGTGTGGGATACAGTTATATTCATCCGCTAGCACCGAAGAATATAATTGTATTTGTTTTTCTTTTGGGTTAGTACATAAGATGTACAGGCAAATATGTGTATGGAGATACATGTATTTCGACTATTTGAAATATTACGTAAAGGCAAGTGGGAGATTGAAAGTCCTATGCCAATTATGTAATATTTGAATAGTTATGGGTTTAAGTTATAATTATTAAAGAGTTAATAATTAGAAATAAGCGCGTTACGAGGTTTCGTAAACACACTATTCTAAAACCTAAACCCAGCCGTCAGAAAAAGAAAAAACCGCCTAGAAACATTCATGGTTTGAACGCCAAAGGTCGTCATGGTCGGAATGCCAAAATGGCGTCACAGTCGGAACGCCGAAAGGCGTCAAAGTCAGAACGCCGAAAAAGGCATCACGGTCGGAACGCAGAAAGACGTCGAGGTTTGAAAAGGAGCTTCATCGGGGTTGTAGGAAGTCTTGAAGTAGAGAAAGGCTGAGATGTATAGATGGTAGCTTATAATTTGGAAAGAGATACGGTGGAAAATCTTTGATTTTCATAACAGTTTTTAATAATTTCATATGAAATTAAAAAGTTTTATAAACTTTTTTTGTTCTAATTTATAAGTTTTATGGTTTATTATTTTTTTATATAAATTATTAAGTTTTATGATTTACTAAGTTTTTTTTATCAAACTTTCGGTTATTACTATTTTTAATATTAGAATACAAATTTAAAATTATACCTTGTATTTTAGTAATTTGTCTTACACAATCCATGATATATAGATAAAATAATATAGGAGAAATAATATCTGAATTACAATAAAATTATACTAAAATGACCACACCAATATATTCATATGTTAGATTCATCATATCTAAGAGAGGAGGAATATGTTAATATATTTATATCAATCCTTAAATCTTCCTTCTCTTCTTCTTCTCGTCTCATTGCATGTTAAGTGTGAATTTCGGTAATAAAGACAAAAATGAAAAAATTATAAACTATATAATTTTATTTTAAAATTTCGAAATTATAAGTGAATTATTTTTATAAAATTTTATACATGAACTATCATAATATTTCTAAAATAATATATAAACAATATTAATTCATATATAATTATAATATTATTCTGAAATAAAACAATACAATTATAATCATATCCATGTAGATAATTTTATATATTTATAAGATACTTTAAGATATAATTCTCACACGGTTAATTTTGAACAAGAAATGTGTTTTTTCGGAAAGAGAGGGGGAACGAACAAGAAGAGGTGAAGGCCCATGACGTATGATATGGTGGAGACACAGCTAAGGGGGACAGACAGGATGATGATGAGCTGGCTTTGGACACCTACACGTGGGTCCCACATTTTAAAAAGAAAACCAGATCTCTTTGTCACTTAGCGAAAAGTACAGCGTACGGACGGTGTACGTGGCACCCACGCGCCACCGTTATCCCACGCGCCGGCATTCCCGTCCCCCTCCCTAATCATTCCTTTATTTTTGCGTGTGAACATAACGGTGTGGTCGTGGGGCTCGGCGGCTGATTGTTTTTTTTCATCAATCAATTAATTGTTTTTTTATAATCCTAATATTTCACCTATAAAGTTATAAGTCAATGTTCGAAATATACATACCACATATTTTTTTAACCACTTAATTAATTGGTTTGCAATATCAATTATTTTAATCAACAGAACGATATTATATATTTTCTAAAAATTATAAGATTTATAGTCCACTATTTTTGTCGTTTTAATTTTGACTAATACAAATATCTTCTAAAATTTAGATTCAAATTTGATATGAAAAATACTTTATATTATTTATTAAAAAATTAACGAATATATATCTTAAATAATTTCATAATGACTAGCTTAGTTGTTTCCTTTCCGCACTCTTGCGAGTTTCTTTTTGATAATTGGGTATTCACCAATTTCTCTTATGAATTTTTAGGTTGTAACAGTTGAACTATTGTATAGCCTTTTAGTTAACATATTTTGCAAATTGGATACAAAATATTAACTCCAAACATAAAATATATTGGCGAATAAACAAAAAAACTTATAAGAAATTATGTACCACTCTAAATTTAGCCCTAGGTACAAGTATCCATATTTCATGAATAGTCATAAGTTATAAGATCACCTAAAACTTTAACCTGTGGATAGAAGATAGGCCCTAATAAAATCACTAAAATAAAGGCTTTGGTTTGAAAAACCCAATAAATTTAATAAGCCTAAAACCCAGTATATCTCATTATTGAATTTTTCCCTAACGTAGGCCCAAGTCAAATTTTATAATATACTTGTAGAGATAAATAAATATTTTCCCTCACAAATACACGAGAATATTTTATATTTTCACTAAACTGTGAGTTTATTAAATTTTAGTCGTTTTCGGAATCTGACACGTAAAATCTTGAATTTGTTATAAATCCGTAGTTTATGTCGAATTATT
This sequence comes from Gynandropsis gynandra, assembly GCA_036759665.1. Lineage (NCBI taxonomy): Eukaryota > Viridiplantae > Streptophyta > Magnoliopsida > Brassicales > Cleomaceae > Gynandropsis > Gynandropsis gynandra. Next base: position 22,624,546 of record CM071868.1, on the reverse strand, counting down.
TGATAATTATTTAGAATAACAATTATTTATATATTTATTCATAAAATTTTGTAGAATTGTTAGATTGATTTTCAAAAGATGAGATTAAAAAGATATGATGGCTTTATTTATTGATGTTTAACTAGCACATAATTTGTGTTAGAGGGTATTATCTATTTCTGTAATAATTTTACATAGAATTTAACGAATGAATCATATCATCGAAACATTATTATATATCATTATATTTCAAATGTGCATTTTAATAATTGCATCATTATCAGAGATTAGTTCTTTGACTTGTTTGGAAGAAAACATAACTTTGGTAATAAATATTAAACAAGTGATAATGAAGATAAGTTATCAATTTTATAGATAGCAAATTTGTAATTTCAGAAAGCCATTTAGAAATTTATTACTAACAGTTGTAACAGACTTAAGTGTCTGGCTTTTACTCTGTTTAAAGTCTTAATACAAGGTAGAAACAAAGTGACGTCACTGTAAGAAAATACGGCAATTGCAATGGACGGGACAACGAATCCGTCCGTTGATGACATTTATCAACGGATTGCAACGGATGCACAAGAAATTCCAACGGACCGTCATCCGTTGTAACCCGTCGCAAAGTTCAACGGACGGTTAACGGATAGATACCCTTGCTCTAGTCCGTTGCAATCCGTCGCGAAGTTTAACAAGCGTTCAACGGATAACTTCTGTTGCCCACGTCCATTAGAACCCCGTTAGAAATCCACAAAAAGACCAACGGACATCCGTTGCACTTTGTAAAGGATGTCCGTTGGAAACTGTAATGGATGCCTATTGCAATTGTTAATTTCGAGGATTGCCGGTGGAATAAATTCACGTGAACTTGCAACGGGCATCCATTGAGGTTTCCAATGGATGTCCATTGAAAATTAAACTATTTAATGACAACTATCAAGGTTTTAGTATCAAACCATCAACATATATATTTTTAACAAAATATCGTCTTCTTAAAATCGAGATATATATATATAGATCGAGAGAATGGATGTATAGAAGAAAATATTTTATAACTGAAGAGATTATGCAATAATTCTTACATGGATTGGAGCAATTCATAAGTTTTACATCGATGCAACCTTTGTGTCAAGAACGCGGGACAATGTTATGTCCATGCAAAAGATGCAAAAAAACATGAAGTATCAAAGTCAAGAAATTGTTTGCAAACATCTTTACAAGGCGGGTTTCGTAGAAAATTACTAAATTTGGTTTTTCCACGATGAAAATTGCGGTGTTAGAGATATTGTGCAAGAAGCACAAGTAGAAAAAAACGAAGAAGTTATTTATGAAGCATCAACGACCAATCCATATGTGAAAATGGTGTCAGATGCTTTTCCTGGAGTTGTTTTGAACAAACGCGTGAAGAGATTCCGGACATCGATGCACACCGATTCTTCAACTTATTGGATTCGGCGAAACAACCTATTATATGAAGGTTGTCGTGAAGGTGAATCCCGCTTACCTTTATCTTCAAGATTGATGAGTATAAAAACATACTACAATGTTTTTGAAAATTGAATAGATTCATTTTGAAAAACCATGCGTGAATATTTACTGGAAAATAATCAAGCTCCCGAGACATACTACGAATCAAAGAATGTGTTAAAAGATTTGAGAATGCCACATGAGAAAATTGATGTTTGTAGAAACAATTGCATATTATTTTGAGGAAATGATAAAGACTTGTTGGAATGCAAGTTTTGCGGGGCAAGCAGATTTCGACCAAAAAACCATCTTCACGTAAATATGTACAACACAAGAAAATGTTCTATATGCCTATAGCAAACAAGTTGAGAAGGTTATTTGAATCGAAAAAACTCGCTGCAACAATGAGATGACACGTAGAACACTCGACGAGCGAAGGTATAATGAAACATCCATGTGATGGTAAGGCTTAGAAAGCTTTCAATGAAATATTTCCCGATTTCGCGTATGAAACGAGAAATGTTTATCTTTGTCTGTGTACCGATGGTTTTAGTCCATATGGACAATCTGAAAGTCAATATTCTCTATGGTCGGTGATTTTGTCTCGTATAATTTGCCTCTTGATATGTGTTTGAAAACTGAGGTAATGTTTCTGATGTTGCTGATTTCCCGGCAACGGCGCCAAAAACTTGATGCGTTCTCAAAGTTAAATAAATAACGTAAACTAACCGCAAGTGCACGACACGTGTGTAGTACTTCAGGTGTCGATCCCATAGAGACTATGCAACGCAACTTAAACTCAAACTACGAATCAACTTGCTAACGAACGAAATATGGTTTTAAGGATGAAATACTAAAAGCAAATAAACAAACTAGTTCTTAAGAATGAGACTAACGTTCCAGGAAACCGGTTTCACCACAAGACTACCGAAACCAACAATCAATCTATCTATCATGCAATCATAGTCAAGTTATCTAAGGCAGACGATCCTAATATGATATCTACCCTCTCTCGAGGCATAAACACGTGATCCTTCTCCTAGAACAAACAAACTACTCGCTCATGCGTCCGTAAACAATCATAAACGAAATAGAAGGTCTAAGGAACATGAAAACCAAACAAAACCGAAGTGTGAAGTTGATCTCCAATGCTCCTCGTAAGTCTCCTTCGCAAGAACCTCCTTCTTCTCTCTACGTGTGCTCTGTCTTTTCTCTCTTCGTTTCTGTACGAATTGGGCTGCTGAAGCTTTCCCCTTTTCCCCCTCTTTCTCCTCTTTCCTTTCCTCTAATCTTTCCTCTTTGGCCGTCCCCTTTCTTTCCTCTCTAGTGGCTGGAATTTTCTATTTCTTACAGCAGCTGCAGTTTTCCTTTTCCGAGTTTTTCCATCTCTTGTTTTTCCATTCTTGTGTAATTGTCAACGTTTCCTCTTTATTATCCAGCCATGTAGCTCCTCTTCCTCTTCTTTAACCATATTTCCATTTGGTTTAAGTAGTCTACACATTCCTTTTCTTGTTTTGCTAAATTTCCTTTTTCACTAGTTTCCATTTTTTCGGTTTCTATTTTCTTCATCAGCTTGTATTTCCTTTTCCTCTTGTGCAGCAACGATTTCCTTTTCCTTTTTCCTTGTTTTCCTCTTTGCTTTGCTGCCTTCTTTCTTGTTCTTGCATTTCCATTAATTTTTCTATCAGCCATTTCCATTTTCTATCTTTGACGGTTGGTGTTTCCAATTCTAGTGTAGGCGGCAATCTTTCCATTTTTGTGTAGGCGGTTGGAAGTTTACATTTTGTTCTAGCAACTTGCTCCTATTTTATATAAACCATTTTTCCTTTTCATGTTCCAACCGCGATCTTCTTACTTTTGTTCTAGCAACCGAAATTTTCCATTTTTGCTCCAACCACCGAAAGTTTCCATTTTTGTAAACAGCCATTGTTTTCATTTTTTTGTAAGCGGCCATTGCTTCCATTTCTCTTCTCCGGTTTATGATTCTTTGGATGCTGACCGTGCATAGCTGATAGGAGAGTGGTTTTCTTAGTTTTGCTTCATTTACTCGTGTTTGTATCCCGATATCTCCATTCACCGCACGAGTAGTGGCTATTCCTTGTCAATTCTCGTCCCGTTTGTCCCGTGATGATCCTCAATGTTGGTACTTTGTCTCGTGCACGTCCTCTAACTCCAAAATGAACCGAATACGAATAAAAACCTGTAAAACCATGAAAACACGAAAACAAGTAAAACGGATACAGAATCATACGTAAAGCAACACATATATATCATAAACATCTCTAAAATCGTGCAAGAAATACGTATGAAAACGAGATGATCACAAAACATCTGAAGAAAAGTTTCGATATCTTTTTGCAGCCCTTTATTCACGAATTAAAACATTTGTGGAACAAATGAATTCTTGCTTATGACGTGAGTACGAAGAAAAATTTTACATTGAAAGCGGTATTATTGTGGACAATTAGGGATGGGCATTCTGGGTTTCGGGACGGATTCCTCGGTTTCGGGTTCTAAAAAATTGAACCCAAAAAACCCATTTGGTTTTTGGGACGGGTTCCTCGGGTTTCGGGTTGGGTTCGGGTTGTTCGGGTTTTGAAACATTGAACCCAAAAAACCCGAATTATATTTGGGTTCTTTCGGGTTCTCGGGTTCTTCGAGTTTTTTGGGTTATTTAAGTACGGGTAATTCGGGTTTTAAATGGGTAATTCGAGTTTTAAACGGGTAATTCGGGTTTAAATGGGTAATTCGGGTTTAAACAAGTAATTCGAATTCCAAATTTAACATACAAAAAATTAGATTAAAAGGGTTAGGGTTTTTTTTTTCCGGATTCCTCGGGTTCTCCCAAACCCAATCCGGACCGACCTGAACCCATATGGATTTTAGATTTTGAACCCATATGGGTTTTCTACAAAACCCGTTTATCTCACGGGTTGGGTTTTTCGGATTGGGTCGGTCCGGGTAACCCAAAACGCCCACCCCTATGGCAATTAGCAATTTTCTTGCATATGGAATGCTATCTGGATGGAGCACGCGTGGGAGATTATCATGTCCATATTGTTTGGAGGATACAGATTCATTTCGACTAGTACATGGTAAAAAACCATGTTGGTTTGATTGTCATAGAAGATTTCTTCCTCGTGGGCATGCTTTCCAGAAAGATAAAAAAACATTTGGGAAAGAACATGGTATAAACAGAAGAGGCACCGTGCATGCAAACCGCAACATAAATCCTTTACGAAAGATTGAACACAATGGGTGATTTATAAGAATCGGTAGAATGCGGTGGAGATCATGGGCATCGTAAACCTAAAGCCCAAAGTGAATGACATAACTAGTATAAACATAGTATCTTTTGTGAACTACCATATTGGAAATATTTGATATTATGTCATAATTTAGATGTTATTCATATCGAAAAGAACTTTTTCGATAACATCATTAATACTGTTTTGAATATAGCGGGTAAAAATAATGATAATATATAATCAAGAAAAGATTTGAAGACAATATGCCGATGATGTGAGTTGGAACTAAGAGATGGAAGGTCACCTGTCCCAGTATTCAGATTGTCTGGGCCGTGGAAAACAACATTATTAAAGTGGTTAAAAGAAAATGTTAAAAGAAACCTTAACATTTACCATTTCCTTTTAACCACTTTAATAATGTTGTTAAGAGTTATTACCATTCAAAAGGTATAAAACAATATTATTCAATCTTTTAAATATATATGTATATATATGTATATACACAATATTAACGTATTTTCATTATACATGATATTTGATGAAGAAGTACTTGGTACATATCCTCATCTAAACGCAAATGAACTCACAAACATGAAAGTTCAATATTATGGCTCGTGGTTGAGAGATTACGTAAGTACTCGTGTACACGTCTATTAAAATTAATTGCATTTATTATAAAGTATTCTTTCGTTTGTATGTTATACAAGTGAAATATTATGATGAAAGACTTCCAACGTGGTTAAAATATTTAGCTAATGGTCCTGCACGCAATGTTATGTGTTGGCCAATTTTGTTTACTCGCGGCTACACGTTCCACACGTACGAACACGGAAAACATAAAAGCACATACAATAATGGCGTTTGCGTTAGTTGTGAAATATAGGGTGATAACTTCTATGATATTTTGCACCAAATCCTACCAGTGGAATATCTCGGTCTCGTGAGTTGAAGGTAATGCTTTTTTAAATGTCAATGGTTCGACCCAACCTTAGGACGTGGAAGACGGAAAAACCGATGGGGAGGAATAGACATCAATCCGGCACGACAATATGGTAAGTATGATCCATTCATCAGAATAGATCAAGCAGATCAAGTATGTTATGTACAATATCCAACAACATTGAAACGTCGAAGAGAGGAGTGGTGGGCCGTAGTAAAGATCAAGCAACAAGGAATTATAAGCTCAGATGAAGAAGAAAATTCGTTGCATCCTGATCATCCGGAGTCGATTCGTTTAATTGATATAGACAATCACGAGGAGATTCTTGCAAGAACTGACATAGACGGAGAATTCATACGCGATTATGAAGACGTTAAACCGGAAGATGATGAATATGAAAACGAAGATGAATTCAGTGAACAATCAAAGGAAGACTCGCAAATCGATGAATCTACTGAAGAAAAAAATGTAAATACAATAATGTGTTATGTAAATGATGTGTAAATGATGTGTAGATACAATAATGTGTAATGTAAATTATGTGTAAATGATGTGTAAATACAATCGAAGAATCTCTAATTGTGTAAATACACTCGAATAATATATAAATGATGTGTAATGTTTTTTAGAACTTCTTATGATCTAATCTCAACGGGCATCCGTTGGACAAAATTTATTTGGAGGTAAAAATTTAATAATTATATTTCCATTAGTAATAAAATATTTTCTAACAATTCTAACACTATTTTTTGTTTTGTAGTTGGTTAGACCATATAATGGGCGTCTATACGGTCTCGGTGTACTGCAAAAGAATATCGTCGAGGACGCCACGACGGTACCTCCCGTGGTACAAGAGAGCTACATGCAACAATGATGTATCGAGGATCTCGAAGCACAACTTCGAGAAACTCGAGCACAAAATGTGGCACATGGAAAGCATAATAGAATTGCTATCCGGCCGGACGGGGGAAACAACGTCGCATCAAAAACCGATTATCGATTCAGATGCAACACCTTCACGAGGTGCTGGTGACCACGAGGATGACATCGGCTCCGCAAATTTATATGAAATGTATAGCTTTAGGTTTTAATTATTTTTTGTATAAACTTTTATTATATTAATTTAAAGTTATTTGAATTTTTTTTATTTTTAAATTTGTTTTTTTTTTATTTTTTACATATTTCTAGTGGATACCCGTTAGAAATTGCAACGGGCATCCGTTGGAAATGATGACCACGAGATCGGCTCCGCAAATTTATATGAAATGTATAGCTTTAGGTTTTAATTATTTTTTGTATAAACTTTTATTATATTAATTTAAATTTAAATGAATTTTTTTTATTTTCAAATTTGTTTTTTTTTTATTTTTTACATATTTCTAGTGGATACCCGTTAGAAATTGCAACGGGCATCCGTTGGAAATGAAATTTCCCGCCAAACACTACTAGAAAATTGGAAATTAGGGACGGAATTTAGGAACCGACATTTCCGTTTCTAAATTTAGAAACGGATTAGACACGGA
>CM071868.1:22593727-22606176 GCA_036759665.1 Gynandropsis gynandra | reverse complement strand
TGCAATAAGGGGCTGAAGGGAGGCCGATATGGCTCCAAAGAGGGATGAGAAGAGGAGGCGATCTTGTTGCTTCCATGGCTGGAAATTAGGGTTGTCAACAGACACACCATCGCGGTGAATCTTGGCCGGAGGAACAATGGATTTGTCCTCGATGAAGCATTGGAGATTGTGGCCTTCAAGGAGGGCTCGAATCTGAACATTCCATGTGAGGAAGTTGGTCGGCGTCAGCTTGGTAATGTTGGTCATGTTGATCGTGAGAAGAGTGCTGAGCGGATGTTGTGGATCAAAAGGTTGAGCGGCATTGGAGAGACGGGCGGTAGGGTTATCGGTTTGGCCGGCCATGGATTAGGCCGACCATGGAGGAGGGGACAGAGGCGGCTGAGCAAGGAATGCAAGATCTAGGGTTAGGTGATGCGGAGACGCAAGTCGTGGGGCAAGGCACACGTTAAGAGACGCGGCGCAAGACGAGCGACGAGAGGCTAGGTGAGACGCAAGCCGCGACGCGAGAACAACGACCAGGGAGGCACAAGGCGAGGACGACGGCCAGGGATTCTGGGTTGGAGGCGTTTTGTGAGGGGTGAGACGATGGCAAGGGAGGAGAAAAAGAGGGTGAACGGGCGGAGGAGAAGAGGGAGGGTGAACGGCGGCCGCGAAGGGGGAGGAGGAGCGGCGGCGGTTTGAGGAGGAGGAGGGGCCGGCCGAGAAATTCAAAAATTAGGGTTAGGGTTTTCGTTAGACCTAATCGGCTCTGATACCATGATAATTTGAATTCTGAATAATTTCATTAGAATGAGCCTAAACGGCTATATGTACAAAAGGTAACATTAGACCTAATTACATGATTAGACCTAATTACAAAAATTACGTTTCTATCCTTTTTACATGTATATCCTTTACACAGTGGAGGAGGCACAATCGATTCGAAATTTTATATACAATTGGGGACGGATACATAAAGCCCGTCCCAAATTGGGGACGACTGTGATACAACCGTCCCCAATTAGGGACGGGCTTTATGTGTCCGTCCCCAGTTGAGGACGGGCTTTATGTGTCCGTCCCCAATTGGGGACGGTTGAGACTCATCCGTCCCTAATTGGGGACCGTCCCGAATCCGTCCCTAAAATGGTTTTTAAAGTTCTAAATTTAGGGACGGTCCCAAATCCGTCCCCAATTTTAAGGACGGAAAGAGAAGCTGTCCCTAATTTAGGGACAGATGTTTGACCGTCCCTAAATTTAGGGACGGTAGCAATTTCCGTCCCCAATTTAGGGACGGCAGCAATTTTCGTCCCCAATTTAGGGACGGCAGCAATTTTCGTCCCCAATTTAGGGACGCCTTACTCATTCGTCCCTAATAGGTCCGCAAATACGGACGGATTAGAGACGGCTCTTCGGTACGCAAAATTGGGGACGGATTCGGGGCGGATTTCATTATCCGTTCCTAATCCGTCCCTAAATTTAGGGACGAAAATTTCAGTCCCCAAATTTCGTCCCTAATCTTGAATTTTCTAGTAGTAAATTGAACATAAGAGTATACCTACAAAAAGGTAGCCTAGGAATGTGGTACATGAAGATATGTTATCTAAACAATGTATTAAAAGTACAGGACAAATAAAAAAAAGTAAAATAAAAGATAAAAAAATTGGCTCTTAAGTATACTAATGACTTATGAGTGAATTCAGTGATATGAAAAGTACAATTAAACATAAATGTAATGATGAAATTTATCTTGTTTCTCTTATTTATTTGTCTTTGATTTCATTAAATTCGTTTTAAAAAGAACAAACTTGAACATTTTAAAAGGGATAAAAGAAATAAATAAAATAAAACGAGAGAAAAGATAGCTACGAGCTACATTTAAATATTTAAAGGATTTTTGAATTTTTGAAAGATTGGATTTTATAAGCATATTTGTGAAGTGATTTTCATCAGCCTTTCAAATCTAACAGAAAATAGATTTTCTTATTCTCTAGTTTAAAGTTTCTACAGAAATGGTGCTATGATATCAAGACATAATGCAAATGTAATCGAGGAGGTTTCATCACTGATATTTATAACTAATAAAAAACAGATGTTTGAAGAAAATACATGGAAGAACACCAAGTTGTAGAATCTTGTGCAAAAAAAAATCAATGATAGCTATTTAAATTGGTTCATTCTGTGACTAAATTTTTTGTTTTGAATGACTGATCACGCAAACACGAGGAGAAAAGGAGGTTCTAGCATTGGACATAGGGTGATTAAAGCATGGAGAAATGAATGACCTTCTTGAAGAACTTGTTATTTCTAAATTACATTATTTGCTAATTGACTTTAAGATGATTACTTGTGATGATTGTGCTTGATTATTATTTTTATATTTCTATGAACAAGTTTGTATTTGTATGATCAGAAATTCAAAGGAAGAGATTGTTAACATTTGAATTATTATTTAATTAAGAAGATTGTGTTGTATTTGTTTCATATTGTTGAGAGTCTTGGGGAATGGATTTGATCAAAGGTTGTTGAGAGTCTTGAGGAATGAATTTGATCAAAGGTTGTTGAGAGTCTATTGGAATTGACTTGTTCATGAAACAAACTTGGTGGCCCTATAAATGCAGTCAGATAGAAACAATAGTGGTTGAAATATCAGATAGATTGTTCCTTGATTAAGGGTAAGTGCAGTTGAAAGAGTATAAAAGAAGGATCGTGGAAGCTTGGAGAGAGAACCAGACATTGAGTGAATTGTGAGAGATACTTTTAGAGATATAAAAGATATTTGGGGAGTTGCTTAAGCGTGTAGCGGAATGGTTGACACTAATTGAATGGGTTTTTTTTAACTTAGATATTTCGTTTTTATGGTTTAACCGAGAGAGAATTAGTTGTGGTATTCTCGAATGCATTGTAAAATGATACAAGTGTACTTGATATATGAATAAAAAAACAATAGTTCGATTAAACATACTTTCTTATTTTTATTTTCTATTATACTTGTTGTCTTTACTATTTTGATATAAAATGATAAAAATTATTCTACTAATACATAAATTAATATTTTTAATCTACAAATTCACAATTATATTATTTAAATTATCACCACATTTAAAATTGTTAAATTTGCGTTAATTCAATTCATGTTTTTCGGTTCGTACATCCGATTCGAGTTTGAAAAAATCAATTTGAGAAAGTGACGAAACCAAAGGCGCAAATGAAAAGAGCAAAGCCACATATGTAAGTCTTCCCTGAAATTTACATTCCAATAATCAAATTCAAACATCAGCCAGAGAGTCGATGCGTGAACGAGTTTATTTATATAAATGAAACATCGGTTAACATGAATCAGCACGGGAGAATTGAACTAAGGTCCACCAGCAGTCTTAATGCCACACAAAACCCCGAAATGAAATTGCGTCGAGACAGTCTTCAATCAGAGGCACATTTCCAAGACACAGCAACAGCAAAGGGCGGCAAGGCTGTAAAAGTTGAATAGGGATTCGGTCAAAACATGCGTCAATGACAAAAGAAAAATGGAAATAATGAATTCGTGAAAGATGTCACACAATTCATATTGTATATATTATGCAAGGCACATGCATTTCGTTTTGACCTCTAAGTATGTGCATATAAAAGTTTTCTTTATGACCATTAAGAATGCTGAGACCAAGAGTGAGGAAGATAATTAAAGATGCTACAATGCCACTGTGCTCATGCAGGGCTTCTAGTAAAATTTGAGATCAAGCAAGATGGATCTAGCTATCATTAAAAAAAACTACACTAACAACTCAAGTTTAGATTGGTGGAGTAAAATAAAAAAAGACCCCAACCCTTCGTGCAAAATCCTCCAGTCAAAGGGAGGAAGAAACAAAAGCAATAACCAAAAGGACCCATTTCTCTAGGATCATGAGACTGCCACTCCGAGACAAGAAAAATTTTCAAACTGAATTAACGAATTAATGTCTCCTAAACCCTATCAAAGACATGCCTTTTTTCTCGGTATCCGCAGTAGAATATTCAATGACCGAAAAAGTCCACAACCCAATATTCTTATCCTCCTCAAATGAAAAGAGGTTAGGTTCCCAAAATTCACCTGATTGCTCAGAGACGCATACAGAATATGTCCTCACAGACTTATTCATGAACATGAATGTACATAGATACGTATAAAGTTAATATATATATGTATAGATAAAGCTTACCATCCTTCTAGACACCCAGGACTGCTTTGTTGTTGCTGCGGCTGTTGGGGCGGCGGAGGAGGCACCGCCGGCGGTGGGTACGGCGCCGCGTACGGCGGAGGGTATCCCTGCGGAGGCGGATAGCCCGGTGCCTGCGCAGGCGGATAGCCCGGTGCCTGCGGAGGTGGATAAGCGTCCTTCGGAACTCCTATTCCGGGTTTGAAAAAACAAACAAGGACTCAGATCATTCAGCAACTTAACGGGATCAGAGTAACGCACAAACGATTCATTACCCGATAAATCGCACGCGAAACAATAAGATCCCGAGATTTTATCGATTCCAACAAACATGCCGTGGTTTGAAACGAGAAGTAAAAAAACCCGAAACAGTGAAAAACTGAACATATATAAAAAAAGATCGAGAACCTTGAACATGAGTTCAAAAAGAAGATCAATCGGTGGAGAATATAAAAACATCAACTCCAAACCAAATTCCAAACAAAAAATCGAACTCGATCAAACGAAAAATTCAAAATCCAATAAGCAAACACAGAATCAAACAGAAGAAATCGAAAACAAACCTTGAGGAGGAGGAGGACCAGCAGGAGGTGGGTACTGACTCATCGTTCTTTCTACTACACTCTTCTTCCGCTGATTTTTCTCTCGCTCACACAGAAAATAAAACAGAGCGATACCTGAGGAGGATTGCACTTTTCGTATTGTTTTTGCTTTTTCTTTTAAAGGTAAATGACAGGGAAGGTTCTATCACGGTGTTTCGTATCTAGCGTAAACTCACTTACGCCGCCAACTTTTCAGGGGAGAGATCAACCGTTAAGATTTTGACACGTCATCTGGAAAAAGGAGATATTGTGACGTGGCGAGACGATATTGGTAGATAAAAAAGAAAGATTGAAAGAATCTGGACTCAAAAGGGTAACACCTCGTCACCAACGCGTACGAGGCCAATGTATCAATTAAGGTAAAAATCTGAATACAGAGATTTTGGGTAATTAAGAAGATAAATAGGAAACAATTAAACCTATCCGAATAATCTTAAAAACATTTATATCAAAATATTTAATATTTTTATAAATTTAATTTTGAGAATATATAGTAATTTTTAATTGTATACTAATAATACTTATTACATTAAAATGGAAAATTTGAAAATTCACATATATTGTTCAAACTAAAAAAATATATAACTATATGAAGTAAATATATTATTTTAAAAATTAATTAAAATGGATTTAAGAAGTTTTCCTTATTTATTTTCTAATCTTTTTATATTGCATGTTATTTTTTTTATTTCTTCTCTAATCAATGGCTAAGCTATTCAACTTCGTTTTTCTATGGTTTGACAACTACCGCATTATAATTATTTTATTTATCTAAATAAACAAAAGATTATTATTATTATTATTATTATTATTATTATTAAAAATATATATGAAGCAAATGTTTTGGGACAGAGGAAAGTATTTTAAATTTGAGTATTAGAAAAAAAAAAAGGAAAAGAAGAACTTTGACGTAACAAATTCATCCAATCTGACACCACATTAGCATGTGACGATCAAATGTTCCAATCTTTTTCCTTCTTTTTTTGTACAATAGTTATTTAAAAAAAATAAAAGAAAAATTTGAAAACGAGTAGAAATAATCAATCACGAAAATTGTTGAATTATAATAAAGCTAATCTTAACAGAAAGAATTAACTAAACAAAATATCATGTAACTTTTGACAAATTTGATCCAATAAATATTAAATGGTATTGTAATTTGTTTTTTTTAAATTAAATATAGAATGATGAATATAGATATATATATATTTTTAAATATATAATATTATTAATATATAATATTATTAATAATAAATATATATATATATATATTATATATAATATATATAATTAAGAAGTAAATAGTAATATATTTATATATAAAAAGGAAATAATAAAATAAAAATAGAAATTACCAAAATAAATTTGAATAGATAAAATGAAGAGAAAATTTTGTTTTTGTAAAGAGATTTCTTATAATTTTGGTGTTTACAATATTGAGATGAAATGTTTATTTATAGAAAAAAAAATTATCAATTTGTAAGAATAAAAAATGATATAGTTTAGTCACCAATTTAGACATTCGTATTCTAATACTCTTCCTTGAATATCTATTGTCTGTCTTATTAAAATCCTTATAATGGAAAAACCTTTTGGGATAAAAAAAATCATGATGAAGAAAAAAGAGTACAACCATAAAATAAACTTCTCCTCAAGCTGTCAACCCTTTGTTTCTTCACAAGCTTTGAAGGTGTTGCATCCCAATATTTCAAATGTGTTTCTAAATGTTGAAGTAGGGAGCGCATTTGTGAATAAGTTGGCTACATTTTCGTATGATCGGATGTATTGAACACACTACTAAAAACATGTAAATATGAATGGATGGATCAACTGATTATTCCGTTGAAATATTTACCAACGAATTTCAACGGATTCGTCTATTGAAATTTGTACCAGCGGATCATTCTTTTAAACTATTTACCAACGGATCTATCCGTTGAAAATATTTATCAACGGATTCCATGGTAAACCGTTGAAAATCCTTAAATTTATTAACGGATGCCCTTTGAAAAATCCCAAAGGTTGTTATTTGATATTCTTTGATTGGACATCTATTTCAACAAGCATCCGTCGAACTTTCCAACGGATGTCTGTTGAAATTTCAGGTATTTAAGATGTTGAAACAACTCATTTTCAACATATTCAACAAAACCTTTGAAATTCTATCAAAATCTCTCCTACAAAATTTAAACACAATACACTATGATGATTGAACGATTCACTGGTTATAACTTGATGGAACTCTACCATCATTTATTTTCGTAATACGAGATAAAAGAACAAGAATACAACGTTTTAGATGATTTATATGATATAGTATTTTATTTGTAATGTTTGTTTTAAATATTAAATTAAATTTTTTATTTATTTTGAATTTATATATTAAATTTAATATTTATTAAAAAAATTATTTTTTTAAAATTCGTCATAAAATCATCGGATGTCCTTTGATTATACAATCATAACATCAATGGGTATCCGTTGATATATTTAAAATTTATGCTCAAAACTAGCAAAAGGCATTCGTTGGACATTTCTAATTTTCCCGCTAAATCTTTCAATGTTCCAACGGGTATCCGTTGAAATATTCAACCGACATCTGTTAAAATTTCCAACGGATGCTTGTTGGAAATATCCGTTGGAAAATTTTCAATGGATTTTGGTCGTTGAAACTCCTTTGAAAATTGCAACGGATGCATGTTTTCAACGATCGATTACCAACGGTCAAGAATCCGTTGAAATCCGTTGGAAATGGCTTATTTGAACGAAAAAATTGACATTTGCAACGGATTTATCCGTTGAAAATGACATTTTTTTTGTAGTGACATCAACTTCTTTCTTCTTCTCGAACTCTTGAGTATACATGAATAAGTTTGGAGAGATATGCTTTGTTCTGTTACTTTTGATATATCCTTCATTTGTTTGAGCAATACATGCGACATTATCTTCATATAGTATCGTTGGATTGATATTAGTTGATAATCCACATGTCTCTTGTATGTGTCGAGTTAAAGCTCTGAGTCACACACATTATCTACTCGCTTCATGAAATGTGACTTCAACATGATTTGAAGATGTTACAACTAGTGTTTGTTTCTATGAACGCCATGATATCGATGTGCCTCCAATTGTGAAAACATATTCTGTTTGTGATCTAGCTTTATGAGGATCTGATAAATAATCTGCATCTGGAAAACCAATCAATTTACGATTGGAATCTCCAAGATAAAATAATCCTAAATTAATCGTCCCTTGTAAATATCAAAAGATATGTTTAATCCTTATCCAATGATGACGTGTAGCAAATGCTATATCAAGACGAGTGCAATTTGCTAGATACAAGAGAGCCCTTATTGCACTCATATATGATACTTTGGGTCTAAATATTTCTTCATTTTCTTCACAAGGATGAAATGAATCCTATTCAAAATTTGAAGATCTACATACCATTGAAGTGCTTAATGGATTTGCTTTATCCATGTTAAAGCATTTTATACTCTCTTTGTATAATTCGATTGATGTACGAATATATCATTCTTTAGATGCTCTATATGTAAACCAAGACAAAACTTTGTTTGTCCAAGGTCTTTTATTTTGAATTCTTCCTTCACAAATTTTTGAGCATTTTCAGTCTCTTTTGGTGTCCCATTATATTCAAATCATCAACATAAACAACTATAATCACAAATCCAGTTGATGTTTTCTAAATAAACACACAAGGGCAAATATGGTTATTCAAGAATCCCTTTTTTAATTGATATTCACTTAGATGATTGTACCACATATGTCTAGATTGTTTCAATCTATATAAAGAACGTTGCAATTTGATTGCACATATTTCTTTAGGTTTTGAGTTTGATGTATTCGGCATTCTTAATCATTCGAGGATTTTCATGTATATATCATTATCCAAAATCCATATAGATATGTCGCAACCACATCCATAAGGTACATATCTAAGTTGTTGGATATTGTTAAACTCATCAAATATCTAAATGTGATTGCATCCATAACAAGGGCATATGTTTCCTCATAATCAATTCCAGATCTCTGGGAAAACCCTTGTGCGACAAGGTGTGTCTTATATCTCGTGACCTAATTATTTTCATTTTTTTTCGTACAAAAACTCATTTGCATTCAACTGGTTTAATACCAATGGGAGTTTGAACGATGGGTCCAAATACTTTTCGTTTATTTAATGAGTCTGATTCTATTTGTATAGCTTCTTTCCATTTTATCCAATCATGTCTCTGTTAACATTCTAACACTGACATTGGTTCGAGATCTTCACTATCATTTTCAATTTCTTTGGATACGGAGAAAGAGAATATTCCATCATTGTCATTTATTTCATATCTTCTTATAAACTTTCATCATAGATATAGTTGATGGAAATCTCATCGTTCTCTATATGTTCATGATTATTTTCATGATTTTCATTGTAAAGATCATCTTCCTTGTTTGTTTCTTTTTGGGTGTTCTCTATGATCTGAGAATCATCACCATTATCAAAATTCTTTCTCTTTCGAGGATTTTTATCTTTAGAACCGAGTGATCTTCCACGCTTCACACGTGTTGTAGACTCATTTGAAATTCTTTCACTCTCATGTCTTTTTGGTATTTCTATACGAGCAGGTACATTTGCAGCCGGTATATATGATTTTGTAATCCGAGCTGTATCATTGAACCCATCTGGAAGTTGATTTGCAATATTTTGCAAATGTATTATGTTTTATATTTCCATATTACATTGTTTTGTAGGAGGATCAAGATATAATAATGATTATATTTTCCATGTTAGATCTTGTGAGGCTTGTTTTATTCCTACTCATAATGGTGAGAATTCATTCTCAATTAAATAACAATCAGCAAAACGAGTTGTAAACACATCACCCGTTTGTGGTTCAAGATATCTGATGATATATGGTGAATTATATCCAATATAATTTCCCAATCTGCGTTGTGGGCCCATTTTTATTCGTTGTGGTGGAGCCATCGAAAAATATACTGCACAACCAAATATTTGTAGATGAGATATATTTGGTTCTTGGCCATTTGCTAATTGCAATGGAGAATATTTATGATAAGCACTTGGCTTATTTGAATTAGTGCCGCAACATGTAAAATGGCATGTCCCCAACCAGAAATTGGAAGTTTCGTTTTCATTAGCAATGGTCAAGCAATAAGTTGGAGACGTTTAATCAATGACTCTGCCATACCATTTTGTGTATAAACATGTGGTACGAGATGTTCAATCTCAATACTAATCAATGTATTGTAGTCATTGAAAACTTGAGAAGTGAATTCATCGGCGTTATCAAGCCTCACCTTCTTAATAAGGTGATCATGGAATTGAGCTCGTAATTTTGTTATTTGAGCAAAAAACCGCGAAAATAAAACATTACGGGTTGATAATAGGCAAACTTGTGACCATCTGCTAGAAGCATCAATCAATACCATAAAGTATCAAAATGGTCCATTTGGTGGATGAATAGGTTCACATATATCCCCATGTAATCGTTCTAAAAACGCTGGTGATTCATGTCCAACTTTGACTGATGATGGTCTTATTATCCATTGTCCTTTAGAACAAGCACTACATGCGATCTCATGAGATTGAAATATCTTGTCACATTGGAATTTTTAATGATTTTTCGCATCACTATTGACCCAGAGTGACCCAATCGATCACGCTAAATCTTAAACATGTCTTCATATTTTGGGTTAAATGTGGCATATGATTCCACCATTCTTATTTTTGTGAAATATAATCAAAAGGATAAAGCTCGTAATATTTCCAAGTACGTTTTTTTCTAGAAAACATTATCATGATATAAAGATATTCACGATTTCATCATTCATTGTTTCAATATGATAGTCGTTTCGGCAAATATATTTGAAACTTAATAAGTTTCTTTGGGATTATGGAGAGAACAATGAATCTTGTATGATAAATTTTGTCCCTCTAGACATTATAACGTTTGTTTCTCCATATCCCTTAATTATTTTTACACTTCCAGATATCGTACTAACACTGGATTCATGTATTCTCAACTTGGAGAAATAATTTTTATCTTTCAATATTGTATGTGTCGTAGTACAATCAGCTAGACATATTTCCAAGTAACATATTTTGTGTTACTTTGATTCCGATAAAGATATTGATGCACCTGAAAAATATGAAATTAAAATTTTATATAACAATTTAACAAAAAATATTTTTTAAAAATAATCTAATAAAGCTACATATTGACATCTTTTTCAAAATTTATCATTTTTAGCTTTGTTAATAAAATCTGCGATGTTCATTCGTTTCACAAAATGGTGCAGACCCAATGGGACGAGCATGATAATTTTTCATTTAGTAGCTTGTTTTATTATTCTGCAACAAGGAGAATTTGTAATAGTTTTCGACAGGTTTTGAAAATCTTTGCTCGATATTATGACATTATCAGCATGTAATATCGATAATATATTCTCCAATTTATCATAATCACTTATAGCTCCATTTTGGAGATTATTTTAAACATCGCAGAATCATATCTTCCGCAGATTTATAATCTTTGATATTTAGCCATTGATTTCTTGCCTTTGGGAGCATCACATTTTTCGTGATCGAATTTATCTTTAAGAGATTCCCATAAATTTATGTGATCTTCTTTTGTAAGATATTCATCTTTTAGATCATTGGCAATATTGACATAGAAAAATCATGGCTTTTATTTTACTCTTCGGAAGAATTATTGTCATTATCATTGTACCAATGATCTTTTTCCTTTAGGATGCATTTTAGCATCAAATACCATGTAATATAGATTTTTCCAAAGGCATCTAGTGCTTTGATTTTGAGATTCACCAAGTTCGACATGAAGATATGTTATCATTGAAGAAAAATAAACAAATATAAGTTATGACATTGAAAACAAAATTAAATAAATTATTATATAACAATTCATGTGATAGATCTGTCTATATTTATACATAATTCCTTAGATTTATTTAACCAATTAAAAATTTAAATAAAAACATAATTTAAATAAATTATGAGGTGAATTTTTTTATCCTCCACATAAATAAAATAAATAACAAAATAAATATAACGTAAAAAATGGTGGTTTAGTCGTCCTTATAAAAATAATAAAATAATAAAATAATAAAAAACATAAGTTAAATAAATAGTAGGGTGATTTTTTCAATCTTCCACATAAATAAAATAAAAAATAAATATAACGTAAAAAATGGTGGGTTAGCCATCGGGCGGAATATCAGAAATACCCTCATAGGGCTAAACCACTTCAAAAATACCCTTCCCCAAAATAATTATTAAATCCGAAAAATAAAAACTGAAGAAACGACAAATTTGCCCTTAATGTTCGAACGTGGAAAAATGGAAGTTCGGCAGTTTTTCGACGTGAAAAACTGCCGAAAACGAGAAAGCCGAACAGTTTTTCGCCGTGAAACCTGTTTAAAAGTTGATAGCAAGAAAGAAATAAGTGATTTCGAACTTGAGAGGGAACGATTTGAAGTTGGCGAGAAGGAAAATGGCTAGAATCAGCAGCATCACTGGCGAAGAGAGCACGAGTCAATCTTCAATGGCATCAATAAGTGTAAGTAGTTCGATTTCTAGGGTTTTGCAAGCTTTCGAGTCACAAAATAGTTTATTGATTTGAAATGGGTG
>CM071868.1:22560785-22586040 GCA_036759665.1 Gynandropsis gynandra | reverse complement strand
CAAGGGTCGCAGAGGAACAAGGGTCGCAGAGGGACAAGGGTCGCAGGGTCAAACTGGGTCGCTGGGTCGAACTGGGACGTAAGGTCGCAGGGGTATTTTGGGAATATCAACATTTATACGAGTACTTTTGAAGTTAAAAATTTTTTCTTTTTCGGGAAGAGTATTTTTGAAGTGTTTTAGCCCTACGAGGATATTTTTGAAGTTACCCCTAGCCATCCTTATAACAATAATAAAATAATAAAAAAACATAAGTTAAATAAATAATGGGCTGGATTTTTTCATACTCTATATAAATAAAATAAGTAACAAAATAAAATATAACATAAATATGGTGATTCAGCCATCTTTATAACAATAATAAACAACATATAAATATTCATAAAATATTCATATTATTGATCGGTGGTTGAACTTGCAGAATCATATATTATAATATATTATGTCTCGAACATAGTCTGCGATGTCTTTATAATATGATATATATTTATATTATGACCATCATATATATTCCACCAGGTCTATATAATTTTTTTTACTTAAAATCGAATCCAAATCGAAACCAAAATCGATTGGAATATCAAGATCGTAAAAAATTGAAATTAAAAATAATATATATAACGTATAATATTGTATTTTTTTCTCAATTAATTAGAACGATCATGTTGATAACGTGTTAAAAGATTAATTATAGATCTATGCATATATATATATATATATGTATATACATATATATATTTCTTATATATAATATTATTAATAATAAGAATAATATAAACATATATTATGTATGATATATATATATATAATTAAGAAGTAAATAGTATATATATAATTAAGGTATTTATAAATATATTTATACAATATATTTATATATAAAAAGTAAATAATAAAATAATAATAGAAATTAGCAAAATAAATTTGAAGAGATAAAATGAAGAGAGAAATTTGCTATTTTAAGAAAATTTCTTATAATTTTGTGTGTTTACAATATGGAAATGAAATTCCTATTTATAGGCGAAAATTATCAATTTACAAGAATAAAAAAATGATATAATTTAGCTATCAATTTAGACATTCATAATTTAATAATTTTTCACTATAATTGAGATGCAAGTGATAATTACGAATTATCTTCATAACCATTATACAAAAGTTTATTTTGTTATATCAAATATCTTGTAAAATTAATTATTTTCAACATTTGATATTTATTCAGTGTGATAATGGATAATTTATGATCGAAAAAATATTTTTGATTATTTTTATAAATATCTTCAAAACTAATTTAACATATAATCAAAGCATAATTATATGTATCACTTTATTAATATACGATGTATATATGAGTTGTTATTTTACTTATATATTCTTCATGATAAATATAAATGTAATATTTTTACACGAAACTTTCTTATATAAATGTTTAAAACCACCATTTGCACTATTAAACTTTTCATTTAAGCAGTTAGTATATGGTCAATATAATTTACAGCTCATTATATACCGAACTTGATTTGAAACAAAAGTTATAAAACTCTTTAAGTCACTTCAAATTCGACAACAAAACGACTACTAGAATTTAAAAAATTAATGACAAAATTTTCGGATGGATTAATGACGATTATTTTATCTGTCCCAAAAATTAGGCACAAATTTTTTATCCGTGTGAAATTTAGAGACCAACAAAGAATATCTCCCTAAATTTTGAACAAATCAAAGATGAATTTAAATGTTCGAAATTGATTGATAAATTTTTGGTATGTCCCTAAATGTAAAGACATATTTTATTTTTTAGATATAAAAAATAAGACGAATTTAGGACAAAAATGTTCATCCATAATTCTGACTTCAATTTTCTCCCTAGTTTTGGATGGATTTCTCCATCCTGAATTTCAGACAGATTTTTGTCGTTAATAGCGAATAGATTTATCCATCTCTAATTCCAAACATTGGTTTTTTCAAAATTTGTCTAGAATACTTTCAAAATTTGTCTAGAATAGTTTTTCTAGATGGATTAGAGACAAGATTTGTTTCCATGAAATTGGTTTTTTCTATTTGTAAATATTATTCGTTTTTACATCAAACCTCTTAACTATTATAGTGACTAAATAACGAAATTGCTCGAATATAGTATGAGTGAATGTCTATTATTTTGTCAATGCAATTGTGTTGACCTAGAGTAGGGTAAAGATGTTGACAATTATGACACTAGTTAACTACATATATTGATTTTCTTTTATCTTTCCTTTAATTAAACTAGCACAATTGCATTAATAATGCGAACAAATTAGCATGGATTATTGAAACTCTAATTCAAATCAAGTGGCATTGCATGTTAGCGTTGATCTTACATTAAAATATAATTGAAAATTCCAACACAAAAAAACCATCGTAAATATTTCGTTAACCTTGCATTAAATATACATTAAATTTACATTTACAATTGTAACACAATTGTAAAAATAAAGTGATGCAAATGCTTTCATCTAAAAGCCATTGACATTGTGATAACATTGCATTAAATTTTTCAACGTTAATTTAACGAAACCTTTAACATTGAAAACATCGAGCAACATACCATCATGTGTCATCCTCTTGACTTGACGAGAGCATTATGTTTCCCTATCATATTTAAAATACTTAACGAAAGCATTGTTTTTCCCGTCAACACAATTGCAAGTACCGTAATTGTGTTTTATGACGTTGTGGCATTAGTATTGTTTTGTCCTTGGTGATGTGGAAAACCATTATGATTACGTTTAAAGGGTAAGGTAATTGTGTTATCATATTTAATATTGGGGCAACATAATTTCATTGCAAAAGTTCATAAATTCAAACAACGCTTCCCATTCTTTCACTGGATTTCATAGCCTCTTGTCGTTCCTCACAAGAAGTCTTAGCTTTAGCCTAATTTCGATCCCATACCATATTATTTGAAGGTAAGTAACGTCAGTTTGTTTATATACAGTTTACTTCACTCATTTTGTATATATTTCGGTTTATAATGGATTTAGGTGTAATGTATTCTAGGCTTAGTAGTTATAGTATGAATTATAATGTCTTGGTGTATAGAATTGGTTGTATTTTGAATATTTAGGTCGACTCAGTCCGATTACGTTTGCTAAGTCGGTTTAATTCGGTTAGACTGGTTAAGTCGGTTACGTTCTATTAGGTCGACTTAAATCAATTTAGACCAGTTTTAATAAATTTTGGTCGGGGTTTGATTTGGTTTACAATTGAAATTGAATTAAAAATGAGGTTGTTTAGGCTTGAAATTGAGTAAGAAATTGTGTATGTTATAGAGTAGTTAGTATTTAATTATTTTGTTGTTTCTTTAAATTTCTTTTCCAATTCATTTTGTTATCCTTGCAACATGTCTCATTGTTCGTCTGAAAGAGGTTCAACGAGTTCTTTCTCTTTGCAGAATCCAAGCCCTAAAATGACTCCAAAGACACCAACGGTTGGCTTGCATTCATGTGGATTGTTGTCGGACTCATCTCTTCCATTTTTTCCCAATGTCATTGCAACGATAGCTGAGAATGCTTTCTCTCAATGGAGGTGAGCTAACGCGGATGATGATGTGTATTTGTTCAAGTTAAATATAACTTAAATTTACTTCGCAAGTGTACGCGATGTGTGTAGTATAGAATTTACGCCTTTACAATCACATGAACGTTAAGCTCACAGATAAAGGATCAAACGGGGATGGATGTTGCAATCATAGATAGAAATCAATGCAAGGGTTTCGAGATAGCTTAGGGCTAGTCCCTTCTCCTAGAACAAGCCTACTACTCAAACATGAATTAAAATGATAACATGAAAGAAATAGAAGGAAAGAGAAAGAAAAAGCTTAATGATGTTTTTTTGTGCCGGTTTATGTCTCCGGTGTCCTCGGATTTCTCTCGCTCAGTCTTCTCTCTCTCTACTTATGTGATAGGCCCCTTAGGATCCTAGAGAGTTTTCTACCCAAAAATTATTTATGTACCAGACGGAGAGTTGGTGTTTCATTCCCAACGGGGGAACTGGTGATCTTGTCCTAGATAAGGACTTGATGGTTTTTGCTCTCTTCTTTCTCCTCCTTTTATAAGCGGACGTCTCCTCTCTCTCTCTTCTACTCCAGCTCATGCCAACTCAAGTTTCACCCCTTTCCAGCTGATTGCTTCTCTTTTGTCCTTAGTGCTCCAGCTCACCTTAGTGCTCTAGCACTGCTGGTTGTGTTCTTCCTCTATTCTCTTCTGTTGCTTCCCTCTCTTTTCTCCTCTTCTAGCTCATATTTTGTGCCAAGTGCTCTCCCTTTTGCAAACTGGTTGATCCTTTCTATCCCCTGCTTCCTCAAGTGTTTCTCCCTTTCGGCGTGCCGCTGACTGTCCGTATTTTTCCATTGTTTCTTTGTGCGCCCAACCAGGCTAGGCATGTAGCTTGTTCGGGCTCTCTTCCAGCAGAAAGGGATCGGTCAAGCTTTGAGGTGCCCGACTGTACCCCTCTCTAAGTTTGGTGATCGCTCGGGCTGATTATGGTGTTCGGATTTGCATGTCTTCAAGTTAATTGGTGATCGGTCGGGCTTTCTATGTTGCTCGGTCGTGATTCTTCATGTTTGGGTGCTTGCTCGGGCTATGGATGTGCCCTGCCATGCATTGCTTCAAAACGACTGGTCGATCAGGCTAAGGATCAGCTCGATCAGGCTTGGTATGATGTCTTGCCGTGTATCCTCTCCAAGATTGGTCGATCGGGCATGCCTTAATGCTCATTCATGCTTAGGGATTGAAGTGTACCTGCTCGTGCTCTTGATGTGCTCGACCATGCATTGAGTTGCATTTGCACCCGGTCGTATTGTCTAGTGTGTTCGGCTGTGCACAAGGATTGGGTTGCACCCGGTCGTGCTCTTGATGTGCTCGGTCGTGCATTATACACCATCCAGGTTAGGCGGTTCTGAGCGTAGGGCTTTGCGGCATTTGCTCGTGTTTATATCTGATATCTTCATTTCTGCGTCTAAATAATAAAAGGCACTTGTAATGAATATATTGTAAAAATATGCACACAATTACATACAAAAGATCGAAATGTCCTAAAAATGTGATAAAAAAATCTATGCGATTGTTATGCAATATAAACACTTATCAGATGACCATTTGATGAGGGCATTGTAAAGAGCACACTTGGATCTAAATTGGAGAAAAGATAAGCTAGGAGTAAAATTGGAGAAGAACCGAATGCCGATAAGCAAAGTTCTAAGCTAATTGGTCCAATTACAAGGGTTAGAGCTAAGAAACTTCAAGCTTTGTGTGCTGAGCATATTTTGGGCGTTTTGGGGGCAAAATTTGAAGAAAACCAAAATGGACCACATCAATTATATCACCAAGCTTAAGTCCATCTAATTTCAACCGAACCCAAATGAAGTTTCAAATAGAAATAAGAGAGTGTTGGACGAAAATAGATGTTCTAGAAGCTCAACCAACAAATTTAATGCTTCAAGCTCTTAACCACAACTCAACCACCCCATTTACTTCTCTTCCACCTACAAGCTGTTTATTTAATGTTTTCAACCATTTCTTTGTCTTTTATTTTGTTTTAAATAGCTGCATTATATTGAGAACAAAAAACAAGTTTTATTTTTATCAATTTGAGAGGTTTTATCTAAAGTTCTTTTAGAAATAGATTTTGAACTTATAATATTATCATCTGTAGTGTTCGCGCATTGAATTATCAATTCGTTCTTCCGTAAATGAGTTGTGGCGTCATTCGGTTCCCCTACGTTCTTCATCTAGATTCTATCGGGGTCTAGGACCGTTCATTTTGAACGTGGTCTTGGGTTCTTTGAGATAGCAAGTTGATTAAGGATTTAGGGAACCAATTCCATTCCCTTTAGGAAGAATTTCGATATAGGTTTCGTATCATTTGGTATCAGAACTAGGTTCTTCCTATAGGATTATCCTTATCATTATTTACTATGTTTTCATTTTATTTTTGGGGTTCTATTAGTTTTTCATTCTATTTTGTATGTGTTCATATCTTTCTTATTATCACTTCATTTTTTGATTAGCTTGGAGGAATAAAAAAGAAACAAAAGAATAAAAAATAAGAATAAAAAACGAGAAAACGAAGTGGATTCCATAGAATACATTGAGAATTGCTCTTTCATGTGATTTGAGCTTAAATTCGTGTTCCTTGAGTCTATTTTGATTTGTTTGTAAAATTTTATGTTTATTATGAGCCTATTTTGAATTCTTAAAGAAAATCAGATATTAGAATCATTAGTATTTTACATTTTGAACGTATTTGATAGGTTAAGTTTGAATTTCATTGATCGGTGTGTCTGATTGAGTTTGTGATGCGATTCAAAGTTAAATAATTACTAACCTAAAATACCCGCAAGTGCACGGCACGTGTGTAGTACTCTAGGTGTCGATCCCACAGGGATTACGCAACACAACCTAAACCCAAACTACGAATCAAACTTGTAAACAAACGAATATTAATTTTAGGAATGAAATACTAAAAACAATAAACTAACGAGTTCTTAACAGTGAGACAAACGTTCTAGGAATCCGGTTTCACCACAAGACTGCCGAAACCAACAATCAACCTATCTAATCATGCAATCTCGATCAAGTTATCTAAGACAGACAATCCTAATATGATATCTACCCTCTCTCAAGGCATAGACACGTGATCTAGTCAAGTTATCCCTCACTTTCGTGGCTGAAACCTTAAACTAAACCCATAAGTTCTGTGATTCATCCATTTTACCCTCAACCGCTGCTACCCTACTTTCGTGGTCTAACCTCGGTTGTTCTAAACCTAATTTTTCGAAATTAGAATTCTCCTTTCGGTCCTTCTCCTAAGTTCCTAAAACATGCATCTACTTGGCCTTCGTGAACACAAGTCAATCAAGCACTCAGACAAAGAATAGATTAACGAAAATGAGAAATTGCATTCAAAGATAAATCAAAGTGGTTCTGGTATAGCCAAGGGCTAATCTCTTCTCCTAGAACAAAACTACTACTCGCTCATGCGTTCAAAAGCAAACGACATAATCGAAGTAGAAAGTCTAAAGAACATAAAAACCAAACGAAACCGAAGTCCTGAATTGATCTCCAATGCCGCTTGGATGTCTCCTCTGCAAGCACTCACGAACAACTCTCCTCTCTACTCTCTCTCTGCAACTCTTTCTGCATTTTCTCTCTCTAACGGTTGTGTTTTTCCTCTCCAAACTTAAGTGAACGAACCCTAGCTCTCCTCCTTGTCTTTCCTCTTTTCTTTCTTTCTTTTTCTCCTCTTTTTCCTCTTAGGCCGTTCACTTCCTTTCCTCTTTGTTGCAGCTTGTTGTTTTTGTGAGTATTCCATTCTTCTTTGCATTGATTTCTATTCTTGAGTAAGTGGAAACATTTCCCTTCTATTTTTGAGCCATATAACTCTCATTCCTCTTCTCTAACAATGTTTCCTTTTTGTGTAGGCCAATAACCACTTTCTTTTCCTTTTTTTCCCGCAAGTTTCCTTTTCTTGTTTCTGCAGGTGACAGATACAAAATCATACGTGAACATCGCATCTATATCGTAAACATCTCTAAAATCGTGCAAGAAATACATATGAAAATGAAATGATCAGTTTGTTAGCTAGTTTGCACGAGAACTTATCAGAGAAAACAAGGAGAGCGAGTGAAATAGATTGAAACACATTTTTGAGTGATTTGTGAGGTTTTAACGTCTTCTCATTTCTTTGATCTCTTTCTGTTTATTACTAACATTTTATTAAAAAAAAAACAATGGCTGCAAACTCGGAATACACATGATGAAGAGCTACGAAGGGGGAAGAAAACAGTTTACAAATGGAGGCACTAACGTGGCATATATAATGCCTAGTGGATCAAGCTATGGGAGCAATTGAGGAGAGGTTGGATTGCATAGAGAACAGAATAAATACAACTTGTCCTTTAAGGCAGCATAACGCACCTCCAAGAGCTAGAGAACTGCAAAGAAGCTCTAGTGATGAGAATGCTTCAATTCATACTGAATTTGAAGAATTTGAGCAAAAATGAGGCAGAGGCATGTTAGACAAGGAAGACAATGATTGGATGATGATTTGAGTTGGATTAAGCTTGAAATTTCATCATTCCACGGAAGAAACAATGCTGAAGCTTATTTGGAATGGGAGCGCAAAGCTGAGCTGGTTTTCGAGCTGCATCATTATTCGGAGAGGGAAAAGGTTCAACTTGTTGCTGCAAGATTCAATGACTATGCTTTAGCATGGTGGGATCAACTTATACTCTGTAGGAAGAGGAATGAAGAGCATCCGGCTGATACTTGGCGGGAAATGAAAACCACCATGAGAAGAAGATTCATTCCCCACCATTTTCACCAATACAATCTCAAAAGGCTGTGGGAATTGAAGCAAGGTGAAAGGAGTGTAGATGAGTAATACAAAGAAATGAAAATGTTCTTAATTCGAACTGATACGGAAGAGAGCAAAGAAGCCACAATGGACAGATTTCTTAGCAGTTTGAATCAGAAAATTCAAGAAAAAAATGTCAACTCGACATTATGTGGAATTGGAGGATCTGCTACACTTGGAAATATATTTTAAAAGGCATATCAAATGGAAGGCAAAATCACATCCAAGATACGATTCAAACTCAACAAACCCTCGACCGAAATTCAACAAAGAGGAAAGACGGTTTGTAGGCTCCAAATCAGCTAAAAAACATGAGGGCAAGCCTGAGTCATCACAACCTAAGAAATTAGGTACCTCTAATACTTTTCCACCGCGTATGTAAAGGATATACATGTAAAAAGGGTATAAACATAATTTTTGTAATTAGATCTAATCTTGTAATTAGGTCTAATGTTCTCTTTTGTACATATAGCCGTTTAGGCTCATTTTAATGAAATCATTCAGAATTCAAATTATCATGGTATCAGAGCCGATTAGGTCTAATGACACCCCTAACCCTAATTTTTGAATTTCTCGGCCGGCTCCTCCTCCTCAAACCGCCGCCGCCCCTCCTCCTCCTTCACGACCGCCGTTCCTCTTTCCTCTTCTCCTCCGCCCGTTCACCCTCTTTTTCTCCTCCCTTGCCGTCATCCCACCACTCACAAAAAGCCTCCAACCCAGAATCCCTGGTCGTCGTCCTCGCCTTGTGCCTCCCTGGCCGTTGTTCTCGCGTCGCAGCTCGCCTCTCACCGCTCGTCTTGCGCCGCATCCCTTAACGTGTGACTTGCGCCCTCGATCTTGCATCACCTAACCCTAAATCTAACCCTAGATCTGCATCACCTAACCCTAGATCTTGCATCCCTTGC
Source organism: Gynandropsis gynandra (assembly GCA_036759665.1). Classification (NCBI taxonomy): domain Eukaryota; kingdom Viridiplantae; phylum Streptophyta; class Magnoliopsida; order Brassicales; family Cleomaceae; genus Gynandropsis; species Gynandropsis gynandra. The sequence continues at coordinate 22,576,747 of CM071868.1, read as the reverse complement.
TCAACCACCTCTATCCTCTCCTCCATGGCCGGCCAAACAAGTAACCCTACCGCCCGTCTCTCCGATGCGGCTCCAACTTTCAATCCACAACATCCGCTCAGCACTCTTCTCACGTTCAACAAGACCAACATTACCAAGCTGACGCCGACCAACTTCCTCACATGGAATGTTCAAATTCGAGCCCTCCTTGAAGGCCACAATCTCCAATGCTTCATCGAGGACAATTCCATTGTTCCTCCGGCCAAGATCCATCGCGATGGTGTGTCCGTTGACAACCCTAATTTCCAGCCATGGAAGCAACAAGACCGCCTCCTCTTCTCAGCCCTCTTTTGAGCCATATCGGCCTCCCTTCAGCCCCTTATTGCAAGCGCCCCTTCCACCTACGAGGCGTGGAAGACGCTCGCCAACACCTATGGCAAAGCGTCTCGCGCCCATCTTCTTCAACTTCGTGACAAAATCAAACGGTGCTCCAAGGGATCTCAATCCATTGATGAATACTTGCGTGCAATAACGACCACCGCTGATGAACTTGCCCTCTTAGGGAAACAGCTGGATCATGAAGATCTCCTCGATGCAATCCTTGACGGCCTTCCCGAGGAGTACAAGCCGATTGCGGATGTAATCCGAGCGAAGGACACTGCTGCATCCATTGAAGAAGTTCATGAAAAGCTTCTCAATCATGAGGCCAAATTGGCTACTGCTGAGCCGCATCCTCTCTTGGCCGTTGCTCCCATCACAGCCAACCTCACAGCCGCACGGTCACAGAATTGGTCCCGCCCAAATTCTCGCTCGTCCGGCCAATCCAATTGGTCTCGCAGTCCTCGTCAGCGTTCACCAACACGCCGTGGCTATCAAGGCCGGTGTCAAGCGTGTGGTGTTCACGACCACAACGTTCAACGCTGTCTGCGCTTTCGCCTTGTCTCCTCCCCCGGTATCCTTGAGAACCCGCCGATGCAACCATGGCAGAATACATCACCAAATTGGCAGCCACGTTCGCAAGCTCATCATGCCGCTGCCTCTTCCGCATCTCATCACATCACGTCGGACCTCTCCAACCTTGCCTTTCACTCTCCTTACCGCGGCAGTGATGATGTAGTTGTCGGTGATGGCAACGGTTTATCCATCACATACACGGGTTCCATTTCTATACCCTTTAACACTAGACCGTTATCTTTACGGAATGTTCTATGTGTGCCTAAGATATGCAAGAATCTGATTTCGGTTAATCAGTTGTGAAAAAATAATGACGTATCCGTTGAATTTTCTCCTTATGATTTTCAGGTGAAGGATCTCAGCACGGGGGCGCAACTTCTGAAAGGAAGCATTAAAGATGGAGTTATGAGTGGGCCCGTCCCATCTAGTACCTCGTCTCCTTTTTATGCATTTCATAGTGTCAAGACCACTTCGTCCGAGTGGCATTCCCGTTTATCCGTGACACATTCATTCAATTCAAATCACTTGTTGAAAACAAATTCGACAAACGCATTTCAACACTTTATTCCGATAACGGAGGTGAATTCATTGTCTTACGTTCTTTTCTATCCTCTAATGGCATTTCTCATTTCACATCTCCACCACATACTCCGAACACAATGGCATCTCTGAAAGACGACATAGGCACATTGTAGAAACCGGTCTTTCCCTTCTCACGCATTCCTCAATGCTCTTATCCTATTGGTCTTATGCATTTTGTGCAGCGGTTTATCTCATTAACCGCCTCCCGACACCTACTCTTAGTATGTCCTCTCCTTACGAGTGTCTCTTCCAACAACCACCAAACTACACTAAGCTTCGCGTCTTTGGATGTCTATGTTACCCATGGTTACGTCCTTATACAGCCAACAAATTAGAACCCAAGTTTGATCCATGTGTCTTCCTCGGGTACTCATCCACCCAAAGTACATACGTTTGTCTTGATCCTCTTAGGTCGCGCATATTTGTCTCAAGTCATGTTCAATTCTTTGAGTCTATCTATCCCTTTGTCGACCCTACCAAATTCTTCCCACGAACCAAAAAACCAACCACCGTTGCCACCCCTCAACCTAGCGTCAGCCCTATACCATCCTTCTCGCCGCCGCTCATTGTTCCATTGCCGTCTCAGCCCCTAAGCTCGGATCCTTCGCCGCCGCAACCTTCAGATATTGTCTCTCGGTCTCCGACTCCTCCAGATGTTGCGCCACCAACATCATCACAGTCTCCTGAGCTCATCATCTTGGACGTGCCACCACAACGTCCTAGAACCAACTTGATGTCAATAATGCCTTTCTACAAGGCCGTCTTTCGGAGGAGGTATACATGTCTCAACCCCCGGGTTTCATTGATCAAACTCACCCTCATCATGTGTGCAGACTTCAACGAGCAATCTACGGGCTTAAACAAGCCCCTCGAGCATGGTATTCGGAGCTTCGCACATTTCTCCTAGCTCGCGGTTTCACAAACTCCCTGGCGGACACCTCCTTGTTTATTCCAACACAACTGCACTACAATTGTACGTGCTGGTCTATGTTGACGATATTGTTGTTACAGGCAATTCCCCATCACGGGTACAACAGTTCATTGATGCCCTAGCCGCACGTTTTTCCATCAAAGATTTGGGCCATCTATCATTCTTTCTCGGGGTAGAAGCAATGCGGACATCTGATGGCCTACTTTTGACTCAACGTAAGTACATCAATGATCTTCTCTACCGCTGTCTCATGCATGAATCAAAGCCGGTTCCTACACCCATGCCGTCCACCTCACGTATGACACTTGACACCGGTACTTCCCTCTCCAATCCAACGGAATACCGGTCCATTGTTGGAGGACTACAATACCTCTCTCTCACACGACTGGATGTAAGCTTCGTCGTCAACAAGCTGTCCCAATTCATGCATGCTCCCACGGATGTTCATTGGCAAGCCGTTAAAAGAGTCTTACGCTATCTTGCTGGCACGAAGGATTGAGGTATCTTCTTATCCGCGCACAACACCCTCTCCTTACATGCCTTTACCGATGCAGACTGGGCTGGAGATTCTCATGATCTCAAGTCCACCGGAGCGTATCTTCTCTTCCTTGGTGCGCATCCTATTTCCTGGTCGTCTAAGAAGCAAACCGGACTCTCCCGTTCGTCTACTGAGGCTGAATACCGATCTATTGCGTCCACAGCCACAGAGATCCTCTGGATCATCGCGTTATTATCTGAGCTTGGAATCACGTCATCATCACCACCCACCATCTACTACGACAACATTGGAGCAACATACCTAAGTGCTAAGCTGGTTTTCCACTCTCGGATGAAACACTTGGCTCTCGACTATCTCTTCATTCGCGGCCTGGTTGAGTCGAACACTCTTCGGGTCACTCATGTTCGAGCCGCTGATCAGCTTGCAGACATTCTCACGAAGCCTCTTCCAAGACTACCATTCGAGGTATTATGCTCCAAGATTGGACTCACCACGGGTGCTCCGTCTTGAGGGGGTGTGTAAAGGATATACATGTAAAAAGGTTATAAACGTAATTTTTGTCCAAACAAAAGAGCTTTAATGGTTCATGATATGGAACGATTGAAACAGAGCCTGAAAATGAATCTGAATCAATGTCGTCTTGGGAGGATGGTATTGTGGAATAGGAGGCTATCAAAGGAGAATTATTAGTGCTGAGACGAGCCTTAAGTCTGCGAACAAAAGAAGAGGAGATAATTCAGTGCGAGAACATCTTTTATACAAGGTGTTTGGTCAAAAATAAAATATGTTGCTTGATTATGGATAGTGGAAGCTGCACCAATGTGGCAAGCACGTTATTGGTTGAAAGGTTAGGTTTGATGACTCAGAAACATCCGAAGCGATATCGACTTACATGGCTGAATGAAAGTGGTGCTTTCAAGGTTCACAAGCAAGTGAAAGTTCCATTTTGCATCGGGAAATATGAAGATGAAGTCCTTTGTGATGTTGTGCCTATGGAAGCGGGGCATATACTTTTGGGACGTTCTTGGAAATTTGACAAACGTGTTCAACATGATGGGTACAACAACAAATACACTCTACAACACAAAGGGAAACAAATTAGACTGGTTCCATTGACTCTTAAAGAAGCTTTTGAAGATTAGCTCCAAATGAAAAATAATGAGAAGAAACTAATGAATGTGTGTGATCATGGGGTAGATCACTTAAAATCTGGTGAGGTCTTGAGAAAAACCAAGTCAAAGGCCTGTAAGAGTGAACCCGTGAGATTAAACATCAATTTCTTCGTGAGAGCTACTGAGATCAAGAGAGCCATGCTTTCTCATCGACCTATGTTTGTACTTATGTAAAGAGACATATTTGAGTACTAACGAGCTAGCAAATTCTATTCCTAGTGTTATTCTTGATCTTTTGCAGGAGTTTGATGATATTTTCCTAGAGGAGGTTCCAGATGGACTGCCACCCCTTAGAGGCATCAAACATCAAATTGATTTCGTGCTCGAAACAATCATCCCCAACAAACCAGCCTACAAAACCAATCCTGAGAAGACTAAAGAGCGTCAAAGAAAAGTTGATAACCTGATGAAGAAGGGATACGTTCAGGAGAGCATCTCTCCATGCGTTGTGTCAGTAATTCTTGTCCTAAAGAAAGACGGTACGTGGAGAATGTGCATTGATTGTTGTGTAGTCAATCAAATCATGGTAAAATATTGACACTTAATCCCTAGGCTTGATGAAAGTTATCAAGAAAAATATTGGGTTTCAATGGGGAGAAACACAAGAAGCTGCATTTCATTTTTTGAAAGAAAAACTTAATAATTCACCCCTCTTGTCTCTACCTGATTTTTCTAAAGCTTTTGAGATTGAATGTGATGCTTCTAGTTTCGGTATCGGGGCTATGCTAATGCAGGAAGGGAAACTAATAGCTTACTTCAGTGAAAACCTTAACGGTGCACAACTAAGCTACCTAACGCATGACAAAGAGCTTTACGCTTTGGTAAGATCTCTCCAAACTTGGCAGCATTATCTTTGGTCGAAAAAGTTTGTCATACACACTGATCATGAGGCATTGAAACATCTTAAGAGTCAGCAAAAGTTGAACAAAAGGCATGCTAAATGGGTTGAATTTATAGAGAAATTTCCATATGTAAGCAAGGCAAAGAGAATATTGTGGCCGATGCTTTGTCTAGATGCCATAGTCTGATCATTTCACTTGATTCTAAGTTGTTTGACTTTGAATACATAAAGGACATGTATTCTACTGCTTTGACTTCAAAAAAGTGTTTAAATCATTTGACACATCTGCTTGTGGTGAATATTATAAGCATGAGGGTTTTTTGTTTCACAAGAACAAGATGTGCATTCCCAATTGTTCTTTGCGTGATCTTTTGGTTAGAGAGGCACATAGTAGAGGTCTAATGGGGCACTTTGGAGTTTCCAAAACGTTGTCTATTTTGCAGGAACATTTTTATTGGCCTCATTTGAAAGGAGATGTTGAGCAAGTTTGTTCACGATGCTTCACTTGTAAAAAAGCTAAATCTCAACTTCAACCCCATGGTATGTTCTTTCAGTTACCAATTCCTCATCATCCATGGACTAATATATCAATGGGTTTCGTGCTTGGATTGCCTAGGACCAGAATTGGTAAAGATTCAATCTTGTGGTGGTAGATAGGTTTTCTAAGATGGCTCTTTTCATTTCATGCCATAATATCGACGATATGTCTCACATTGCTTCATTGTTCTTTAAAGAGATTGTTCGAATGCATGGGATGCCTAGGACAATAGTTTCTGATTGTAACGTGAAATTCTTCAGTTACTTCTGGAAAATGTTGTGGTCTAAGCTAGGAACTAAGCTTTTGTTCTCAACAACATGCCAGTCTCAAACTGATAGAAAAATGAAGTTGTGAACCGTACTTTGTTTGTTTTGCTTCGTTCTTTGGTGAAAAAAAATCGAAATCATGGTAAGATTGTTTGTCTCACATTGAGTTTGCATACAATAGATCTGTACACTCAGCTACTAAATTCTCTCTATTTGAAATTATTTATGGATTCAATCCACTCACTCCGTTGGATTTGTCTCATTTGCCATCTAGCAAATATTCTGATAGTGATGGAAAAATAAAAGTTGAGATTGTGAAACAGATTCATGAAAGGGCTAGATTGCACATTGAGGAGAGGACTAATCTATATTTGAAACATGCGAACAAAGAGCAAAAGGAAGTTGTCTTCAAACCAGAAGATATGGTTTGGGTCCATATGCGAAAAGAGAGATTTCCAAACCAGCGCAGGTCTAAGCTGATCTCGCAAGGAATTGGCCCTTTCAAAGTCCTTAAGAAGATCAACAACAATGCTTACCAAATTGAGCTTCCAAGTGAGTTTCAAATCATTTCTACATTCAATGTTTATGATTTCTCTCCTTATATTGCAAATGAGTCAGTTTTGAGGTCAAATCTTTCTCAAGAAGAGGAGAATGATGAGGGCATCATAAAGAGGACACTTGGATATGAATTGGGGAAAATACAAGTTGGGAGTAAAATTGGAGAAGAATCGAATGCCAAAAAGCAAAATTTTGAGCTAATTGGTCCAATTATAAGGGCTAGAGCTAAGAAACTTCAAGCTTTGTGTGTTGAGCATATTTTGGGCATTTTTGGGGCAACATTTAAAGAAAATCAAAATGGAACACATCAATTACATCACCAAGCTTTAATCCATCTAATTTCAGCCCAAATGAAGCTTCAAATAGTAAGAAAAAAGTGTTGCACGAAAATAGATGTTCTAAAAGCTCAACCAACATATTTAATGTTTCAAGCTCTCAACCACCCCACTTACTTTTCCTCCACCGACAAGCTGTTTTATTTTTTCAACCACTTCTTTGTCTTTTATTTTCCTTTAAATAGCTGCATTATTTTAAAACAAAAATCAAGTTTCATTTTTATCAATTTGAGAGGTTTTCTCCAAAGTTCTTTTAGAACTAGATTTCGAACTTATCATATTATCATCTATGGCGTTCGTGCTTTGACTTATCAATTCATTCTTTCACAAACGAATTATGGCGTCATTCCATTCCCCTTTATTCTTCAACGAGGTTCTATTAGGGTCTAGGACCGTTCATTTCGAATGTGGGCTTAGGTTCTTTGAGATAACATGTTGACTAAGGGTTTAGGGAACCAATTTCATTGCCTTTAGGAAGAATATCGATATGGGTTTCGTATCACCATTTCTACAAACTGGAAGTTCCTAACATCTAGGACCTTATGAGCATACATGGATAGGTTTGTTGCATCCAGAGAACACTCTAGATGGTAGACCAACATATTGGTAAATATCTAGAATTAGTTTTTTCTTATTTATAGTTTAAATATATATATATATATATAACAAATTAAAATTTTTTGTAGGATTGACATGGATCCTTTGGTCGGGTCTACCATCATTCACTGCATAGAGAGGAATGAATTCGTCTCGTACACAAGATGGATTTCGACGCAAAAGACTATTGCTAGACAATTTTTGCGTTAAGAAAAAAATACTTTTTTACTGTCATTTAATAACTAATTTTTTAAATATTGACCTTTTTATCTACTATTTCAGCAATAATGGTATTAGCAACCCCAATACCATAATATAAAATACGACCGGGGGAAGATTTAGTGACGAAGTGACCCAAGTAACTACGCATGAGCCAGAAAAAGAACTAACAAACAGATCTGCACTCGAACAATTACCCTTTGGATTTCATTCGTCTGGTTATCTAGAGCACTACTTGAGCATTTGTCGAGTTCAGAGTTCGTCGAGATAAACGAGAAAACAAAGAGAACCCGAAATACCTCTGTTGCACCAGATCTTGTGCATTTGATGCATACATCTAGTGTGAAGCAATTAATAAAATAACAAGGATCATTGAGTCATAATGACTTAAAATTTACGTTGCTCGCTCTTTTCAATGTTAAAAATTTCGTTAAATTAACATTGAAAACTTTAACGCATTGTTAGCACAAGGTCAATGAATTTTAAATGAAAGCATTTGCATTACTTTTGAGTTACATTTTTAAATCAAAATTTAATGTAAATCTAATGCAAGGTTAATCAAATATTTACAATGGTATTTTTTGTTGGTATTTTAAATGATATTTTAATTTAAGATCAACGCTAACATGTAACTCCATTTGATTTGAATTAGACTTTCAATAATCCATGCTAATTCATTAGCATTATTAATGCAATTGTGCTAGTTTAATTAAAGGAAAAATAAAAGAAAATCTACTATAAGTAGTTAATCAATGTCATAATTGTCAACTTTTCTACCCTACGCTGAGTTAGCACAATTGAATTGACAAAATAATTAGAACAGTTTTGTAATTTGGTCACTATAAAAGTGGTTGTATGAGATATTTGATTTTAAAACGAAAATGAACAATATCCACTACTAGAAAAAACCAATATAAGGAAACAAAATTTGTCTCTAGTGTATTAAGACAAACTATTTCTAGAAAAAATTGAAAGTATTTTACTCATTCGTAATTGGTCATCGATAATTGATATATATCAAGAATTCGTTTGGAATTATGGACATAATAATCTATTTGAAACTAAAGAAATTTTTTTCGGAATTAGATATGGATAAATCTATCCGAAATTAATGAAAAATTTGTCTGGAATCATGGATGGAAAAATCTATCCAAAATTGTGGAGGGAAATCTTAGTCAGAATTATGGATGAAATTTTTGTCCTTAATTCGTCTGATTTTTTTATACGTACAAAATAAAATTATTATTGTTTAAAAAATTAATAAAATCTAATCATTTAAATAATATATTATCTCTAGTCAAAATGCATGGTACATGTTTATCCATCATCTTATTTTTTTTAAATTTCTTTTATTCCATTTCAATGAATGGTCTAATGATAAAAATAAGAGATAACAATCAAACCAACAGGATTTCTTATGGTGTTTTAGTATGAATGAATATGTACCATCCTCAAAATTGGATACAAAAGACATTCGAGTATGCTCCAACCACACAACATCCTATAAGCGGAAAAATCATGCATTATCCACATCAACACGGGTTTCATGTAAAAATTTTGTTTCTTTTAAACATCATATGCTTCAAAATCATATTTTTGAAATAATGCAACTCGTTGATCAACAATCGTAAAAAAAATCAATTTTTTTTTCTGAAGATCAGTGCGAGGTATGAGAATACTCGAGCAACAATTATCTTTTCAAGCACATCGTTAATGAAAAATTATATGGGAAACAATTACTTGCCATAATGAATACTCCAACCTTGATTTTTGTATCGTATTCGTACTTTCCAGAGACATTCATTATCATATCGATAATGTTGTGATCACTATGTTTCGTACACAATTTATGAGTCATATTATGACCGATTTTGATGACTGTTATGATATTTACATGTGATTATGTATTAGTTTTACTTGTTTTTTTGTTATTTTTGTGTTTGTAGGATTTAATAAGTGAGAATTAGGGTAACATGGGATACGAAACGGCGAAGAAGCGAATGACAAACAAGACCATTTTCTCCAATTTCTTCCAAAATTTCTCCATTGACCAACATAAGACCACTCTCATAAATATCTCCATAATGTCCAAAACGACCCCCACTTAGAATGGAAATCGAAGTATGGGCATCAAGCATGAGAACCAAGTATGGACATCAAAGTATGCGCACCAAACATGGGCATCAAAGTATGGGCACAAATTATGTGGGTAGTGGAACACCAAAGTATGGGCACCAAGCATGAGAATCAAGAATTGATATCAAAGTATGGGTACCAAACATGGGAACTAAGAAAGAACATGAAAGTATGGACATCGTATAGGAACCAAGCATGGGCATCAAAGTATGATCACCAAGCATGAAAACCATAGTATGGGGACAAAGTATGGGTAGTGGAGCACTAAATAATTTTAATATTGTATTTTATTTCATTCTAGATGTGGAGACGTTCCTATATAAGCAGATCCAAACCTCATTTGTAAGACACACAAGTTTTGAGTGAAAAGATTTAGGAATTTCGAAATTAATATGTTTTAGCTATTAGAGAGAGCTACAACGCTCGGAGAAACGTAGAGGAACTCAAAGACGGGTTCTGAATCCTGACTCCCCGGTTATTCGCTCTCCTTTCTTTGTTTCCTCTCATGTTTTTTTATCTTTTACATGATGTTTGATATAGATTTCATGTGTGAGTAGTTGCATTGTTCTAGGAGATGGGATTAGCCCTAGGGGATCCTTGAATCCGCAAAAATACTATTAACAAGAAGTGCAATGCTTCGTTTTTTATTTAATTCTTTATATGTGTTCTTCATGCGGTATGTTTACCATGATCAAGTAGATGTATGTGTTAGGGTTTTGAAATATAGACTGAGAGGTGAATCTCAATACCGAATAAATAGGTTTAGAACAATTGGAATTGGTTCACGAAAGTTTAGCAATTCTGATTGAGGGTTAAAACGAATGAATCATAGAGCTTAAGGTATAAATTGGTAGATCGACCACGAATGTAGGGGATTTGCTTGTTTATGCACGTCTTCTTCACCTTGAAAGAGAGTTTTAGACATATTAGGATCGTTCGTCTTTAAATTGTTGCGAAGTATGCATGATTGTTAGTAGTTGAAGTGTGATTCTTGGATTACCTAGTGGTGAAACCGGTTCCCTAGGGCGTTTGTCTAATTGTTTGAACTCTCGTTTTTAATAGCTTAATTTCTCATATCTCTCCAACTATCATTATCATTTGCTTAATCATACTAGACTACTTAGGTTTTATTTGTGTTACATAGTCCCTGTGGGATTGATACCTATATTATACTATACACGTGTCGTGCACTTGCGAAGTTGGTTTAGGTTTTTAACTTGAACGCATCATGTTTTCAACTAAATTTTCTCTATATGCATCACATCAAAATTATAGCGAATGAGATGATGCAACCAATATGGAAGATCCAAAAAATGCTTATATTGATTGTGGTAATCTCTAAATCTATCGCACTTATCATGCTACATTTCCACTGTAATCAAACATTCTTGTAATCCATCAATTCAATCTAATCTTTTACATAATATCTCATCCATTGAAAATTGTATGTTGCATGTTTATCCACCGTCTTATTTTTTAAAAATTTCTTTTATTTCGTTTCAATGAATGGTTTAATGGCAAAAATGCAGATAACAGCCAAACCAAGACGGTTTCCTATGGTGTTTTAGTATGAATGAATATGCATCATCCATACGGTATGAACACAAAAGACGTTCTAGTAGGCTCCAACCACACAACATCTTGTAACCAGGAAAATCACTTATTATCCACATCAACACAGATCTCATGTGAAAATTTTACTTATTTGAAACATCATATGCTTCAAAACCATATTTCCACAGATAATACAACTCATTAATCAATGATAGTAAAAATATATAAAATCTATTTTTCTGAAGATCCGGACAAGGTATGAGAATACTCGACAACAACAAATATGTTTCCAAGCACATCATTAATGGAAAATTATATGGAAAACAATTACCAGCCATATCAAATATTTTTTCCGGATGCATGGTACAAAATAAAACCATCCGTGCATAACACTACGTAAATATTTATGTTTTCAGAATCAAATTCAAGATTTACCTCGAGAAAATGCTTCCACGATTTCTCATCTGATGGATGTTGCATGTCTCCATCAATTAAATGGTGTTTTGTATGCCATGTAAAATCTGGTGCAATAATTTGGAACGCAATCACGTCGCTGATGTGTTACTATCATGAACATACTGACAATAACATAAATTATTATGACACACGTTAACTATAGTATGTACAAACTATGTGTCAACTTTGTAACAATATTATGTCACAAATTCAAATGAGTTTGTGTTACAATTTGTAACGAAACTTTGAAGAAAATTGGGTTAGCATGTTGACACAATAATTTCATTACATTCGCGTAATAATATATAATGCAAGTGTAATACAACCCTACACAATAGATATTCATTCTATCCGCTTTAAATTTTGGGATTGTAATGCAGAATTAAATTATTACGACTCTACGATGGTGTAAATTGTGTCACAAATACAAAATATGTTATACCGAAAAGTTTGTATGCCAATGACATTAAAATTATGTTGGATACAATTGCTTCTGAATGTGAATTATCGTTGGAATGGTGTTGGTATTTTTGCTTTTCTTTTTTCTAGTGGTGGTTTGGTTGATGAGCCTCTTTTAAGGGTTCTCGAGACCCACGGCTTGGTCCACGGGTCTGGTTATTTTTTCTTTGGATATTGTGGTTTGTTTTACACATTTATTACCAACATTTTTGTCGATGAAGACTCTGAGACCTTTTTTAGTAGATATATTCATTTGGCAAACACTCATTATTCTTGATGGATTACCAAGGGATCCGTCTATTATTTTGGATATGATTACGGATGGAGTATCCATTTAGAATTTTGGATGAATTACACTGTCTATTATTTATGTAATGTTTTCCCTAAATCCTCAAGTATACACCATGGGAGGTCATTAGGAAGAGCATGAGAGGTAATAAGGTAACATTTAACCTATTGTCGATATGTTTTGTTTAGTACATTTTAGTAATGTATGTATTTCTTTGTATATTATTAAATATTTTTATTGTGCGAGAAATGAGAAGTTAGGTTTTTAAAGCGCCTCCAAGTGATGTAACATCAATACTTGTGTATGCATTATCTACTCATGTGGTTCATCAGTGTTGGAAACAATTTCATTGTCACTAGAAAAAGATCCCGCACGATGCACAGGCGATGATGTGTATAATTTATTTATAAATGTGTTGGAATTATGTAATAATTTTTAATAAAATTCATTATGCTATAAATTTGTCTTTTGTAGTGGAAGATATGTATGAATAGGGAAAAAAGTGATATCATATGAAAAGTGTCTATAGAAAAATTAGAAAAAAAAACTAATTAAATATGGTGGATAATAGATGCCAATATCGTATGTGGATAGTAACGAAAGAAAAAGCACGTTGATGATATGTTTGAGTGCAATTAAAAAAATGGATTGATCCATACAATGAATGCAGTAACAGTAAGGACGGGTATACTTAGCTTGTCTCCATCATTCCATCTCCCATTAAACAAAGCGAGATCAAGTTTTTATGACTTATACTATTTGATTGGTCAACCTGAAGAAAGTATAAATATTTCCGTAACATGATTAAATAAGGTGATTTTAATAAGACCGGAGTCGTACTTACAAACGCTTTGCCAGATAGTTAGCACTCAAGAGTGCTTTGAAGCATTACAATCACTACCCTATATGAAGATAACTTTTCGGTAGAAGACTAAAACAAAGGGAAAGTTTCTGATGAATCATTAAATCATACAACCAAAAGAAAAAAGGATTCAATGTGAAGAGTAGGAACCGAAAAATGTTTTGCCATGTAGGTAGCATTCAAGATTATTATATTTGAAACATTGATGATTCCATCAGATTCCATCATGACATGTATGTATAAGAGATTCCAACATATCCCGTCATAAAATGAAAATTAGGTTTAAATTTTACCCTAAAATCTGAAGGCAAATCTGATGTCTCCGTAGCCACTGCCATAGACCTCACTCCTATATATATAATAACTTTTTTGTAAATGCTTATACGTGTTGTTAAACTAATCACTATCCAAGAAGATTATAATCATTTCTTGCAGATCGTCCCATATACTTTTGATTGGCCTCAATGCTATCCAGTCGTGCATCCTGAAAGAATCAATAAGTAAGCAAACTTGCAGAAAGACCTACACTCAAACACTTATAATAGAAAATGTGTACAAGAACACCTTAATTTCTGCTTCTCTAGCATATTCTACAAAGTTCCCATCGACATCAAAGTAGCCCTCTTCTCACTCTATGTTCAAATTGAAAGTTTCAATTTGAATACTATCTTCTGTACGGTTCCTATCATACTACAAACATATGATTACAACATAACAATTATCACAAGTATCTAAGATAATCTTGAATTGTCAGAGAAAAAAAAGACTGAACCAAAACAAATTTGAGGTGTAAAGAAATCACAGATAACTTCATAAATACTGAAATAAGCTGATATGCTGAAAGATTCTTGCTCTATATCGTAAACTCATAGAAGACAAGTGATTTATACCAAGAATGAAATCTAGATTGCTGCAGAAAGGACATACATAAAGTCTAGTCCCTCTGTTTTTATGATGGCATATATAAACCTCATATGTGCATCCCTCTAACAGTATCCAACAGACGGATTATGCCTATCTTAGGAACATGTCTGAGGCAAATCCTGTATTTGAGATAAGTAATGACCTCGAAATTCTGACTAACATCAACACAAGTCTAGCATCACACAATAAATTAGAGGTCTCATGAAAATGTATGCATAAGAGATTCCAACATATCCCATCATAAAACGAAAGTTAGGTTTAAATTTCACCCTAAAATCTGAATACAAATCTGATGTCTTCGTAGCCACTGTCATAGACCTCGCTCCTATTGTCTAAAACTGACATTGGTTTGTCTCAAAATAACGATAACCTAAAAGGAATGCTGAAAAAAATTAGAGCAATTCAGTGACCCTTGTTCCTCGAGAGATACGCTTACTACAACAAAGATCAAAAGACTAGGGAGAAACATATGTTCTCGACCTTCTTTGGCTGATAGCCGCCCCGTATAGCTGTCGTACCCGTGGAAAATTTTGGGTAGATTCTGGGAATCCATCATAACCGTGGAAACTTACCGCGTTGTTATCCACTTGAATCATTCATCCACTTGAATCATTCTTCTTAAGAGGTTCTTTTTGAAGAGAAATATAAAATAAACGCCTCTTCTATTAAAGTATTCAACTATTTCTCTGTGATTATCCATGAAGCCCTACCAAAGATCATATCAGAATCATAAATCTGAAACACTTATAAATGCTTATGTAGTACACGAACATGACAGTTTATCATTGTACCTGATTTAACATCCACTTGAATCATACATCCTAGGGATTTTGAGGAGCGGTAATAACAGATGCAATAAAAGAGCACTGATTTTCTTTCTTCTTGTAAATTAAAAATTGCTTTATCAGTGAGAAAGAGAAGGATAACACAGGAGGTTGGATTACCTGAGGATTGTGGGGAACCATAGCTCGAAGGATGTATGAGACGCCAACAAAATCCTTATAATTTGAACCAAATCAAACTGAAATAGCAAAGTATTTGACGACTGACTCTCGATTCTCGTAAGCAATAGAAGCAACGATGACGCCTCTAGTCACACTTCTGGTGGAAAATATATGTACATGCATGATGAACTTCAGATAGTTATTAATAGCATACAGAAAGGCTGGAACAACAAGAAACACATTGTTTTGTGCTGTCTGCTGATCATCTCGTTTTCATACGTATTTCTTACACCATTTTAGAGATGTTTATGATATAGATGCGATGCTTTACGTATGATTCCGTATCCGTTTTACTTGTTTTTGTGTCTTCATGTTCTTACAGGTTTTTATGCGTATTTGGTTCATTTCAGAGCAAAAGGATGTGCACGAGACAAAGTCCCAACATCGAGGATCATCACGGGACAAACGGAACGAGAATCGGCAAGGAATAGCCACTACCCACGCGGGTAACTCCCTAGCCCGAGTGGGCATTTGTTACGCAGATTTTGTCTAGCAAATTGAGCACGAGTCAGGTGATCATCTCATTTTCATACGTATTTCTTGCACAATTTAGGAGACGTTTTTGATACATATGTGATGTTTTACGTATGATTCTATATCCGTTTTACTTGCTTTCGTGCTTTTCATGTTCTTACAGGTTTTTACGCGTATTTGGACCATTTTGGAGCTAAAGGAACATGCACGGAGCTAAGGAGCAACTTTGGGGATCATCACGGGACAAACGGGACGAGATTGAGCATGGAAAAGCCTCACCCGGTCGGGCACAACCCTTGCACGATCGGGCAAAACCTACGGCCAATTGTGTGG
>CM071868.1:22537076-22553026 GCA_036759665.1 Gynandropsis gynandra | reverse complement strand
CCTCACCCGGTCGGGCACAACCTTTGCACGATCGGGCAAAACCTACGGCCCATTGTGTGGACCATTTAGCACGACTCGGGCAAGCATGCCCGACTTGCCTTGTGCCCGAGCGGGCACACATGCCATGCCCGATCGGGCATCATTCCAGCCACAAGACGCGCACGAGTTACCCTAGCCGTGCCCGAGCGGGCACACTCATTGCCCGAGCGGGTCGCGGCCCGTAACTGCTCAAAACTTAAGTACACTTAACTTAAAACATACTCGTGCTCGTGGGGCAATTTAGGCAACAATTGGACCGACTTAGGAGGCTTAAAAGGAGGCAAAAAGACGTCATTACAGCAAGCTTGAGAACAATTGAGATAAGCGAGGAGCATTGGAGATCAAGCACCACCACTTCGGTTTTGTTTGGTTTTTATGTTCCTTAGACTTTCTACTATGTTTATGTTTCTTTACAGACGCATGAGCGAGTAGTGTTCTAGTTCTAGGAGAAGGGATTAGCCCTTGGCTATCCCGAGACCGCTTTTGATCTATTTTGAATGCATCTTCCCGTTTTAGTTTTCTCTATCTGTATCTGAGTACTTTCATTTACTTGTGTTTGCGCTGATCACGTAGATACATGTGTTAGGGGTTAGGAGAAGGACCGAAAGGAGAATTCTAGTCCTAGAAAGTCAGGTTTAGAACAACCGAGGTTAGGCCACGAAAGTAAGGTAGCAACGGTTGAGGGTGAACGGGCGAATCACAGAGTTTATGGGTTTAGTTCATGGTGTCAGCCACGAAAGTAGGGGGCAGCTTGTCTAGATAAGGAAAGAAGAAGAGAGGAGTGAGAGGTCGAGCTCATTCACTCAGTTTTCAGTTCTTGATCGAGGAAAGAGAGTAGAGAGAAGGAGAAGGTTCTTGCGAAGGAGACTTACAAGGAGGATTGGAGATCAACCCCACACTTCGATTTCGTTTGATTTTAATGTTCCTTAGACCTTCTATTTCGTTTATATTTGTTTATGGACGCATGAGCGAGTAGTTGTTTTGTTCTAGTAGAAGGGATTAGCCCATGGCTATCCCGGAACCACTTTGATTTATCTTTGAATGCATCTTCTCGTTTTCGTTTATCTATTCTTTATCTGAATGCTTAAATGACTTGTGTTTACGAAGGCCAAGTAGATGCATGTGCTAGGGATTAGGAGAAGGACCGAAAGGATAATTCTAGTCCAAGAAAATCAGGTTTAGAACAACCGAGGTTAGGCCACGAAAGTAGGGTAGCAGCGGTTGAGGGTAAAACGGATGAATCACGGATCTTATGGGTTTAGTTCAAGGTGTCAGCCACGAAAGTAGGGGATAACTTGACTAGATCATGTATTTATGCCTTGATAACTTGACTGGGATTGCATGATAGATAGGTTCATTGTTGGTTTCGGTAGTCTTGTGGTGAAACCGGATTCCTGGAACGTTTGTCTCATTGTTAAGAACTAGTTTGTTTATTTGTTTTTAGTATTTCATTCTTAAAACCATATTTCGTTCGTTAGCAAGTTTGATTTGTAGTTTGAGTTTAGGTTGTGTTGCGTAGTCCCTGTGGGATCGCCACCTGAAGTACTACACACGTGTCGTGCACATGCGGGTAGTTCAGGTTATTTGTTTAACTTTGATAACGCATCATCTGCAAGAAAGTTCTCAGAGCAACCTACATTATGAATACTAAAGATCTTGAATTCAAATCAGCAAATCGTACAACATAGAAATTGAAGAATTAGATACATTGAGAATTGTCAAGCAATATCTACAATTAAAACCATTACATTCAGATATGCATTGCTTTTACATGCTTGGTAATCAGCAATTAATTAAACTCTAAACAAATAACCCATTGCTCTATAAGCGAACTCGTAGGTCTAAAAAAACAAACCTTAGATATCTACAAGGCTCAATGTTATGCTATCCTAACTTTTAGTTCTTAGAACACTGTTAACATGAAGCTCTTTAGGGACATGAAAAAAAGTTTTTGAACAATAAAAGTAAAGAACTAACTCTTATAACAAACCAAAATGCAGTTGTACTGTAGCAAATTTCCAGTACTATAGCAGAATCTTGATTAATTAGAAAGATACCTAGACAAATGTTGAAAGAGATAGGAGAGGCTTCTCTCCAAATTTTAGGTGCCTAGCCTACAAGTTAACATAAAAATAGAGAATTAAAAGAGATCCCCCTGTTGGGAGAGCAAAAAAAAGATGAAACGAAACAATAAGTGAAAACCCAAAAACTATCGATATGTAGAAAGTTAGAAACTGCATGTGAATCCTCTTTGCCTCCAACTACTCATAGATCAACATCAGAATTCTTAACTCCCCATATGCATTAGAGCAAAGAACTATAAATGAAACATCCAATTTTCATCCCTCTATATGACCATCTATACCACAGAGAGCACAATTAGGCAATATGGAGACTAAATCCAAGTTCAGATCTTTTCGTAATTTATCTTAAAATATCTTCTGAGAGTAACATTTATTGACAAGGGAAGTTTAATTACCTGGAATAAAAGCATGACAACTGCAAAAACAACCTTAGCCGTTTCTGTCAAGAAGTTGACACTAACAGGACTGAAGTTAAAAATCCCATCCACCTTAGACATGTAAACTAATATAGCCTGAAAGGAACAAACAAAAGTAATTTTAGATAAAAAATAATGAACTACATAAAAGATTTTAAGAAGTAACACAAAAATGGAAATCTTTACATCCATTCTACTAAAGCCATCAGACAACATTCTCAAGATAACATTGAAGAAAATAGCTTACTTTCTCATAACGTTGAAGAAAAAAGCATACTTTTAGAGATTTTTATCATCTAAGTCTAACCATAATAATTTAACTATAGACCAACCAGGATGCAATCGCCAAGTACCAGAAGGACATTGAGAGCACGTTGTTTTTTAGGATACCTTAATCTTGTGGTTGTCATAAGCCCTTGATATAGTTTTGCTAGTGGGAGAAACCAATCTCGATCGACAAACACTGCACTCGATCATCCCGCTATTCATTACCCTTCTCCAAAGTGATAATTCTCGACCGAGCTAAATCTAGAAACGGCAGCAGCAACCAAGAGCTATCAGAAATCATGCTATCCGGATCCATCCTTTTCAACCTAATGCTTATAGCTCATGAAAACCATCAACTTTTAGGAAAACTAAAGCCATAATAATTAATTTCAGCATTTGGTACCAAAGAAGAAAAACAGAACATGACTACATCAAAGAGTAATAGCATTCTAGAACAATGAATAGAAAAACGTGGTCAGATCTCATAAACACTAAATCACCAAAACTCAAAAAAATAAAGTAGCCAAAAGTAGATCTCAAAACCACACACAAATCGTAAAATTCCATCTTTGTGCACAAAATCGAAAACGAAGATTCAAAAACCGAATCTGATCGATCAAACCGACCTTAATTGAGCTGAGCGTTCAGCTTAACAAAGCATTTCCTCGATGAGATCTCTCCCCCAAAACATATAATCTCCTCAGTTAGATCGAAAACTCCACATCCATCTCAAGGGGAATTCGATTCTCTCTCTCTCTCAACTTTGATGTCTCCATCGATGAGCTCGTAGACATAGACTACAATCCATTGACCATCAATGCCTATAAAAACAAAGCTGGGGTTAAAATCATAATGTTATTTTGCCTTTAGACGTATGTTGAAACGTACATCTGATTTTCAATACTTCTCATATGTATATCAAATAGAATCCAAGATTTCAAGCAATGAAAATGGATTTGAAATGATCGATAAAGCAACACCAACCTTACCACAAGCTTTGAACATCGTAGTAAAAGTGAACTTGTTAGCTCTAGTCCCATTTAACACCATCTTGTAATACAGACATAGAACCATCCATGCCTCTTTAAAAAAGATAAACTTTTGCAAAATTTGTTGTTGGATCTTCCATTTTCTCTCAGAAAACAATATTTAAAATAAAGACAAGAGAAAGTATATATCACAAGTTGAAATTTGACATGAGAACAGAAATTCAGAATGAAAACCATAGAATAGTTCCTTGAATCATTAAAAACACCTGGGGATAGGGAAAGTGAAAACCTTGTTAGAGTCTCCAAGAAAGCTTGTTCGGTCACAAATATAAAAAACAAAAGAATGGCTCCAAACTCAGCTTGGCATTGCAAGGGAAGCAAATAGTCATGCAAGAGCATGGAGATCATCGAGAATCTGTAATTGCCTATAATAAAGTTGCTTAGATTGCTCTCAGTGTTAGCCGATTTTCAAGCAAGAAGGAGTCTACCAGAGTCAGAAGCGTAAAAGTAAGCACAATACAAGGATTAATAAGAGACAAACTGAGACAACGGCTCAGCAAAAAACTATATTTGTTTTAACAACTTAATGACGTACCTGAGTGATAGCGAATTGACGGAATTATGTCGTACCTGAGGATTGCGGGGAACCATAGATCGAAGAGGAAAGCGAGTGGTCGGAAATTGACTGTGGCAACGTGAGAGAGCGAGAGGAAAGGAGGAAGGGATATGTGAGAGGGGTTGGGTTATCGGATGATTGCGGGAAACCAAAGCTGGAAGAGGAAAGCGAGTGGCCGGAAATTGACGGTGGCAACGTGAGAGAGTGAGAGTGAAGGAGGAAGTAGGATGTATGTGAGAGAGCGAGAGAGAAGGAGAAAATAAACGTAATGAATAAAGAGGCCAGAATGGGAGAAGGCAGAGCAACTTTTCCTCTTCTACAATAATAACTGGTAAAAGCACGGCTTGATAATATCTTTTTTTTGTAAATTTGACGTGGAGGGCTGAGAAGCCTCCTTCTGCAACCACTATTATATATATAATTTATGGTGTCCTTATTGTGTGTTTTCTAGAAGTTGATTATGTTATCCGATCCATGGGAAGGGTTATAGAGTCTTCATATGTGTTTTGTGAGTTTTTCATAGGTAACATAGTATTGGAGTCAATATATAATTCTACCTTTAAAGTGTTTGAGATATGAAGAGACTAGTGCATGTGGAATATCATGAGATTGAAATGGTTTATCAAATCAATGTTATTATTCTAATGGTTCAAGTCCTAATTTAGTACATATTTGACACGACAATCGATTTGTCGTAGTATTTTGAGGAACAACATCTGGTTGTTGCATAGAGTTGTCATAGTATATTTGTTAAGTGAAGCTCCTATACCGAGAAAAAATAGTGATAACGTTTAAGACTTCCTCTAGAATAAGGCTATTCCTCTATTGTAAGGATTATCATAAGTAGACACCTGAGTAGGGAATGTGGTGTTATCAGATGGAGGGACATCAATATTTGTTTGTGTTTGAAAGGCCAAATAATGAGAGACATCAAACGATTTATCTTTTTTTGTTGGACAATGCAAGAATTGGTAGCTTACGAATGATATCATCGTAAGATGTAAAGGGTTGTCAGTGCATGAATGTGTATATATTTGTGGAGAAGTGACAAGTTTACCAATAATCTAAAAATATTCATAGATTCAAACCCAAGTTTACCAATGGAAGATAAAGTGATCACACATTGATTTAAATTCATTTATGTATCATGTGATAGTCTTTCTCTCTAGATAAAGCATTTGTAGTGATATTAAGTGATTAAATTCATGAGAGATGAACATTTCATTGAATTTTTCAGTAAGTGAATGTGATAAGAGAGTTTGTGTATGATAATTTTAGAGTGACAAAGATAGAGATGTTGACTCATTGTTACATAAAATAATATATTTAGTCAAAAATAGTTTCTCAACAAAGAAAAAAAGTTTTGCTTAAAAAGTTTATCGAGTGTCACCTTAGAGAAATTGATTTCGAATTATATATATATATATATTAATAAATTACATATAATTTTAAAATATTAAATAATGCTTTTACATATTAATTTAGTTGATCAAACAAACTATATAAATTCTTAAATGTATTCTTTAAATAAATTAGATGATACTCGTGCTATGCGCGGATTTGTGATAATTTAAATATATTTATCTTACAGTTTGTATATAATATCGTATTTCTTTTTTTACCCGTTCTCCTACAGAGCAGTGTAATTCAATTTACGCGAAACCTCAAATTCCTATGAGATTAATAAAAATGCTAGACCCAAAATAACCCAGAGTCACTACTAAGAATTTCACATGTCGTGCTCAGGACATGGTGTTTATATCAGCTGGTCAATTTTGATTCGTTAGGTTTATGACATGCTTCTTGTTGTGGATCAATTTTGATTTAATTTGCATTTAATTTTAGGTTTATGACATTTATTTAATTTTAGAATAACGGATCAATATAATTTGATGTAATTAATTAACTGATGATTATAGTATATTTCGAATATTTTTTAAAGTTTAATTAATTTGCATCAAGTGTTAGATATATATTTTTTTTATTGGGATTCAGTTTCCACCACTTATAAGTAGTCAAATATTTGTGCGATATATTTATGGTTAAATTTACACCATTTATAAGTAGTCAAATATTTGTGCGAGATATTTATGGTTAAACTTAATAAAAAGTAGAAACGTAAAAAAATAAAAATAATCGATGAAGCTAGAGTAGCAAACTAATATATGAGAAAGATTAATTGAGACCCTTAACTTAAAGAATCAAGTGTATTTTCCAAATACAGAATTTCGCCACAACTTCACTAAGTATCATTATATCCCAATGATCACTTATTGCAAAAATATAGATAACCATATAGCCTTATTAACTTATGTCTTTTTCGTAACAAATGTTAAATGCTCGTAGAAATGGAAGAGAAAGAAAAGAATCTATTAATGAGCTAATCAATGTTGTTTTCAACCAAAGTCTCTTCAATCGATTTGCACGGATTGTTTTTTGAAGTTTTAATTTTATTTCAATATTTTTTAGCTATTTAATTTTAAAATAATATAATAATATAACTTTATATAATGTAATGAATGATTATTTTAATTTGTTTTGCAGATTGTTTTCAATGTTTAAATTAATCTATAATCAATATTGGATTTATAATGATGGAATCTTTAGTTTGTCTTATATATACAGCTTTATAAAGAATAATATATTAACGCATGGCATCTTCATTTTTTCAATCTAATGCGGGATTTTTAACCAGTGAAGACGAATAAAAAGCTTGCTACAAAAGAAGAAAGAGTTGTTTGAATAACTTTAGATTTTGAGGGAGAAAATAGTTAGAATGTAGAATTTCAATAAATACATTTGTGCTATTTACAAACTTTAACAGATTTTTATATATAAAACACCGTTGATTGATCTCAAATTACGGTGCAATATTTATAATATGACCCATACACATAGTTCCACAGAAATGGACTATACAATTTAAGACAAAATGGTATTTCCATTTTGTAACAATTCCCATTTTCTTCAAAATTAAATCGTTTTCTAAATTTAAACCATCATATAATAATGTTAAAAATGTAATATAATTGTTTTAGTTATATAACATTGTGCATTAATTATATATATGATTAGAACTAATGTAAAAATCGTTTGATAATTAAATCTAATAGAGTAATTTTCTATTGATAACAACACAAATTTAAATGTCTTTGTTGACACCATCACCAAAGAGTTCAAGGACATCTAAATCCATACAGAACAAATCCAGAAACCAAAAGCTCTTTCTTGCATCATACCTTTCAAGTCTTGAACCCGAAGTTAATGAACAACATGGATGCTACTGCCTTTTAGTTCTGATCATAAACAAAGTATAAATATTTGCTCGACCTTCACTTGAATAAAACTCGAAAAAACGACATAAGGTTGTCGTAGTATTCATGCTCTAACCCTGAATCGCTTTCTACAAGTATCATCCGCTTTGTACTCGGAAACAAATGGTGCACATCTGAAAGCCTAGTTTATGTATTGACTGCCTCCGTGATCCAAAACCCTACTTTTCTTATGACTGAATTTTTCAGTTTCTGAAAAAATTTCGTTGTTCCATGTTACTTCATAATCTTCCTTTAGCCGAGAGCTGTGCTACACGAACAATAAAAAGAAGCAAATGTCAATAATGGTGGAAACAAAATGAAAAACAAGGTCAAGATTACCATACCATTCGCATGGAGTCATGCATCATGGTAGTTTTCAACCATATATCTTGATTATCTCATAAAAGAAGGAGGTAATATGATTTTTATGCCTCTAAATTTATCGTTTCTATCACATTTACCAATTGCATCAAATACATTATTATATATATCTAAATGAAATTTTTTTCTGATTGTTTCAAACACACTCGTTTTACTTTTGTGGTTGTATTTGCATAGGGTATATTCTCATGAAAGTTGGTTTGAATATACGGAAACAATAGATGATATTTAAAACTCCTGAAGGGAGCCATAATAAAATATTAAATATTAAAAAAAAGTACAAAATTCAATTTTTTCTAATATTTTAAAAACTTTTAATCTAATTTTAAAAGTTTTACTAAATTCACAATTGAATAAATTTATTGACTTTGTCTATAAATTTTTTAATTTAAATTATTCAATTTGATTTTTTTATAATGAAGAAAAAATAATATTTTTAAATAATAGTCGATTTTGAACCTAATTGTATTAATTTAATTATAAACAAATTTTAGACCAAATAATTTTATTCCAAAGGGCGGATATATTTTATATTTTGAGTGAAAACATTTTAAATTGAATTTAAGAATAGATATACATTTACATTTGTTGAATTGAAAAATAGGGGTATTTTTTGTAATATATAGTATTTTAATATACTTTGTTTATTTGTTATATGTTTCATTCATGCCCATCACAGCCTTATTATCGGGCTTTGATTGTGTGTGTGGCATTCTCTATTTGTATTGTTGAAATCACATAGGATATTTGAATTTTGTCCAATTTTTTGTAAAAAAAATACGATTTAGCAAAAAGTCCAAGATCTAGACATGAATTTTGAGATTATTGTCGTTTAATACAATTACGTAACTATTGGATGGTACATTCAAAAATCATATCCTTTCTAAAGCAAAGGTGGCTCTATTTAAAGCAAAGGTTGTTCCCATTCGACGTTTGTTTCGTCGAACATCATGGACGATTTATCATGTCGTTCATCTTCTACAGATTTTCTTGTCGGTTTCTTCATCGTCAATTCGTCTTGACGCCGATCTTCCCCCGTTTCTCATGGGTGTTTCCTCTTCACATGCAAAGCACTATCGCCTCTTCAACCGGTAAGCGGTTCACGAAACCTTCTAAATCTTGAAGGTTTCAAATGTCGTAGCCATATGAGCACGATACTTTGCAGAATCAACTGGCGCGAGAACTACACTTTCAATTAAACTCTATTGAAGTTTATCGTCGCCTTGAGAGAGAGCATCCTCTGCTGATTGGTTAAGGGCACAACCTGTGGAAATAACTTTAATTTTGAATCGTTGAAGTGACATATTAAGAATGCAAAATAAAGGTAGAAGAATGACTCAAGTGGATGATATTACTTTTAGTAGCTTAGATGGACGGAAGTCTCCGATCCAGTGAGATAAGCATTCTGTAGATGGTTTCCACATGCTCAAAAGCAAGTAAAAGACATCAGCCTTCATGGCATCTTTTCTCATGTGAAAGAGACAGTGCAATGGTTCAAGCAGCCATACACAAAAGTTTGGAGTTTTATGTAACTTACATGAGTTTGGAGTGGTGTTCTAATGTCAGCAACTCGCTGGTTTTGTTTTTCTAGCCATTGTGCATATGTCATCTCAAAAACAGCAATCCCTGCAAGTTTTCATTGACAATAACTTATCGAGGCTAGGAGAAAGGCATCGCGAGCCTCAGAAAGTGTGTGATTATTCGTCTAGTGGATTTTAAATGAGAAATCACCAACATATGTTGATGGACCCAGATGTTCATAGAAAACTATTATATGATGAATTGTTAGCATATAATCCCTGAAATAAATATTTGTTGGAGTTAATACAAATCAGACAAATTATACTGATCGTGGATAAGTAATCAAGATTCATCTAGCCTGCTGCCTAGCACTCCCAAGCTCCTGCTCCAGCATTGCGATTCTGAGCCAAACGACGATAAATATGTGGACATAGCATGGCTTCCTTATTGTCTGAGAAAGATAGCTTGATATCCGTGATATCATTTTGGACTTCAAGAATGGATTTTTTAGGTGTAATCACGTCTTCCTCCATCATCTATGCCAACGGTTTAACCACTGCTTTTGCAGCCAGTTTAGGTTGTTTCTGCGGCGTTGCTGCTTCTACTTTTGGTTTTTCAGTCGGTTTAGGCTTCTTCTCTGGCGGTGTTGCTTCTGCTTTTGCAGCCGGCGTAGGCTTCTTCTCTAACATTATTGCTCCTGCATCTGCTACTGGTTTAAGCTTTTTCACCGGTGGTGCTTCTTCTTGGGCTGCTGTTGTAGCTTCTTTTTCATTTCCCTTCGCTTCCTTCTTCTCTGTAGCAAATACACCAGAATAAAGAGGTTACTTTCTAACATTCCAACACCCGAAAAAGAAAATTTTGCACAATGGAAGTCTTTGTCGATCCAAAAAGATCAAATATTAGTGAAAACCCGAATTGGGACACAGTTTTCATCTCTAGATTTACATGTACATTACATGTTTTGCAAAACTATTTCACAAAGGTACATGATTATAATAAGAAGCTGATATAGCATTTACACTTTTCTACATACGACAAATAGAAAAAAACTTCATCTGTTCTCTACAACTCAAAGAAACTTTAGCTGAAAAACCTCTAGGTTTCACGTTACCTTAGTCCTACAACTAACTTGAAGTCATCTTCTAAGGACATTTTGATGTATTTTTGAAAATCGAACTTTATACTCAGTGTCAAATGAACCTAATCACAAAGGACTGTTAAAAATATTTGCGGAAAATTTCAAGAGCTGCCAAAGTATACTGTATTTATGTTGAATTCTGCTTGGTTCCCCTGCTTACACTTTGTCAGTATTTGCAGAGTTTGTTAGAACCATTGTAAGCTGATCATATCTGTTATTTCTTGAAGATCAAGGACTTACTTGTGTCCGGGGATGGTAAGTGATCTGTTTTCATCCTTTAAGGATTTAGGAAAATGAGTTTTTTTTTGAAAATCTCCAAAACCTCATTGTTTTTTGCCTGCACACTTAAATAGCGCCCACCATCTTCTTGCTTGCCAGTAATTGGTATTTGCTTTCGCTAAAAGGTAATCATACTGCCTTCTTGATCTTTCTCGTTTCAGGTTTCCCACTCTTGGACTACTTGAGATTTGATTCAGCATCGGTGTCAACCACAGACAACCATATCTGTAGTAGAGAGCCTTCTCTATCAGCATATCCCGATTTTAGCTTCCATCGTGTCTTCCACACCGATAACATTCTGCATATTTAAAGGTACGATCTCTTCAAATCTGCAAAATATAAACATTGATGAACCATGGTTTGTCTGCATTTGCATGCTAGAATTAGACTATATTCACATGTATCCCATACCCTAGAACGTACATATCAGCCTCGTTCTTCAAACTCAACCACTCGTCTAGATCCACTATTAGACTTCCCAACAGTGATCTTCCCCGAACATTCCAAATCCCAATTAATATCCTTAAACACATACCACCAAAATTCACTCTCTAACCCTGATAAAAACAGCTGGTAGAAAAAGAATAAGTTGTAATGCAAAGATTAACATGTAGAGTTTATCAAAACTTAATTTCACACGTGTACAATTACTTACCCTTGCTCTTCCAAGTATCATGGTTATGACATCAAAACGGGCAAGTTTGATGTTTTATAATTTACCTTCCAAGCATTCTCCATGCTTTGATCTGTGTTGTCTGCGTAAACTTTCTGTGCCAATGAACTAAGAAGCTCGGCTTGTTGCATCAAAGTCGTCACCTTTGGATCATCCTTCTTAAGAAACACCCCTTGAGTACCTTCTTGACTTGGGCAAATAACGAAATTGGAGGTCTTATCTGTTGGTTCACGCATGACCCGACCTTTCCATGTGATCTATCCCCAAACCTTTCGATTGTTGTAAGATCAAGAATGGGGTTTCTCCTGGATACCCCAAATAAAGAACATGCAATGTGAACAACATTTCACGTCTCTTTTTGGATTGGTGAATTGAAGAATAGTAAGGTACCTCATTTTCTTAGCAAAAGGGGCTTCGATTTCGGGTTTTCCTTGTGAACTGATGCAATCTGGGAACAACATTCTTTTGTTATTTGACTTCACATAAGCTTTCTTGTTCTCTTTCTCCATGGCTTCACACTTGGCTCTTTTCTTACATCTTTTCTTACACAGTGTTGTGAATTGGTTCTTCACAGCATTATCAGTTCTACACACATGAACCACAAGAGTTGAACGGTTAATCTCACTGTCTGAATCATCACAATCACAATGTCATTCACCATGAAAGAGGTTGAGCAAAGCTTTGTTCGACCTGCCTGACAGCACCTTTGCAATCTCAGTCCACCTATTCCCAAATACTCTTTGTGCCTATACCCAACAAACAAAAAAAACAGAGTTAAAGATCAGACAGAACTATAGAATCGTCAGACAGGTAATGTTATCCATGTTAATGAAGTAATGGTTTCACCTCACACAAAAGCATGTCTTCCTCAGGGGACCAACCTCCTCTCTTGAAATCAGAATGCAAATATGTATACCATCTGCAAAATCCATAATTGGGTCTAACACTGGATATGCTGATTTAATCACAGAAATCAATGATCACTGATAGTGATTCGATTCAATTAACCTTCTTCTGCATTGTCTTGTGCTCTTATCCTTGAACTTAGACGCGATGATCCCCCAACTGCATACAACATCAAACACAACAGAACAATACTCTTTTAGAATCCAACCCGTTTTCTTTTCTTTTAACAATCCGTAGAGGTTAATAAGAAACAGAAAATCCCATCACAAAGTTGCAAACTTTCTCGAGAAAAAGAACGGGAAGATTCACTTCGCAGTTCCATGTAATAAGGAAACAGAAAATCCATCTCTCACCAATTGTGTTTCCATGTTTACTCGCAAAGGAACCAATGCAAATACATGATGTCATGGTACCACAATAGCTAATATAATTTTTGGGTTGTGTGTAGTGATGCATCAACAACCCCTAAAATCGATAAGAGCTCTCTCATTTAGTTTTAAATGATTTTATCTAAAATCCTTACCTAACCTAATTCCTCCACCGCTTGCAAACGGAAGGGCCTCGAAATCCTCCAACAGGGTGGGAAGATAGACCCTCGACGAAAACCATGGGGCAGGGAGGAAGCAGCAGAAGCAGCATGGGGAGGAAGCAGCTGAAGCAGAAAGGGTTGGAGGCAGGTGCGGAGCGCCCTAAGTCCATGGTTGCGGCGGATGCTTGTTTAATATCCAGTACCATGGCTCTTAATAAGCTTCATGTTTAACTTAGATTCAATGATTTCCCTCTTGAACTTCTCATTGAATCGAGAATGAATAAATTCCAAATCGCACACAGATTCAGGATAACGTACCTCTATATTTCTTGGCCAACGATTGTCGCCCGATTGCCGGTTTAAATCGCCCTGTACCATCGTTGGGTTTCCTCTTTCGCTCTGGTCTCCAATCCAATCGACGCGCGGCTCCCAGATGGTTCGATTTGTGGGTTGTGTGTAGCCCTGCATCAACATCCGCTAAAATCGATCAGAGCTCTCTCATTTAGTTTTAAATGATTTTATCTAAGGAAAAACACTGAATTTGCTTTAAAGAGTAAGTGCATCAAAGCAATATATCCAAAAAACCAAATAAGATGAGATCAGGAGTAAGTCATTGTTGAAACAAAAAAAATAGGAACTGAAAAAATGACGTGTAAAAATGACCAAAACCCTCAAGATCATCACACGGCTGCATCTGTAAGAATGAAACTTGACCATCACGTTTTGAGACCAGTTCATTAAAATTAGAGGCATCCTCAACATCAAAAGCTTGAAATCCATTCTGATAGCCGAGAAAGAGAACATGTCTCACGATGGATGGACCGATTGCAAGTTTATCAAAGCCAACCCATGTCACCTGTTACGAAAGCAAAGGAAGTTTGTGTATATTCTAAATGAAAGGTCAAAAGGACGATATGTTTTTCCATAAAAAGGAGAGTGATTACAGAAATCATCAACAGAAAGAAACAAATAGGCAAGCCTGGCCCAGAATAGTATCAAAACCTAAGCTTGCAAATGATTCCTGATTACTTTCCAAGTCTAAACTCAGCAAAAAAAGGAACAAAAAGGAAAAAACAGCCAGAAACTCGTATCGAACATGAGTAAGTTCCAAGGCAGAAATCAATATGTCAAAGACAAATCTCGATACGAAAGAACAAAAATAACCTTATCTTTGTGGTCTTCAGCGGCGGATATAGAAGATGCGAGGGAAGTTCCGGCAGAATTTTAGTGACCAAACAATATTTTATCATCTAGTTATATAAATGTTAGGAAACCCCATTTCTCGATTCTGCAGAGTAAGTCACTTACTGGGCAAAGATCATGACTTATCTCATCAAGAGCTTTTTTTGGTTTGTGGTGTATTACCTGAGTTGAAGAAGGCTCATGTGAGAATTCTTCGCATTCACACTGTAGTTATTTGAAGTAATAGAGTTTTCAGTGTTATGGAAGTTACCAGAAACCCGATTGCCTGTTTGATATGCTTCAGCTCATCCCACAAAGAACCTGCATACTGAAATTGCGAATTCACTCTTATGTCAGTAAAGTTATTTAGCCAATGAGAAAGAGGTTGAAATAGAGTAAAGAGCATAGAGGTGGTAAATCGAGGTACCTCATCAGTCGCCTTATAACACCAATGTTCCAGTTTGTCTAATCCTTGTTTGACATATTCACCATTACTGAACGAACAACACTCTCGTCTCAATAAAAGACTGTAGAGACAAGGAAAAAACATCAATGCAAGAATGACGCCTTTATGAGATAAGACGTGTATTAAACTTCAATGAACGGGAAACGTGTTGAAGATTTGAACATCGATGAATGAGAATATTTGTGTGAAAACCTTACGAACGAAGAATGGAGGTACCTAAAAGAGATTCAGCAAAAGAAATTATGTTGTTCAGGAGATCGCAAACAAAAAAAATGGCATCCAAATAAAGAGCAGCAAAAGTGGTTGCAAATTTTATAAATGATTAAACCTTGTGATGATTCAACCTTATATGAATTGATATTAAACAGCATAAATATTTGATAAGAACTCACGTGGTGTATTGAGGAAGTTTGTAAGGCTCTTTTCGATTCCTTGCCAATGAGCAATCAAGACCTGCTTAGATGCGGTGTTGGCAATACATCCTCTCTCTTCGTGTCTACTGCCTGGAACATCTGCCTAAACATGTATTTAAGCACATTCCAATTTTCCTGCAATCCCGAGTCAGTAGGTAGTTCAGATATGATTTCTGTTTCTCCATCGTCAATAGCATCATCACCACTTGCACTCTGCTCTCTGCTTTCTGTTTCCCCGCTCTTCTTCACCTAGGGATCTTGTACCTCCAAGAGTAAACCCAGGACGGATTATCAAAGGAAACTCACCAATTCTCTCTGCAATTTCAAAGCATTCATACAGAGTATTGCAAATGCCTGAAGGATGTGTCTTCAGTCCAATGTCCTTCATTGCCTGCTTGAACAATTCCCGATCCTCCGCCTTCTTGATCGCATCAAGCTTCGCTCTGATCAATTCCACCCCATATTTCTCAAGCACTCCACTTTCGGCGAGTGCTACAGCGAGACTCCTCGGCGGTTTGGCCTCCCATGGTGGGCAATAGAGCGTCCGGACGTTCCTTCTCGATGACTTGTTCGATGAGTTCCGGCATCATCGGAGCTATGTATGGCCGGTTGGCCGTTTCGGGGTCGGTCATGATAGTTGTCGGGTTTGAGTTAATTAGGATATCAGAGAAGGTCTTTACAAGCTTGAGTTCCTGAATAATCAAACTCACAAGCTTGTCCAATCACAATCGGACCAG
>CM071868.1:22516003-22537066 GCA_036759665.1 Gynandropsis gynandra | reverse complement strand
CCGCATCACCTAACCCTAGATCTTGCATTCCTTGCTCAGCCGCCTCTGTCCCCTCCTCCATGGTCGGCCAAACCAGTAACCCTACCGCCTGTCTCTCCGATGCGGCTCCAACTTTCGATCCACAACATCCGCTCAGCACTCTTCTCACGGTCAACATGACCAACATTACCAAGCTGACGCCGACCAATTTCCTCACATGGAATGTTCAGATTCGAGCCCTCCTTGAAGGACATAATCTCCAATGCTTCATCGAGGACAATTCTATTGTTCCTCCGGCCAAGATCCACCGCGATGGTGTTTCCGTTGACAACCCTAATTTCCAGCAATGGAAGCAACAAGATCGTCTCCTCTTCTCAGCCCTCTTTGGAGCCATATCGGCCTCCCTTCAGCCTCTTATTGCACGCGCCCCTTCCACCTACGAGGCGTGGAAGACACTCGCCAACACTTATGGCAAAGCTTCTCGCAGTCATCTTCTTCAACTTTGTGACAAAATCAAACAATGCTCCAAGGGAACTCAATCGATTGATGAATGCTTGCGTGCAATCACGACCACCGCTGATGAACTTTCCCTATTACAGAAACCGCTGGATCATGAAGATCTCCTCGATGCAATTCTCGATGGCCTTCCCGAGAAGTACAAGCCAATTGCGGATGTAATCCGAGCGAAGGATACGACTGCATCCGTTGAAGAAGTTATGAAAAGCTTCTAAATCATGAGGCCAAATTAGGTACTGCCGAACTGCATCCTCTCTTGGCCGTGACTCCCATCACAGCCAACCCCACGGCCGCACGCTCCCAAAATTGGTCCCGCCTGAAATCTCGCTCGTCCGGTCAATCCAATTGGTCTCACCGTCCTCGTCAGCGTTCACCAACACGTTGTGGCTATCAAGGCCGGTGTCAAGCGTGTGGTGTTCATGGACACAGCGTTCAACGCTGTCCGCGCTTTCGCCTTGTCTCCTCACCGGGTATCCTTGAGAACCCACCGATGCAACAATGGCAAAATTCTTCACCGAATTGGCAGCCGCGCCCGCAAGCTCATCATGTCGTTGCCTTTTCCTATGATGCAACCTCGTGGCTATTGGATAGTGGAGCGTCTCATCGCATCACGTTGGACCTCTCCAACCTTTCCATTCACTCTCCTTACCGCGGCAGCGATGATATAGTTGTCGGTGATGGCAACGGTTATCCATCACACACACGAGTTCCATCTCTATACCCCTTAACACTAGACCGTTATCTTTACGGAATGTTCTATGTGTGCCTAAGATATGCAAGAATCTGATTTCGGTTAATCAGTTGTGCAAAAATAATGACATATCCGTTGAATTTTCTCCTTATGATTTTCAGGTGAAGGATCTCAGCACGGGGGCACAACTTCTGAAAGGAAGCACTCAAGATGGAGTTTATGAGTAGCCCGTCCCATCTAGTACCTTGTCTCCTTTTTATGCATTTCATAGTGTCAAGACCACTTCGTCCGAGTGGCATTCCCGTTTAGGTCATCCGTCGTCTTTCATTTTGAATAAAGTTATCAAAACTTTTGATTTACCATTGTCTCGGGATTCCCCTCATGTGTTTTGCAATGCTTGTTGTCGTAATAAAAGCCACAAATTATCTTTTTCAACTTCCACTCTTATCACTTCTCGTCCACTTAAAGTGATCTTTTCCGATGTTTGGACATCTCCTATTTATTCCGTTGATGGTTTTTAATATTATGACCTATTCGTAGATCACTTTACACGTTATTCATGGTTGTATCCACTCAAAACCAAATCCCAAGTCCGTGACACATTCATTCAATTCAAATCACTTGTTGAAAACAAATTCGACAAACGCATTTCAACACTTTATTCCGATAATGGAGGTGAATTCATTGCCTTACGTTATTTTCTATCCTCTAATGGCATTTCTCATTTCACATCTCCACCACATACCCCCGAACACAATGGCATCTCTGAAAGACAACATCGGCACATCGTAGAAACTGGTCTTTCCCTTCTCACGCATTCATCCATGCCCTTATCCTATTGGTCGTATGCATTTTGTGCATCGGTTTATCTCATTAACCGTCTCCCGACACCTACTCTTAGTATGTCCTCCCCTTACGAGTGTCTCTTCCAACAACCACCAAACTACACTAAGCTTCGCGTCTTTGGATGTCTATGTTACCCATGGTTACATCCTTATACAGCCAACACATTAGACCCAAGTCTTGATCCATGTGTCTTCCTCGGGTACTCATCCACCCAAAGTGCATACGTTTGTCTTGATCCTCTTAGGTCGCGCATATTTGTCTCACGTCATGTTCAATTCTTTCAGTCTATCTATCCCTTTGCCGACCCTACCAAATTCTTCCCACAAACCAAAAAGCCAACCACCGTTGCCAACCCTCATCCTAGCGTCAGCCCTATACCATCCTTCTCGCCGCCGCTCATTGCTCCATTGCCGTCTCAGCCCCTAAGCTCGGATCCTTCGCCGCCGCAACCCTCGGATATTGTCTCTCGGTCTCCCACTCTTCCAGATGTTGCGCCACCAACATCAGCACAGTCTCCTGAGCTCATCATCTTGGACGTACCACCACAACGTCCTAGAACCAATTCTCACCCGATGGTTACTCGTTCAAAGAGTAATGTTACTAAGCACTATAACCGGTCTGCTCTTGTTGCTCAGGTAGAAAGTGAACCGGCCAATATCACTCAAGCCTTAAAGGATCCTAGGTGGCGTGAAGCAATGGATGCCGAGTTACAAGCCTTACATCGCAATCAAACGTGATAGCTTGTTCCAGCCACTCAAGCAAAGAATATCGTTGATTGCCGATGGGTGTTTCGGATCAAACGAAAACAAGACAAATCTGTGGAAAGATTCAAAGCTCGACTTGTTGCAAAGGGGTTTCAGCAAAGACCGGGCATCGACTATCATGAGACATTCAGCCCGGTTGTAAAGCCTACCACCATTCGTGTCATCTTGAGTATTGTTGTCTCCCGCGGATGGTCTCTACGACAACTTGATGTCAATAATGCCTTTCTAAAAGGCCGTCTTTCGGAGGAGGTATACATGTCTTAACCCTCGGGTTTCATTGATCAAACTCAACCTCATCATGTGTGCAGACTTCAACGAGCAATCTATGGGCTTAAACAATCCCCTCGAGCATGGTATTCGGAGCTTCGCATATTTCTCCTAGCTCGCGGTTTCACAAACTCTCTGGCGGACACCTCCTTGTTTATTCTCAACACAACCGCGCTACAATTGTACGTGCTGGTCTATGTTGATGATATTGTTGTTACAGGCAATTCCACATCACGGGTATAGCAGTTCATTGATGCCCTAGCCGCATGTTTTTCCATCAAAGACTTGGACCACCTATCATTCTTTCTCAGGGTAGAAGCAACGCAGACATCTGATGGCATACTTCTGACTCAACGTAAGTACATCAATGATCTTCTCCACCGCTGTCTCATGCATGAATCAAAGCCGATTCCTACACCCATGCCGTCCACCTCACGTATGACACTTGACACCGGTACTTCCCTCTCCAATCCAACGGAATACCGATCCATTGTTGGAGGACTACAATACCTCTCTCTCACACGGCCAGATGTAAGCTTCGTTGTCAACAAGCTGTCCCAATTCATGCATGCTCCCACGGATGTTCATTGGCAAGCCGTTAAAAGAGTCTTACGCTATCTTGCTGGCACAAAGGATCGAGGTATCTTCTTATCCGCGCACAACACCCTCTCCTTACATGCATTTACCGATGCAGACTAGGCTGGAGATTCTCATGATCTCAAGTCCACCGGAGTGTGTCTTCTCTTCCTCGGTGCGCATCCTATTTCCTGATCGTCTAAGAAGCAAACCGGACCCTCCCGTTCGTCTAGAGGCTGAATACCAATCTATTGCGTCCACAGCCGCAGAAGTCCTCTGGGTCATCGCGTTATTATCTGAGCTTGGAATCACGTCATCATCACCACCCACCATCTACTGCGACAACATTGGAGCAACATATCTAAGTGCTAAGCCGATTTTCCACTCTCGGATGAAACACTTGGCTCTCGACTATCTCTTCGTTCGCGGCTTGGTTGAGTCGAACACTCTTCGGGTCACTCATGTTCGAGCCGCTGATCAGCTTGCAGACATTCTCACGAAGCCTCTTCCGAGGCTACCATTCGAGGTCTTATGCTCCAAGATTGGAATCACCACGAGTACTCCATCTTGAGGGGGCGTGTAAAGGATATACATGTAAAAAGGGTATAAACGTAATTTTTGTAATTAGGTCTAATCTTGTAATTAGGTCTAATGTTCTCTTTTGTACATATAGCTGTTAGGCTCATTCTAATGAAATTATTCAGAATTCAAATTATCACACTGCACCTCTACGAGCTCTAATTCGACATTTGCTTCGTTGAGCAGCTTTAGCAGAGGAACCACACCACCTTCCTCGATTATGAGCTTTCCGTAACGGTCGTTGTCACGCGCCAGGGACACGAGCGACGCAGCGGCGTTTGAACGGTCCTCCAGCGACCCCGTGTAGAGAATCGTGATCTGCTCCCAGATCAGGCACAGGATGGGCTCGTTGGCCGCGATTGGAGGAAGACCCTGGTATTTGGCGTCGCCACGGTCCTCCGCCGGAGCAGAAACTCGGAGGAGCCACGAGACGTCGCCAATCGAGTTCTCGAGCTGGGCGTGCATCTTCCGGAACGCCGCCGCGGGGATGATGGTGAAGACGCGCTTCCGGACCTGCTCGGTGTCGTCGATTATCCGACGAGTAAGGCGCTTGTATTTTAATTTTTTTTTTATTTTTTAAAAAAATATTAGGGACGGCCACATTGGTCTGTCCCTAAATTTAGGGACGAAATTTTGCCGTCCCTAAATTTAGGGACGACCACATTGGTCCGTTCTCAATTTTTAGGGACCGTTTGCGGACTAAATTTTCCGTCCCTAATTGGGGACGGATTGGGGACTGAAGTTTCCGTCCCTAATTGGGGACGAATTGGGGACGAATAACATTTGGAGACTCGCGATTACGGACTACCACTGATCGTCCCTAATTCGTGATTTTCTTGTAGTGATTTGAATCATAGCGGATTATTTAAGCATAGTTTAGTTTTGTACCTTAGAATATTACAAAATTGAATTTGAATGTACTCATAACATCCTCTTTTTATTTTCCTTTTTTTATTTAAAAGTCACAAACCATCAAGATATTAGAGGAGTAAGAGAAATAAAACCATTTTTTTAACTTCAAACACTGAATCTTAAAAAATACTTTTTACTACCGTATGAGTTCTTCAATAAAGCTTAAACACCCTTGATAACCAAGTAAAAATGAACATATCATTAGATCCAAAAATTATGTCAACTTTCTTATATATAGTCCTCATCATTCTATCTCAAGTCCGTTCAAATAGTCATGGCTTGTAAACATAATTGCTTAGAATTCACAAACTCTTAATGATTCTTTTTAAATACATATGACGATTCAAATCGAGGGATTTTGTGAAAATATAGTCAATTGACGATCAATATGCACATATTTAGCTTTGATTTGTTTTTTCAGCATTTTCTCTATAAAAATGATTCATTTTAGCTTGTTTACCTAACTGAAATGGTGTGCAAACATCAACATTATCAAGACTTAGTTAAGGAATACCTCGAACAAAATCTGAATCTGTAATTTTACCAAGGTTCGATAATTGATAAGTCCTAATCTTTGATGCTTCAAGGATAGATCATCTTGTCGCCTTAAAAAATCATTTGTTCAGCTCTACACACATAGCAGTTGTTTAATAATCGCATACATGAAATAATACACTTTCCAACTCAATTCATAACATGACATTCTTTTATGTAAATTGTACTTTGTAATCATTGTCACACAATTGACTAATGCTAATCATATTATCAATCAGACCCTTCACATAATGAACGTTGTTTAACATGTGCATTCCATGAATTTGTAGATCTCATTTTCCAATTATCTTCTTTTTGGTTCCAGCCCCAAACAAAACACTTTTTGTATTCTTTTTTTCAGTAAAATTTGATGGAAATTCTTTATCCCTTGTCATGTGTCTAGAAAATCCACCATGAAAGTAACAAGTCTTAGATTTATCATTTTGGATTAAAATGTAAGAAAAATTTTCATTGAAGATAACTTTTTATTATCCAAATTTGTTTTAATTTGACTTTAGGATACTTACCTGGACCATTTCTAAATTTTTAAAAACATGTGTATTGCTTATGTCCCAAGATTTCACACTAATAGCATTTTACGCTATTATTTTGTGTAGATATACTCTAACTCGAGGTGTTCTTGTATAGTAGGAGATGAGTAGCTTGTAGTTGCAATATCTGCAAGATTTTCACGCAAAAACAAATTTCATTTGCGGTTTTCCTTTGTAACACCCCCATCCCGAAACAACCTCGGGACCAGGAATGTCCACCATCACCTCCAAGAGGTGGCTACACGTGTCATCGCTCAAATGCATTTATAAAACAAAATATATGATTTATTCCAAAATAAGAATGGTCCGGACCAAATAGCAAAACAATACGCAAATATCATAGTCATGATAAATGAATAAAATAAATACAAAATGAAAAATAAAACTCATCGAGACCTCGTGCACGCCTCTTCCATCAGTCCGCTGTGAGCTTTCATGTTGCTGCTCAACCTCATTACTCTTTTTCCTTGCCATACCATGTCCATCCACGACAACCCACAAATAGGATGAGTACGAAATACGCACTCAGTGAGATCAATACATGTACGTAATCTGTGCCACGTATTCTCCCGTTTGAACTGAATATCATAAAATAACGATATATCCAAGGTCTAAACTAAAGATATACAGACCCAACCCGACTGAGTATCCAAAGTCTAAGACTAGTACCACACTGGATCATAACATACAGAGTCCACATGACTCTAGCTCGGGCATACGCTCGCAAATTCCAAAGGACCTCAGCACACTGAAGATCTCGCAAGGTCACAACGTACCCCAGCCATCAGTACAATACAGCGCTCCGTCGCTCGAAAGGTTACCATAACCCCAACACAGTGTGCGACGTTGACAGATCCACTTATCTGACTAACTCGACACTTCGTCGCTCGAAAGGTTACCAGAACCCCAACACGGTATGATGCTGGCAGATCCACTAATCTGATTAAGTCGACATCTGCAAATTCTCGCGCTACATGGATCTCCTCGACTTGCAAAGATGGAACTACTTCTTCGACTGATATGGTAGCGAGATATAGGTCACACACTTGATCTAGTAACCGTTCCATATGCAATGCTGAGATGATGTGAATCCCTTGACCTGATCGAATTCCTTGATACTTAAGCTCCTTGTCGCTTTTCTGGCTTCGTACTTGACCGACCGACAATCCATCATAGCTTGATGTCTTGACAACCAATCCATTCCAAGGATCACATCATAGCATTCCATCGGAATGATGATAAGCTCTGCAACTAATTCTTCTTCTTCTTCTATCATCATGGGTACCTCCTTAACAACCCCTTAAGATTCTAAAATCTGACCTCCAGCAGTATGCACTCGGAAAATACTCGTTAATTCCTCATGTTGAACAATTAATTTATTAGCCATCCATAGACTCACAAAACTATATGTCGCACCAGTGTCAAATAACACATGAGTAGATAGACCTCCCACGATTACCGATCCAGCGATAGGTTGAGCCTATCCTTTTTGGCCTTCACGTTCTTTCTCGTAACCTCCCATGGCATATACCCGTGGTTGTACAACCCTAGATTTTGATGCATGTTCTTCAGTTTTCCTAGTTCTAACCTGCGGCGTTAGACCCGCTGTGGTTTCGGATAATCCTTTTGAAAATAATCCATATTACCACAGCGGAAACATCCGTTGAATTGTCCTCGTCTCATAGTTCCTCCCACTTGCTGGGGGCAATCACGAAACTAGTGCTCTAAACTTCCACATCGGAAGCATCCTACTCGCCTATCAAATCTTTGGCATGCCCCAACATGCTCACATCCATAACGATGACATGGGTACCTCGATGTTGATACGATAGGACATGTCGAAACTACTTTCCTCTGATCTGATCTCCCCCCAATCTGTTGGACAATCTATCTCCCCTTGGCATCGGAAGACTTCAAGATGCCCTCCTCGATAAGTCCCTTCTCTACCAACTGAGCATTCTGAACGAGCTCAGACAATGATCCATGCTTGATTATCTCAATCCTGGGTCTGATCTCCGGTTGTAGTCCTTGCAAAAATTTGTTGACCTTGAGAATTATTGAGTTACAGATTTGGCCCTAAACTGTGATAACTCCAAATAAGTCTCATAATACTGAGCAACAGTACGGTCACCTTGTGTGAGCTGTAGAAATGCCACCTCCATCTCTTCACGAGCCGCGTGTGGTATATACTTCAACTTAAAAAGGTTTTTGAACTCATCCCAAGAAAACATATGATCTGGAAGTTCCCTATGAATCTCATCCCACCAAAACAGTGCTTCTCCCTCCAAATAGTGGAGTGCAATATCCATCTTAAACTCTAGTGGACATCTAGATGATCAAAAGTTCCGCTCTAATCGAAACATCCACTCCTCCGCCTTCATGGGAGGTATCGCACTGCCACGAAATGACTTTGTATTCCATTTAGCCATGTGATCCATGACATAGAAATACTCCGACATCTCCACATGCCTCTGATTAAACACTGGAGAAGGCATTGGTGGTGGTGGCAGCGGTACTTGTGGCGGAGCAGGTGGCTGTACTGGTGGTGGTGTCGGTGCCTGCACCAGTACTTGTGGCGTCGCCGAACTCTCCTATTGATTTTGTTATCGATTTTCTGCTAATAGTTCTCTCAACATTTCTTTCATGACATCTCTATCGATTCCACTTCGCGATCTTCGTCCAGATGATTGAGACTGCGTACGACTAGAGGAACGAGAGCCTCCACTCATTCCATGACCAAGAGCTCTAGTAATCATCCTCCTCGATACTGTCTCCTACACACAATTAACTTCTATTAGTTTCCACAACTCTAAACCCACTAGACATTTCAGGACATATGTGCTACGGTCTCGTGGCATTATTAAAACATTTCGCAAAACATTTTGAAATCCAGTGAAAACGATAAATACAAAAATTGACAACCAAGCTCTGATACCAATTTGTAACACCCCTTTCCCAGAACTACCTCGGGACCAGGATTGTCCACCATCACCTCCAAGAGGTGGCTACACGTGTCATCGTTCAAACACATTTATAAAATAAAATATATGATTTATTCCAAAATAAGAATGGTCCGAACCAAATAGCAAAACAATACGTAAATATCATAGTCATGATAAATGAATAAAATAAATACGAAATGCAAAATAAAACTCATCAAGACCTCGTGCATGCCTCTTCCATCAGTCCGCTGTGAGCTTTCATGTTGCTGATCAACCTCATTGCTCTTTTTCCTTGTCATATCCTGTCCATCCCTGACAGCCCACAAATAGGGTGAGTACGAAAGACGCATTCAGTGAGAACAATACGTGTACGTAATTTGTGCCACGTATTCTCCTGCTTGAACTGAATATCATAAAATAACGATATATCCAAGGTCTAAACTAAAGATATTCAGACAACTCTACCTAACCCGAGTGAGTATCCAAAGTCTAAGACTAGTACCACACTGGATCATAACATACAGAGTCCACACGACTCTAGCTCGGGCATATGCTCGCAAAGTCTAAACGACGTCAACACTCTGAAGATCTCACAAGGTCACAAAGTACCTCAGCCATCAGTTCAATACAACGCTCCGTCGCTCGAAAGGTTACCATAACCCCAACATGGTACGATGCTAGCAGATCCACTAATCTGACTAACTCGGTGTTTCTTCGCTCGAAAGGTTACCAGAACCCCAACACGGTACGACGCCGGTAGATCCACTGATCTGACTAACTCGACGCTCCGTCGCTCGCAAGGTTACCACAACCCCAGCACGGTATGACGCCGGCCCAGATCCAAGTGTCGTAATACTAACGTCATCGACCCGATACTCCTCATGTAACAACTCTCACCGACGCGTACGCACACGTCTTCTTCTGAAGGTTCGAGTGTGAAATCACTCGATCGAGCACACTAACATGATATTCACTCGCCTTTAACACCGAACCCAAATATCGAAGTTTTCCGACCCCAATTCTTGGTCGCACCTTAATTCTCTAGTTCATCTCTAATCATTTATACAACTCATACACTTTTTATCAATTCTCATATGACAAATTTAGGGTTTAATTCAATTCACTTGTATCGTCACACTTTTCCTATTGATCCTATAAATCCTATTGTGATCATGCCTCGTTTTAAAAGTATAATCTCTTCCATAAATCAATCACAAATCCGAAATTACGATGGAGAAAATCATCACCTTAGCTTCCCAGACGACTTGA
This sequence comes from Gynandropsis gynandra, assembly GCA_036759665.1. Classification (NCBI taxonomy): domain Eukaryota; kingdom Viridiplantae; phylum Streptophyta; class Magnoliopsida; order Brassicales; family Cleomaceae; genus Gynandropsis; species Gynandropsis gynandra. The sequence goes on along the minus strand of CM071868.1, from coordinate 22,526,640 downwards.
CGATTCTTGGTATTATCGCTAACAACAACACCAATCAATTTTTCCTATTATAGATCCATTAAATTAATCAATTTCCATAATATGAATCTTCTAATTAAGGGAATAATCACAAAAAATTATTTAGAGATTTACCACAATCTCGATTAGAATCCACCCATGAAGAACGCGATGAATATTTGAAGATCCTTGTCCAATTTCTTCTTCCTCTTCCCTTTGCTTTTTTTCTTCTCTTTCCTCTTTCTCTCGGTTGCTTCTTTCTCTACCTCTGTTGAATTCTCCACGGCTCTCTATGCCTTTCTTTTAATTTTTTAAACCCTAATCATTAATAATATAGGTAATTTGGTGATGCCGACTTACCATGTAATTACGGGTATCACATCCTTTACTTCCAGTGTAGCCAATTCCTTGATGATTAGAACATTTCTTTCCCGTGGACATCAAATGATCAAGCTTTTCTCTTCCATTCGTGATCATCTTCAATTGCTTGTTTATTACTTCAAGTTATTTTTGAGTCATCATAACTTCTTCTTCCTTTTGTGATAATTTCTTTTGAATCTCTTAAATTTGTTTTATACTTGTTAGATTTGACAAACTCAATGTTGAGTTTACTCATATTTTTTCGTTCGTTGTTAGGGATTCGACATTCACATCTTCGTCATTTCTATCAACTTGTTATTTGATCGTGTTTATGTATTCATCAATTATTCCAATGTATACCACAAAATTTGCAATTTTGTTTCACCGCTTTCTTCAGATTCAGAACTTGAATCTCCAAATTCATTTTTAATGTGTCCAAATCCTTTACAATTGTAACATTGGATTTTATACAAATGTTTAACACACTTTCTCTTTTCAAATGCTTGGACATTCAGATTTGATATGCTCAAATCCCTTGTATTTGTGACATTGAACTCTTGATTTTCCTTCTTTCTTCGACAATTGCACTTCAGTATTTATGTGTTTCATTCCAGTTCGATTTTTCATGATTTTTACAAATTTCTTTGCTAACAATACCATATTTTGTTTCCAAATTATTCATCCTCAATTTTTTTTGTTGCTTTGAGAGCAATTCTTTGGTACATATCTATGTCGGAATAATCTTATTCAAGTTGAAGCTTTTAATACATATACAACAAGAATTCTGACAATCTCATTAAAACTCGTCATATCAGTATTTAGAGACATATTCCTTCAATTTACTTTATGTTTTCTTTCAGCCATCCTTGATGTTTCAAAATGATGTTGTAAGATATTAAGATGATTTCTTTAACATTTGAGGTACTTTCATGAATGTTATCCAATGTGTCTTATACTTCTTTTGCAGATTCACAACATTGAATTTGTTTGAACTCACTGATGTCCATGGATGCAAAAATTACTACAATTGCTTTAGCGTTGTAAGTTGAATTTCTTTTCTCGTTGGGTGTCCATTGATTAGATGATTTCACCTTAGAATTTCCATGTTCGTTTATCACCATATGTGGAATCCATCCATTTTTTACAACACTCCATGCTTTCCGGTCAATATCTCTAATATTTGCACACATTTTCACTTTCAACTATCCATAATTGGATGTATCGAGCATTACTGACTTTCCAAAAGAATACATATCTCTTGGACCTTCCATGTTGTCTCTAGGATCTCACACCAAAAAATAGATAAAATATCTAGCTTTGGTACCCCACTCTTATACCAATTAAAAATGTTAAAGATCACACGTGTGTGAGACCAAAGCCCATACATATAAATAAATATTTATATATATATATATATATACGTATACGATTAGGTGTATTTAAGAAAGAAAATAAGGAGAATAATGGTCGTCGACCAGGAGAAGAAGAAAAAAAGAAAAGAAAAGGAGAGAAGAAAAAAAGAAGAAGAAGGATCCATCAATTTTTCGTCGTATTCTTCGTGGATGAATTATAATCGAGATTATGGTAAATCTCTAAAAAAATTTATGATTATTCCTGAATTTAAAGATTTATATTATGGATATTGATAAATTGATTGGATTCGTAAAACGATAAAATTGATTTGTGACGTTGTTAGTGATATCATGAGGGATCATCAAGTTATCATGGAAAATTAAGATGATGATCTTTTTCCATCTCAATTTCGGTTTTGTTGTTGATTTGTGGAGAAGTTTTTACATTTAAAAGGAGGCATGATCACAATAATACTTCTAAGATTCGAATGGAAAAATAGAGATGTTAGAAGTGAAGAATGGATTAAACCTTAAAATTGTCGTGTGAGGATTGATGTCATGTATATGAGTTGATTAAGTGATTAGAGATGATATAGATAATTGATGCTCGACTAAGTGTTGGGGTCGGAGAACGTCGATATTTTGGGTTTGGTGTTAAAGCCGAGTTAATATCTTGTCTAGTGTGCTCAATTGAGTGATTTCACACTTGAACCTTCGGAAGAAGACCTATGCGAGCGTGTCAATAAGAGTTATCATGTGAGGAATATCAATTTGAGGATTTCAGTACTGCGACACTTGGATCAAGGCTGACATCTTATCTGTTGGGGTTGGGTAACCTTTCAGCGACAGAGCATTATAGTTAGTCATTCCAGTAGTATGCCAACATCGTACCATGTTGGGATTGTGGTAACTTTTTGAGCGATGGAATGTTATAGTTAGTCAGATTAGTGGATCTACTAGTGTCGTATCGTGTTGGGGTTATGAAAATCTTTCGAACGATGGAGCGTTTATTGTAATGACAGTTGGGGTACGTTGTGACCTTGCAAGATCTTCAGTGTGTCGAGCTCTTCTGAACTGTGCAAGCATATGCCGAGCTAAAGTTGTGTGGACTATATGAGTTATGATCCGGTGTGATACTAGTCTTAGACTTAGGATACTCACTCGAGTTGAGTAGAGTTATTTATGTGTTTGTAGTGATGAATATTTATTTTATGTTACACATTCGAGAGTGGGAGAATACATGACACGAAATGCGTACACGTATTGATCTCACTTAGTACGTCTTCGTACTTACCCCTTTATGGGTTGTTGTGGATGGACAGGTTCCAGCGAGGAAAAAGGATCAAGGAGGTTGAGCAACAACATCATAGCTTACAGTGGACTGATGTGAGATGTAGGTATGAGGTCTCGATAACTTTATTATACATTTCATATTTGTCCTGATTATGATTTTAATTGTTTTCTTTCGCTATGTGGTTCGAACCATTTTTTAATTTGAAATAAAAATACTTATATTATTCTATAAATGTGTTTGAGTGATGACACGTTTAGTCACCTCTCGAAGGTGATGGTGGACACTCCTACTTCCGAAGTTGTTCCGGGATGGGGTGTTACAACGTACATCATAAATATAAAAACAAGAAATTTTGTTTCACCGAACAATTATTTCTTATTCATCAATCTCCAAATACATTTGTATCATTTTACAATGCACTCAAGAATATTGCAGTTGACTTTCCTTAAATTAGACCATGAATACAAAAAACATAAGTTCAAAAAACTCGCTTTAACAGTGCTAGCAATTCTCGTCACACACTCAAGAAACTCTCCAAAGATCATTTTTTGTCCTTAAAAGTATCTCTCACAATTCACTCAATGTTTGATTCTCCTTCCAAGCTTTCATGGTCTTTCTGTTATAGTGGCCTCCTTCAATTTCATTTGCCGAAAATCCAAGAACAACCTGTTCGAGATTCCAACCATAATTGTCTCTATATGATTGCACTTGCCGAGAATCAAGCTCATCAAATTTGTTTCATTACCAAGTTTATTCTAAAATACTCTCAACAATCTTTAATCAAATTCATTCTCCAATACTTTCAACAATATGAGTCAAACACAAAACAACATTTGATAGTTCAAATATTAACATTATACATTTAGAAAAAGGCTTTGTATATTGTGATAACAGGTTTATATTCTTTTAGACTTTAATTTTATGAGAACATAAGCACTATTCTAATTATATATGATCGTAACTATAAAATCACATTTTTAAAGAAATTTTGATTCGAACTGCGGAATGAAAGTGTGATCGATTATTAGATAACAACCTAATTAAGATTTAATTTTCTCATAATTTGATTAAATATATGGTATGCCTCATGGGCATAAAATTTGCTACATTCAATACGGTCGAATCTAATAACAATTTTTTTTTAATATTGATGAGAATTAAAAAAAATTCTTGAAACCATCCAAAACAGAATGAGAATTTTATCTTTAGACATTTATTTTTACACAATCTAAAAGTAATTTTAAAAAAGAATTATTTTATTTTGTATGTAAATATATAAAACAATATCATATTTGTTAAAATATAAATGTCAATAATGGGCCACAGTCCATATATATATATTATTAAAAATGAAGGAGGTTTTTGCCTATAAATAAACAACCCCTCTAAACATAGCAAATACTACATAATCAGATTTCATTCTTCTCTCTTTACTCCCTCTCTTTCCCCTATCTCTCTTCCTCTATCTCTCTAATATCAATTCTCAAGGTAATGTCTATATATATATATATATATATATAAAGTTATGTATATATATGTGGTTACGTATACATATTATAATATATAAAGTTACGTATTTATATTATACATATATATAATCTTATCTTATGTATATTACACAGTATATACATAAATTAATATTATTAAGTATATCATAATTATATAATATTATAATCATATTTATATTATAATCATTTTAATATATATTTATATCTATTAGTGATTAATTTTTAACACGTTATCAGCACGAGCATTCTAATTAGTTAAGAAAATATTATACGTTACATGTATTATTGTTAATTTCAATTTTTACGATCTCGATTTCCAATCGATTTTGGTTCCGATTTGGATTCGATTTTCAAGTAAAAAAATTATATATAGACCACATGGAATATATATCCCGGTCATAATATATATTATACTATATGATTATGCGGGTTCAGCCACCAATCAATAATATTAATAGTTTATGAATATTTATCTGTTATTTATTCTTGTTATAAGGATGGCTATGCCACCATTTTTTTACGTCATATTTTATTTTGTTAATTATTATATTTATGTGGAGGATGAAACCCCATAATGTATTTAACTTGTTGTTATATGGATGGCCGAGCCACCAATTTTTGGTTATATTTTATTTATTATTTATTTATGTGGAGGATGAAAAAATTTCACCCCATAATTTATTTAAATGTTTTTCATTATTCAATTGTTAATTGGTTAAATAAATCTAAAAATAAATTATCTATAAATACAAATGAATCTAACACATGAATTGTTATATAATAATTTATTTAATTTGTTTTCAATGTCATAACTTATATTTGTTTATTTTTTTCTGAAATGATAACAGATCTTCATGTCGAATTTGGTGAACCTCAAAATCACAGCACTAGATGTCTCTGGAAAAAACTATATGACGTGGGTATTTGATGCTAAAATACATCTAAAAGGGAAAAAGCTTATTGCCACGATCGATAAAGATAATAATTCCTCAGAAGAGGAAAAGGCAAAAGCCATGATATTTTTACGTCATCATATTGCCGATGGATTAAAAAAAATGAGTATCGAACAAAAGAAGATCCCGCAGATTTGTGGGAATCTCTTAAATATCGATTTGATCACCAAAAATATGTGATACTCCCAAAGGCAAATAATGATTGGTTGAATCTAAGATTCCAAGATTATAAATCCGTCGATGAATATCATTCTGCAATGTTCGAAATAATCTCCATGATTGAATTATATGGAGAAAAAAATAAGTGATTATGATAAGCTGGAAAAAAACATTATCGATGTTCCATGCTGATAATGTAATTTTACAACAACAATATCGCGCGAAGGATTTTAAGACCTATCGCGAATTGTTACAGCTTCTCCTCGTTGCAGAACAATAGAACGAACTATTAATGAAAAATCATCATGCTCGCCCCTCTGGTTCTGCACCATTTTATGAAACAAATGCGACTTCATCAAATTATAACCACTGGCTTGGTCGTGGACGTGGATATATACGTGGTCGTGGTCGAGACCGTGGACGTGGTCGCGGTCGTGGAAATGGATATGGTAGAGGAAGAGGTCGGAGTAATCCACTAAATAATTTTCGTCATGGAGAAAATAAAATGAAAGATAATCGAGTGAATGAAAATGAAAAAGTGACTAAAAGGCGAAAAGATACAATATGTCATCGATGTGGTATGAATGGACATTGGTCCCAAGTATACCGAACATCAAAACATTTTGTTGATTTATACCAGAAATCACTGACAGATAAAGGCAAAAATGTTCAAACGAATTTTGTCTCAGATGATCTCGATGATCTCCTGGATAACGACAAGGTTGGGATGCACCTTGATATTGCAGACTTTATGTATCAAACTGATAATGAAAATGAGAAAAGAGAATGAGATTTCGACATGAATTTCTTTGTTATCATTATCTCATTTTTAAGACTTAGCTTGTTATTTTCGAATGTATTTTTTCTTTCGCTATTTAGGTTTAAAGTTTTATTAGATTATCTTTTGTTGTAATTTTTTGTTACATTGTTATATATTATATGCAAAGTTTGCTTCATATTTTTCAGGTTCATCTATATCTTTATCGGATCAAAGTAATACAAAATATGTCACGATCAAACATCAATGATGGAGACATATGTCTAGCCGATTGTGCTACGACACATACAATATTGAAAGATAGAAAATATTTCTCCAAGTTGAGAATATATGAATCCAGTGTCAATACAATATCTGGAAATGCGAAAATAATTAAGGGATGTGGAGAAGCAAATTTTATAATGTCCGGAGGGACAAAATTTATCATACAAGATGCATTATTCTCTCCATAATCCCAAAGAAACTTATTAAGTTTCAAAGATATTCGCCAAAATGGCTATCATGTTGAGACTATGAATGATGAAAATCGTGAATATCTTTATATCACGACAATGGTTTCTAAAAAGAAATATATTGTGGAAATTTTACCAGCTTTATCCTCTGGTCTATATTTCACAAAGATAAGAATGGTGGAAGCATATGCCATATTCAACCCAATATATGAAGACATGTTTAAGATTTGGCATGATCGATTAGGTCACCCTGGTTCAATAATGATGCGAAAAATTATTCAAAATTCCAATGGTCATCCATTAAAATATGAGAAGATATTTCAATCTCATGAAATCGCATGCAGTGCTTGTTCTCAAGGAAAATTAATAATAAGACCATCATCTATCAAAGTTGGACATGAATCACCATCGTTTTTAGAACGATTACATGGGGATATATGTGGACCTATACATCCACCAAGTGGACCATTTTGATACTTTATGGTATTAATCGATTCTTCTAGCACGTTTGCTTATTATCAACCCGCAATGTTTCATTTGCGAGGTTTATTGCTCAAATAACAAAATTACGAGCTCAATTCCCCGATCACCCTATTAAGAAGGTGAGGCTTGATAGCGCTGGTGAATTCACTTCTCAAGCTTTCAATGACTATTGTGCTTCGATTGGTATTGAGATTGAACATCTCATACCACATGTTCATACACAAAATGGTATGGCAGCCATTGATTAAACGTCTCCAACTTATTGCTCGACTATTGCTAATGAAAACGAAACTTCTAATTTCTGCTTGGGGGCATGCCGTTTTACATGCTGCTGCACTAATTCAAATAAGGCCAAGTGCTTATCATAAATATTCTTCATTGCGATTATCAAATGGCCAAGAACCAAATATATCTCATCTTCTAGTATTTGGTTGTGTTGTATATGTTCCAATTGCTCCACCGCAACGAACAAAAATGGGCCCACAACGCAGATTGAAAATTTATGTTGGATATAATTCACCATCTATCATTAGATATCTTGAACCAGAAACGGGTGATGTATTCACAGCTCATTTTGCTGATTGTAATTTTAATGTGAATGAATTCCCACCGTTAGGAGGAGGAATAAAACAAGCCTCACAAGATCTAACATGGAAAACACAATCATTGTTATATCTTGATCCTCCTACAAAACAATGTAATATGGAAGTACAAAAGATAATACATTTGCAAAATATTGCGAGTAGACTTTCAGATGAGTTCAATGATATAGCTCGAGTTACAAAATCATATATACCAGCTGCAAATGCACCTGCTCGTATAGAAATACCAAAAGGGCATACGGGTGAAAGAATTTCAAATGAGTCTACAACACGCTTAAAGCGCGGACAACCACTTGGTTCTAAAGATAAAAATCCTCGAAAGATAAAGAAGTTTGATAGTAATGATGATTCTCAAATAATAGAGAACATTCAAAAGGAAACAAATGAGGAAGATGATCTTCAAAGTGAAAATCATGAAAATAATCATGAACATACAGAGAACAATGAAATTTCCATCAATTATATCTATGATGAAAAGTTTATAAGAAGAGATGAAATAAATGACAATGATGGAATATTCTCTTTCTTTGTATCCAAAGAAATTGAAAATGATAGTGAAGATCTAGAGCCAATATCAGTGTTAGAATGTCAAAAGAGACATGATTGGATCAAATGGAAAGAAGCTATGCAAATAGAATTAGACTCATGAAGCGAGTAGAGAATGTGTGTGGCTCAGAGCTTTAACTCGACACATACAAGAGACATGCGGATTATCAACTAATATCAACCCAATAATACTATATGAAGATAATGTCGCTTGCGATGCTCAAACAAAGGAAGGATATATCAAAAGTGACAGAACACAACATATACCTCCAAAAGTTTTTCACGTATACACAAGAGCTCGAGAAGAAGAAAGAAGTTGATGTTCAATACATCCGATCATGCGAAAATGTAGCCGATTTATTCACAAAAGCGCTCCCTACTTCAACATTGAGAAAACACATTCAAAATATCGGGATGCGTCCCCTCCGAAGCTTATGATTAAATATATATATATATATATACTTTTATTAAAAATGAAGGAGGTTTTTGCCTATACATAGGCAACCCCTTACCTTGTAAACATAACAAACACTACAAAACCAGATTTCATTCTTCTCTCTTTACTCTCTCTCCCCTATCTCTCTAATATCAATTCTCAAGGTAATGTCTATATATATATTATATTATTATTTATATATATATATAAAGTTAGTATATATATCTATATATATGTGGTTACGTAAAGTTATATGTATATATTATACATATATATAATCTTATCATATACATATTACTCTATCAATATATATATATAATACGTAATATTATATTATATTATTATTTATATATATATATATATATAAAGTTACGTATATATATAGACATGATATTATATATATATGGTTACGTATACATATTATAATATATAAAGTTACGTATATATATTACACATAATATATATATTATACATAAATTAATATTATTAAGTATATCATAATTATATATATTATAATCATATTTATATTATAATCATTGTAATATATATATATATATATCTCCATGAGTAATTAATTTTTAACAATATTTACCTTTTTCCCCCAATTTTCTATTAAAGATTTATTGCTTACATTTCAGGAATTCAGATTTTATTACAATTTAAGATTTATATTTCTATCTATTACGATTTCAAATTTCTAAAATGATTTGTTAAGTCATTTGAGTTTAAATTTAGGTTTTAAAATGTAGAGTTATATTTTTAATAAATTTAAACGGTAAATAGCATAATATATGTAAAATTGATTAGCTTTAAAAAAGTTTTAAAAGACGTAGTATCGCAAAACAACAAATGTTGACTTTGTATATCGACTCTTAGTTATTTTTACTAATAATATAACTATTTTAATGAAGAGAACATTTGAGAAATATTTTTCATAACATTTTCTTTTGGTATTTGATTTACTACATTTGTAGTAGACCGACAACAAATTACGCGAGAATTCTCCTCATCTTAGATACATGTTACTAAAAATTCAGCAACAATAATATATGTGAGAACATGTATAAAAGGGATAGGGGCGTTACAAAATAGTATCATAGTTCCAATGTTTTAAATTCGAAAATTTAAATTTATTTCAACAATTTGAAAAAAATCACCATGAAACTAGAATACATATAGGATTAAGATTAGTAGGTTGTGTCAATGGAGCTTTTATCGTCTTTCTTTCAAGGGCAATAAATAACCGGACTATTACTAGATCATGAATGCCACAAAAATATGGAGAACCTGATATTTGAGGGTGAAGGGTGGGGAAGTGTGAATAGGATGAAAACAAAGAGTGGTCGAGGCGTTTGGAGAAGATTTCGAGTCATGTAGGTGTCCATTTCGATACAAGGTGGATACACTAAAAAATTAGGTTGATAAAATACGTCCATAATCTATGTGGAAAAGTGTTTCTAGACGCGATTCAGACGAATTTCATCATTTCATAATTAATATGCATTTTAAAATCTGAAATATAATTTATATTTGAAATTTGTCCCGTTTATGCAAAACATTTCAACTGGATTTAGGAATCAAAATTTCTGTTCCAAATCTGTCTAAAATATTTTTCTAATTAAAATTACAAGTAACAATTTTTTTTCTGAAAAATTAATATTTTTTCTAAGCTCAATCCTAGCCATTCATCGCGGCTATACGACTGGTCGTCATTCGA